>KZ651729.1:21893-42768 GCA_001010745.2 Gerris buenoi
GGGGCCCAAAATTTTTTGTGATTTGAAAAATCGAAGTTGGGTATCATTTTAAAGGTATTGAAATTTGGTTCACAAAAATGTATCGTGTTTTCAAAATAGCGGCCATTTTACCCCTAAAAGAATTCAATAAGCGCATCCTATTTTTGATATCAGTGAAGAATAGATATTTTGTTTAAAGAAATAAATAATAATAATAATAATAATGAATTCTTATGACCAAAGAAACCCTTTTAGTAACTTGCTGGCAAGTACTTGATGGGATTTTTTTAAGATATTTTATGATTGTTTTTAAATATTCATTTCTATGTGTATTATTTTTAGTTTTTCAAATTGGTTTTCTCTAAGTTGTAAAAATTATTTTATTTAAATTTTGACAAGCAGTGACGTTCTCTGATGGAGACAGATTTTTAAATTTGTTTTTAAAAAATAATTAAATATCTTCTTAACTCTACAATAAAATGTAAGTATGTGGAATAAAAATATTCGTAAAATTATAGTTACAGTTAAGTTTTACATAATATATTACACACCATCGGTTTGTTCCAACAACACTTCAAACTAGTTTGAAACTGCCCAACGCATGCTCATTAGCAACAGGAGTTCAATTTTGGTCCGATGCGCATGCGTCGGACAGTTTCAAACTAGTTTGAAGTGCAGTTGGAACAAACCTCATGTGATTAGGAATATTTGCTAATTATCTGATTAAATGATTGTATGAATTCAGAAATAAAGACTGAGGATGGACCTTAAGAAGGGTCGAAACATCTCTGGAAAAAATTGAGTAATTCTTGTTATTTCATTACACCTTATCATCCATTAAGCATAGCAACATTTAAACTTTAAAAAGGTCTTTTCTTTAAAAAGGTGATTCATTTTATAAAAACCTGAATAATCGCTGTCTGGTTCGTCTAAGAAATCCATATTAGAGTCTTCACTGATTATCAGCAGGTTATCTTCTGTATCAGCCTCATCCCCATGGGAGCTATTGCTAGAGACACTTTCGTTTTCAGTGCTCTCTGCTTGCGTGATATGGATACCGTTGTCACCACCAAACTTAGTCGAGTATCCACTGTCAATATGTTTAATATAATTCAATGCGTCTTCATAGAAATCATCATGAGCATCCCTTTCGTCTCCAGAAACAACTGAGAAAGAACATTAGATTACTTCATTAATTTACAACCAAATTTACACAAATTGCATTTAATGTAACTACATCAAAAATTTAAATTTTACTTTTATAAAAATGAATACCACATTTTCTTAAATCTGGACCTTATAAATGATGGGCAAACAACATTTTGTATATGCACAACATTTTGTTGGGCATATACTAGAGTGCCTCAAAAGTAAGTTACACTGTTACTTTAAATCCACATGGTGGGTAAGAAAAATCCAAGACTCGTAGGGAAAAATTGTCTACGTGCAGTGGCAGGACTGAAATATTCCTCAGCGAGCAATCACATACACTAAGGTCACATAACTAACTCCCACTACCATTTGTGATGTTTACGCCATAAATTGTTTTTGAAGGCAAAAAATAAAAATGCAACTAAAATTCATTGTGTTGTTCAATACATATGGGGGAAGACATTATGTTAAGGCCAATGATTTCTTGTTGGCATCATTAAGTTAATATAGATCTCCAAAACCCAAGTTCAGAGTATGGTGTGGAATAGAAAAGAAGAGCCAAATCACAAAAAGTAAAAGTTTTAAATTTCACTGGTTTCAAAAGATCATGACAACGGTCTTTAGGGATTCTAATGGGAGTGTTGCTCATAGATTACCTGCCAAAACCTGCCTCATGGGGCCACGATCACAGCTGCTCACTATTGCAAGGTTCTGGGAAATCTCAGAAGAGCAATTCAAATCAAGAGGAGGGAAAAGTTGAAGAAAACAATGTTTTGTTTCATGATAATGCTTCCCAACATGCTGCTCATGAGAATCATTGTCAATGTGATGTTATTGGTCACCCACCCTATTCCCCTGACCTTGCCCCGAGTGAAATATCTTTTCCCCGAGGTGAAGAAACATCTAAGACTATATATTTATTCTTCTAGTTAATTTAAAGGGGACATTACATTGGAAAAAAATGGAATATCTAAGACTTTTGCAAATGAGGATGAATTAAAACAAGAAGTGGAAAGATAACTAGTCAGTTTGGCAGAAGAGTGTATTACACTGGTTTTAAGTTAATATCCCTTATGAATACACTTACTTTCCCCCTGATCCAAATAAATTTCCAGATATCCTAGACTATTTCATTTCACCAACCATACCTCAACTTCTTACACTGCCTCAGTTCTTTACTGCCTCCCCTCAGATCATAGTCCTGCACTCCTCATCCTCAATATTCCTCCTTATTGTTCTTCTAAACCTCAACTGATTAATGAACGAGTTTACTGGGAATATTTTCAAACTCTAGTAGACCAGAGAAAAGAGCTTAGAATTTCACTTAAAACAGCTATGGACATTGACAAAGCAGTAAGAGTACCGGAGTGAGACTATAAAGACTTCAATCTGGGATCCAATTCAACCAGTTACTAACATACAAGACCATAAATTTAGCTAACCAACACATAGAGAACATAATATGTACATAAATATTATAAATGTAATAATGTAAATTAAAGAGCAACTGTTTAATAACATCATTAGAGAGCAACTCCCTTGTGAATGATCTCTGTAAAGAGAGCAAATTGTCAAGATTCACAATATCTCTGACAGTCTCCTCCAGAAGATTTATGTTTATTAGTATTCCTCAAAGTGTGTCAACACATACACTATCAATAACACTTTGGGACAGCTCTCAAATTCCTATCTACAGTTTGATCGTGATGAGTATTAACTTTTGACACAATAGAAAAATCAAAGATTTTCTCGGTGGAGAGCCAACAAGATCTCATGAATTTTGGCGTCTAGAAGGACTGGTGTCAAAATCTCTAGCTCTCATTGCCTCTTAATTGATTCTCCCACATTGTCAAAAGTTATAAATAATCCTAACTCTATACAGATGTTTCCAGTAACATTCTCAATTATATTCTTAGTTAGTCTCTCATCTAAGTTTTTGAATATGGTTGTCAAGCCTGTAGAACTCTGATTTGTCCAGATTATACTTCGAAAATTTAGATATATAGGGATTATGTCTGTCTATTATCTAAGTTTATTAAACAAAGGAAAATTATAACTTATGCGTGCAAGAGTCATCCCCTGTCACAATAGTGAAAAGAATAGAATAATATAGTGTTTTATGGGCTTAAAAAAGTATTATAAAGCCGTTCTTCTCAGAAGCTTACAGACTGGTAGACCTATTGTTAAACATAAACAACAACTAATAAAAGTATATGTTAGCCATAACACACAAGCACAATATTATATAATTATTAGTATATTAAGGTGAATATTAACTTTAAGGTAGTCGGTTTTAAGTCGGTTATTATTATTTTTTTTTTTTTTTTTTAATAAATTAATAAAAATAATCGCACCTGATCTAATCATCTTTTAAAAATTCCTTCCAGCAGCTTTATACTTCGATAATGAGAGCAAATAAACAAACAAAAAATTTCGAAAGCTTACTCATCAGATGAAAATGTTAAAAGTACACACGCCAATAAACAAATTTCAACTATAGATAAACAGAAAAATAAATAAATCTGGACATTTAAAAAAAAAAAAAAAANTTATTCAGAGAGCCAACAGTGATTACAAAATTCACTGTCAATATAGTTATGCTGATATGCTGCTAATGCATAGTAGAATATTATCTAATGTAGTAGAATATTTTGAATGAAGATGGCATTACCAGCATCAGAAGTCAATCAAGTATGCATATGGTTACTTATAGGTAGACCAATGGCCCACTCCTGGAATTTAGAGACAATGCTAACACTACCTTTAACTAGGCATCTTTCTAAAATTATAGTTCACTTTTGTTACTCCTAGTTTTCGTTAAATGTATGCCATGCTCTGTCTACCTTAACTGGATCGATAATTAGTTGTTAATTTAATTTGTTTCAGATGGGATAGAGATAAATGTTTTAATGACTTTCAATAAACTAAAATCCTTAACAACAGATGTTAATATTCTAATTAAGGCACTGCGTTTATCAGAATGCCTCGAACTCACTGATAATGAAACCAGAATCAAATCGAAGCAAGTTTTCCACCCCAAACAAAATGAAGATGACTGCACTATATATGTGGTAATGAAATTGCAAGATAGGAATATCACTGTATTTATTTGCTTAGCTAGTTTTATATTGAACGTTTGTGGTTACTGAAGGTTTATTCTTTGGTTGGGAAAGAGAAGAGTATGACTCAACTCTTAGGAGCTATAAGTCTGAGCTTTTTTAGCTCCAGGATAATGTTGAACCCAGATAAATTAATGCCCTCTTTGATCTCTAGGATTGGAGAATTAAAATCAAGATTTTATTCTTTTAATCAGATACAACTTCAACTAAGCATCTAATTTTAAGACAACAGAAAGTGATACCATCGTAAAAGATAGTGATACCAAATTAAAGATAGGTAAATCTTTTTAATATTTAATGATCCCCAATGTCCTCTATAACCACTCCCCCCCTCCCATAAAAATAGTTTAATTTAATTCTAGTCTGCTTTTGATTATAGGTGGTGCTCTGCGCATCTATTATAATTTTATTTTTATTCAATGCATATTTAATTAAATTAACAGATTAAGGCAAAACCTTAACGTATTTGGGGGAAATTAGACCCCCAAAGAAAAGAATTCCCCAGGCAAAACATTACACCCCCCCCCCCTCCCCCTAGACAAAATTCAAATGAGTCAGTCAATTTAATAGCATAATTTAAATAATAATTACAATATTTTCCTCCAATTCATTAAGTTTGAAGCAGTAAAATCTTTTTGAAGCAGCTCAATGCTCCAAAATCATTGTCTATGGTCTTGGTAAGTTCACCATAAACGTGTAAAGAGTTAGCATAAGGGCATTTTTTTTACTAACATCACTTTTGTAAATTTGTACAAACCAGAACCAGAGATAACAAATATAAATATGCAAGTTCACACCCATCTACTGCTCCTCTATTGTCCCTTTAACTGCAAAAAGGAGGCGAAGGGGGGGGGATGGGAAATACAAATATTGATCTTTTTTTAGATTTTGGTATGTTATGTAAACAATCATGTTGGTGGCGCTTCGTTTTTAAGATTTTCAAAATTTAAAAAGGTTTCAATTTGGTTTCTCGTTTCTTCATTTTTTTGTAGACCAAAGTCCGTGTATTTTATATTTTAAGTGCTGCTAATTAAAAACCATTGTTTTAAAATGGATGAAAAGAAGCGATCAAGAAAGAAGCAACTTTACCATGATATTGTGAAACAGGTTGAATTCTACTTCAGCCCGGCTAATTTATCTAAAGACCGATTTATGACTCATGCCCTGGCTGAAAACGAAAGTAAGTTATATCACATTTAGTCTGTTATTTTGAGTTCGAGAAGTATTGTTTTTGATCAGCATTGAGTTAATGAACATGTATTAATAAACATGTATTTTGGTATTAGCTGACTTAACTCTAGAAAACTTTTATTGACAACCTCTGTTGGGCTTATTCGGAGTTCATAACCACTATCAATTCTTCTTTTTTTGTTTGTGTAGATGGTTTCCTCATATTTATCCTGCTCTGTCGTTCGTTATAGTCCAAATTATAATGTAAACATTCAGATTTAAACTAGTTTCTGCGGAAACCATATCAGATACTATAGCCTTATTATAATTATAGATTACTGTGACAGAGTGGGAAAATCGTAAAAAATGGTGGGGAGAGCTTATTGAGAACTCGATATTCTGACATCTAGAATGTCAGGTGTCAAAATTTCAAATTTTCTTATAACTAAAGCCTCGTCCAGACTGCCGATCCGAACAGAGGAAACGAGCCAAGCATCTCAGTCTGGGCATGTGTAGAAACCAATGCTCGGCTCGTTTCCTCTGTTCGATTCGGAAGTCTGGAGGCTTAAAGAAGTCAGAGCCAGTTCCTTGAGGGGTCTCACTTGAATGTATGGTTCAGATATAAAAATCATGCCAAGCGACTCTCAGCTTTATTATCTCCTCGGCTTAAGTGAATTGTACGGTGCCATCAAATTTTGTACTTCATTTGGACCTGCTCTATATGCAGCCAAGTTATTTTTCTTCAGGAAATGAGCAGAGTACTGTCAGTAAAGAAGAAGTGGCTGTTAAAAATTCTTGGGCAAAAAAATTAAAAGTCGTAAAAGGAAATTTTTAGCCGTCGAAAGCTTATTCAGAGAGCCAACAGTGATTACAAAATTCACTGTCAATATAGTTATGCTGATATGCTGCTAATGCATAGTAGAATATTATCTAATGTAGTAGAATATTTTGAATGAAGATGGCATTACCAGCATCAGAAGTCAATCAAGTATGCATATGGTTACTTATAGGTAGACCAACGGCCCACTCCTGGAATTTAGAGACAATGCTAACACTACCTTTAACTAGGCATCTTTCTAAAATTATAGTTTACTTTTGTTACTCCTACTTTTCGTTAAATGTATGCCATGCTCTGTCTACCTTAACTGGATCGATAATTAGTTGTTAATTTAATTTGTTTCAGATGGGATAGAGATAAATGTTTTAATGACTTTCAATAAACTAAAATCCTTAACAACAGATGTTAATATTCTAATTAAGGCACTGCGTTTATCAGAATGCCTCGAACTAACTGAGAATGAAACCAGAATCAAATCGAAGCAAGTTTTCCACCCCAAACAAAATGAAGATGACTGCACTATATATGTGGTAATGAAATTGCAAGATAGGAATATCACTGTATTTATTTGCTTAGCTAGTTTTATATTGAACGTTTGTGGTTACTGAAGGTTTATTCTTTGGTTGGGAAAGAGAAGAGTATGACTCAACTCTTAGGAGCTATAAGTCTGAGCTTTTTTAGCTCCAGGATAATGTTGAACCCAGATAAATTAATGCCCTCTTTGATCACTGTTCTAATTGATTCTTTTTTCTTTCTTTTTTTTTGCTTTTTTAGGAAAGGTTACCATTAGATGCAAATGTTGATTTCATGAGGCAAGTGTTTTCTCCTTTTGGTAAAATAGACTATGTATCTTTACCCAAATTTCACAATGGCAAACTTAAAGGATTTGGTTTCATTGAATTTGCTGATCCATCGGGAGCTAACAAGGCTGTTGAGGTAAATTTTATTTTTATTTATTTTTTAATTACAATAAATTTATATTAGTTAAATATTGCTACATATTTGGTTATGTGTAAGAGATAGATAACCAGAGCATATTTCGGAATTGCCTTGTTTATAATTATTAATTCTTCTTCTTTTTATTTAGGAATTTAGAAAAACTGGTAGTTACCTACCAATTGATATGGCTCCTGGTAACCTTAGAAGTATTTGCACTTTTGACAAAAAGACTAAAGATAAATTACTTTCCTCTAGAACAAAGAATTTTGATTATGATGAAAGTGCCAACAGTAGAGACGATGAAGATATGAATATGGTCGCAGAGGAGATTGAGAATGTTGAACTCAATGTTGAAGCAGTGAAGAATCTAACAGATGTTAATTTTGATAGTGATGACAATGAAAAGAAAAGAAAACACAAAACTTCTCCAAGCACATTAGAGAGAAAGAAAAAGAAAGTGAAACCAGAGGAAAAAGATGAAGAAAATGCCAACATAACGGAAATCTCATCTAGTGATAAATCTGCTGAAAATCTAGCTGATAAATCAACCGAAAATCTTACTGATAAATCTGCTGACAATCTAGTTGATAAATCCTCAGAGAATGTAACTGATAAATCTATGGATGATTCAGTTGAAAAATCTACTGATAATGACACTCTTGACGGAGATGTTAAGAAGGAAATACAAACTGAAGAAGACACAGAAATGTCTGATCATGATAACCAAGGTATATATTATATAGTTTTTTTTTTTTTTTTTGGTTCAATTCCCTGCCCAGGAGGTTATTTTTATGACAAATATCGATGAAATGTTCAATAATAAGTAAATGTACATACTAAAACTAATAAATGGAAAACACTGGGCTAAGTAATTATGAACTCGTATATGAGAAAGTTTGTCTGAGTTGTCTCGGACCAATTATTTAATTTCTGAGACAAGATCTACAGTCTATAAGATTAGAGTTGGCACAATCGAAGGCGAGAAACAACAAACGTGGAGGTAGTTTTGGGGTTATAAAAAGGGAAAATCAGTGTTGCCATGTTATATTTTTTTGTGGAACAGGGGTAGAGTAGGGCATTTTTTTTTTTTTCTGAAGTTGCATTCAAATTGGGGGACCAATAAAATCGTTTCCCTCAAAATTTTTCCTCCTTCTGATTGTGCCAACTCTAATCTTATAGACTGTAGTTAGCCCTCTAGAGCACATCTCTCAAGTTGTACCTCACTTTTCCGCTCTCGCCTAGCTTTTTCCGTTCTTTAATTATTGATACCTATATATACCTCACAGGCACCACTCTGAGCCACCTAATTAGGCACTCTTTTACTTATCCGTGCGTGGGATTTACTAAAAAGATGCATTTGAAAGAAAAAGTTTGTCTCATCAAATAGATGAAGGTAGAATTTTTTTTTCCAGTCCTCGAATTCAATTTTAAATGTCACGTTTACATGAGAATTTCACGTTAATGCTGACTTAGTCTAAACTTCAATAAGGACCCGAGTGTGGTCTAGTTGTTAGGATGGCCTTCCCGCCCCTTACTACTACTTCTACTAGTCTAAACTTAAGTCTTAGCAATGGCCTAGAACATGTATACCAAATTTAAACTAATTCAGTCAACGTTTACCCAAGTTATCATCGGGCACGCAAATATTACTTATAGAATCGTTTCCTTCAAAAATTTTCCTGCCTTCGATTGTGCCAATTCTAATCTTATAGACTGTAGTTCTTAATATACCGTTTGGGCACTTTTATAGAAAAAGGCCCCCCTTTTCTTTTTAATCTAATACACTTTCTTACAACTTAATACACACTTTTTCAATATAAATGTGTGATATTCCTTTGTCCCAAAGCATATTGGACTGAATATCCCGTTGTCTTAATAGCTACTTAAACTGAGGGATATAAACTCTTTTGTATAAAAAACAAAAAGGGGGGCCCTTTTCTATAAAAGTACCACAGTTTGGAGTTCTAACAAACATAAGTTTAGAATTATCGTTGTGATTTTAGAAATATTCTTAGCTGATATCTACTCAGTTTCAAAAAGTCAGATTCAACCTGTGTTGTCTTCTCCTTAAAGTGTTAATCTAGTACTATACTTTTAATTAATTATTTTAAATAACACTTCATTTAGAGTCAGGACAGGGTGAGATATTGTATAATGGGCTTTCAATAGAGTTATTTACATTACATCAAGTCAGGACCTTGCCAGATGAAACTATTATACAATACCTCACTGTGCCCACAGAGTAATGTAGACTCAGAGTAATGTGAATAATCAGCCTTTAGTTTGTATAGGTTGGTTTTAAAAGAAGCATGCACCTTGCATCCTAGCAGCATATACCTTGCTCTTCCTTATCTTCAGTGTGTCCACCTTGAGGAACTAAAAAAAAGGTAGGATTGCTCATAAGTTGTTGATTTTTTTTTTTTTTTTTAAAGATGATATTGGTCGACAAGTGAAAAAGAAGAGGAGGCAAAAAAAGAAAGTTAAGAGGGACCGACCTACAGCAAATAGTGGCCTTTTAATTTTGTCAAAGTAAGTTTGCTTTTTTTACATTGTGTTGTATTATTAGGATTAGATGTTGTTCATTTAGGATTTAAAGCCAGAATGTGATTGGATAGGCAATAAAATTAACAGTTAGAACTGTTATTTCATCAGATTTCATTTTATATTTTTCTTAATTTTTATTAATTATTGCTCGGAAGGTAGTGCTTGCCTTTATTGTTGTGTGGAATGTTGAAAATTAAATTATAATTTACATAATTGCTTAAAGTTAATGATTAAATTCAACTAACACACTCATCAGAATCCATGTCTTCTAAAAATTCTCTTTGGCCACTTATTCTTTTCTATTAAAGGCTGAAATAACAGCTGTTGAAACCAGGATATAATTCACATATTTCCACAGATTAGTCTTCAGTCTTATTGTTTCTTTGGAAGTCCTACTTAATAATAACCCTTTTATGTAACTACCATTAAAAATAGATTTTTAAATTTTTTATAGAGCTGACTGGAAGAAACTAAGGAATAAATATCTGAATGTGCAATGGGAGAAGATGAAATTGCTAAAGAAGCACCTTAGCAAGTGTAAGCAGCAGCCTGAACCCTTTTCTTCAGGGAATCAATTCAGCAATGGAAACGGCTTGATGTCATTTGTTGAAGTTCCTAATTCAGTTGTTAAAATTCTTATGGAACAACCAGTCGTTGATTTGAAAGCTTTTAAAGTAGGTATATTTTATGCCTATAGTACTGACAAATAAATTGAAAGAAGCATTACTCTTCTATCTTGGTAGCATATTCTATTAATTGTGTATCTTCCCTGTAAAGCTGTCTTAATATGAACCTTTTAAGTAATCAACTTCAGACAAATCTTCTCTTGTAAGCTAAATTTGACCTACTCCCTGACTTTCTAGAAAGCTGAAACTTGTACAGATTATGTATTTTCTATGACAATCTAATATAATCAGTCATTAGTTTTGCCAAATTATTACTATTAATTGATAAATCATTAAATTTCCTATCAATTTTGGCGTGACAGGTAAGTGGGGTTATGCCCATTAAAATGATTTAATTTTAAATAATTTGTTGGGTAGAGAAAGCTCGGTTAGAACCCTGTTCCTCTTCCTTGGAGCTAGGACTAGCCTGAGACACAACTCACACCCTTGCCACAAAAATTGTTTGTTGTTGGATAGACCAACCTCTAACCCTCTCCCACCTTCGTGCCTATCTACGCTTCGGTCTACCTCTGGAAGACTTAGACTTCTTGTAACTAGATTACAAGATTTAATGTGACAGACTAAAAAGTATAAAAAATATTTTATTTTATAAAAAATAAATAAAATAAAACAAACATTCATAAAACATGCACTAAAAATGAGAAAATAGTTTTTGTCGTAAGTCAACAGCTCCCCACAATTTTACTTTTTTTTACATGCATATACTGTAATCGCATGTAGTACTGTGGCTGTTAAAAAAATAAATAAATAAATAAATAAAAACCCTTTTTAATGCATGTTTTATTAAAGTGTGTTTTTATTGTTTTAAAATGTATTTTTTTTTTCTTTATTCCTAATATTTTTTAATGGCTAAATTTGAAATTGGAGTAATTACTTTATTATTTTTTTTTTTTAATAATAGGCAGAGGTTAGATCTAAAAATAGTGATGTAATCAACATTGATGTGAAAGAAGGTGCAACAGAAGTTCATGTAAGATTCAACTCAGCTGAAGCTGCTGGTAATTTTGCTAGTGCTGATTGCTCCTGGAAAAGTCAAATAATTTCAGGTACTATAACTACATGCAATAATATTAATCCTGCCCAAGGGCTTATACATCTATATATGCTACGGGTAACATTGGGTTGGATGTCTCTCCTATCTGTACAAAACTGCATAATTGGCATTTTTAGCTGGATTGGTGCCACTGCACTTGAATGCGTAATCCAATTCATGCACCTACCTTAGTGACTGTGTAAAATTTAACGATTTTAAAAGTTAATTTAAAAAAAAAAAAAAAATTGGATCCACTGTGGATACAAACATGAGCAGGCCTGACAGAGCCTTGCAAGATGGATCTACTCGAGGCACGGAGAATAGAGCTACTGAGGGCTGAAAGGGAGGGCTTGGATCCACTGTGGATCCACCCGCCAGGTGCGTTAGCACAGCATGGATCCACCCTCGTTGAATGGGTTAAGTAGCTACCCATTTATTTTTATTGTAATGCTGTCTAAACACTGAGAGTTGGGAATCAAACCCATAATCCATTTCCAAAGCATAAGCAATAGAAATAGGTCCCCTTTATAATAAGTACATATACTAGACAAGGATTTTAGAATTCCAATTGGTTGTAGGTTGCATCAAAATAATGGTGTTTAGTTGATTGTATTACAACCTATTCGATCTGCAAGGTGTTTGTATTATGTGATGTTTACTAATTTTCTAGTTCATTTGTTTTCAACCGTAATAAATTAAATAAATTTAAATTAAATCAAAATGATCTGGAAAAAAACTTTCCCACAGGTTACAATCAAGCATGTTACATCTACATATTCAGTACAGCAATTAATAGGTTTTATGGTTTATAATGTGGCAGAAATAGTCATCAAAATTGAATACTTCAATAACCTGCTCTCTAGTACTTTTCAGCAGTTAAAACTAAAATTATAAACACTATCTGTCATTCGTTGTCTCCTGTTAAATTTTCTGTTTTAGCCTTTTTACATTACCATTATATTATACCATGGTTACATTGACCATTTTAACAGCCTGTTACAAATAACGATTGAAGCTATTGCTGGTTAGTCCTGAAATGTTTTACTTAAAATCTTTCTGTTATCTTTAGGAGACGAAGAACGGAAGTATTGGTTGAAAATACACCAAGAACGAGAGAATAAGAAGGAGAAACGGAACAAGAAAGTAGAATCTATGGATAATGAACATGTGGATAGTGCAGCAATGGAAGAAGAAACACCTTCATCCAAGGCACTTAAGGATAAACCTGTCCTTTCTATTAAGCCTGGCACTATAGTCAAGATTCTTACAACACAACCTATCATCAATATAAAGCAGTTTAAGGTTTCCGTCTTTTAGTTTAAAGTATTTTAAATCGACTTGAGATGTTTTTATATTCTAATTAAGGATGTTGTTTACGCTTAACAAACTTTAGACCCATTAACTTTGGGGAGATAAAATGGAACATTCAAAAATGTATCTCATTAAATTGGTGTTATGAATATTCCAATGGAAAAAGGTGAAACAAGCATTGGAATGAAATTGGCACGTTATGTCTTTTTTGAAACTAAAAATATGACCATGTGGATGTATTGAATATCAATAATAATTTTCACTGGAGGTTTATTTCTTATACTCAAGAACCAGTCAGTAAAACGTATGTCTATCCCCTCTAACGTTCATTTATCTATTATCACATAAAAAAGTTAAAATCTAGTTGGTCAAGGGCTTTAAAGGTAGTGCTAACTACTAGATATTTCTTCAAAAGATCTGTAACATAGAATGTTGTTGACTTACTTAGGATTGCATGATACTGCGGAGTGGTGGGTATGGACCAGTTCACAACAAGTTATTCTGGACACCTATGTAGATAGGTATATATCGGTGCATAGTGACAACTCCAAAAAAATATTTAATAAGTGATTCTCAAAAAACCTAGATTTCTCACTGAGAAACTGTTTGAGTTGCTTTTTTTTAGAACTATGTCAGAAGTGTACAGTAATTGTAACAACTCTTTGTTTCATCCTGAATGATTAACTTTCTTCTCTGAGTACGGCTAGGTATTAATATATTATTAATATCCATCTATTTTATGGATTCTTATTATAAACTCTGATTTTTAAAAATAATTTACTTGGTTACAGACTGATTTAAAGATGACTTGTAAGGATGTGCTCTATGTGGATGTAAAGGAAGGTAGCTGTGAAGCCTTTGTTAGACTAGATACAGCTGAAAATGCTCAATTGTTTGCTTCAGATATCTCTCACGGAAATGTGCAATTTCTTACAGGTTTGTATTACAAACACTTTATTTAACTATAGTTTTTAAAGCAATCCTATTATTTATTCATCATTATCATTAGACTACTAATTAACTCATTCTTTTTATAAAAAATAACTTTTTGATACTTATAAATTCATTGAACAGATTATTTTCCTAATTTTATTTATTCCATTACACAATTTATTAAAATTCTTTTCCTTTTTTTTAAGATGAAGAAGAAAAATCTTATTGGGATAAAATTAATGAAGATAGGAAAAATAAGTTCAACAAGAATATCAGAATGAATAAAAGAGGAAAACAGAAGATAATTAAGAAAGCTGAGAAAATAATGGGCAAACATATCTTGTTTGAAGATTCTGGCGATATGATCATCTAACATAATAAGTGAAATGGGCCAATACATTTTCTACAATTCATAATATAACTATTGAAGAAATCTTGACGTACTAAGCTTGGCTGGCTATTGTCTTATCAGTTCTGAGAATTTATTGACTATCTTAACTTCAAAATTGAAATTTTACCTGGAGTTGGTTGGTTTTTCTACAAATCTAACAGTTAGAGACCAATGTATAGCCAATCCTTATGTAACATCTTCGTTTGTTTCCTTCTTCCAGTTATTGAGGAAATGACCTACGGGTGTAGTACTATGTGATATAGTAAAGTGTATTTATTAAAGGTAACCTGTTTAATTTCATTCATAATTTATTTTTAACAATGTTTACAGAACCTCTATATTGTTACTCATCCCCTGCTGGTATAGGTCAAATTTTGTCTTCCTTTGGTGATACATCTTACTTACTAGAGATTACTTTTATTAAGATGAATGTGTATCAATTAATTTGATCAATCTCTTATCTACTCCCCATCAATTAGACTAATAATAAATTAAAATAATCAATATTGTTTCTTTTATTCCCAACTTATAGAAATTATCTTATAATATATCAAACTAACTTTATGAAATCCAATGTATTACAAATACTATTAGTAGTGTTGCTCTATATGAGATAATATTTATCATAAATGAACATTAAAAATTGCATGAAAATTACAAAATTTAAGATTTGTGGGAAAAAAATCAAATGTGATTTAAGTTTTTTTTCATTTAAATTTATTATTTCTTACTTAGGCTCTAATTTGAGATGACTTTTATTTTCTTTAAATTTATTTAGATTTAATTTAATTTAGATATCAGTGGAAATAGTATTGGTATGTACTTATATATGGCGATACATCCTAATGATACATATTTTTACTCCGACCCTTGAGGCATTTGCTCAAGTTTGTGATTCATTAGCAGTTTAATTTTATTTTTTCTCCACCCCCTTAAAAAGTAAACTAATTTTTTTGTCTTATTTTGTTAAAGATTATTTATTTTTGTATGAACTAATGTTATATTTTTTTTCTACATCGGAAATATACTTTCTTTTTTTTTTTTAATTATTTATAATTAACTTTAAAAAAACATGCATGTAATAAACAACTAAAGTTGATTTAACCACTGTGCTCTTAATGCTAATTGTAAATTAAAATGATGTTTGGAAGTGCATGTAAATTGTAAGTGCTTACTAGTTATTTTGATTTAACTAATTTATTATTATTGTAAATAAAGAACTTATTCTTGAAAAATCGTTTTTTTTTTAAATGGTGTAGACGTAGACTATTTTTCAACCAATGGTTTGCAATTTTTTTTTGTACAGCCCTATAATTTTTGGAACGAAGTTCCTTATGACACGTTCGGAGCCTGGGAATGAATCCGAAAAAAACGACCAAAATTGGAAAACGATTATTTATCTTTGTAGTTCATTTTCATTTTATTAAACTATGAAGGAATAACAAAGAACAACATTTAGGTGAATCTATTTATTAATTAAGATTTAATTGTCCAACAACCTCTCATCAATCCTAATTTACTTGAAGAATAATAGCATTGGTAGATTTGAAATGATAATTATTTTTTTTTTCAAGGGATCTGGGGCAAACTTAAAAAATTAAATTACAGTTTATATTTGTTTCAATTATTATTACATCTAACATGTCTATACAATTTAAATGAGAAATAACACAACTTTTAAGAAACTCCTAGTTCTTCATCAGTCCATTCTGAAGGATTAGGCCATGGGAATTCACCCTGAAATCACAGTAAATAGTTTTAAAATTAGTATTGCTTAATCTTCAGCAAAAGCATTTTCTTAGGAAGCTAATACAATTAATAAAAAAAATATCATGAATTTAAAATAATGCATCTAACATAATAAATGAATATAGCCAATCCTCATTTAATATCTAAGATCCGTTCCGCTATGTACTAGGGCATTAAGAAAATAAGTTGATATGATGAATTTAACATTATTCAAAAATAAATAATAATCCTTAGAAACAGAAGGTTTTTACTGTTACTCTTTAATACAGTCGGACCTCCATATAATGAACTTGATGGTTCCAGAAATAAAAAATTGTTGTATAATAATTTTGTTATATAGAATTTCTTTTAATGTAAAAACCCTTCACATAGAGAAATCGTGTGACATAAAAAATTGTTTTTAGAGGTTTTCATTATATAGAAGTTCGTTGTAATGAGGTCTGACTGTATATGCATTTTGGTTGTGTGAATCTTCAGCAATTTGTTTGTTAATAAAAATACACTTAGAAAATGTTCATAATAATCATGGTTATTGAGTTTTTTCAAGCAATGTAATTATTTAGTATGTGGCGATGTTTGACCTTAAAATTTGATAATATTTTTTTGTATTGGTACGAGTCTATGTGTCATGTATCAGCTCTATTGGATGGCTGGCAAGGGTTAGTTAGCCCACTAAAAATGTTGATAGCTAGCCAGCCACAAACACACACAATAAAAAGGATTTAAAAATTATTTATTTAAGTGTAGAGCTTAATATTGATTTTTTAAAAATACAATAAAAAGTCTTACAGTGATGTGATCAGGTTCATGCCAGAGGTGCCAGAAAACCCACCACCACATAAAACCACCCAGGGTATTTGCCGTGTAGATTTGAAATTTACCAGGAGGATAAGCACCAACCCTGTATGAATACCTGTAACAAAGAAGAACAATTCCATTTTTTAAGTATCCTTGGTAGGTTTTATTTCATCTTAAATTGAAGCTTGCTTAATCTTCAGCACAAGCATTTTCTTAGGAAGCTAATACAATTAATCAAAAAAATATCATGAATTTAAAATAATGCATCTAACATAATAAATGAATATAGCCAATCCTCATTTAATATCTAAGATCCGTTCCGCTATGTACTAGGGCATTAAGAAAATAAGTTGATATGATGAATTTAACATTATTCAAAAATAAATAATAATCCTTAGAAACAGAAGGTTTTTACTGTAAATCTTTAATACAGTCGGACCTCCATATAATGAACTTGATGGTTCCAGAAATAAAAAATTGTTGTATAATAATTTTGTTATATAGAATTTCTTTTAATGTAAAAACCCTTCACATAGAGAAATCGTGTGACATAAAAAATTGTTTTTAGAGGTTTTCATTATATAGAAGTTCGTTGTAATGAGGTCTGACTGTATATGCATTTTGGTTGTGTGAATCTTCAGCAATTTGTTTGTTAATAAAAATACACTTAGAAAATGTTCATAATAATCATGGTTATTGAGTTTTTTCAAGCAATGTAATTATTTAGTATGTGGCGATGTTTGACCTTAAAATTTGATAATATTTTTTTGTATTGGTACGATGAAATCCAGTGTATTACAAATACTATTAGTAGTGTTGATCTATATGAGATAATATTTATCATAAATGAACATTAAAAATTGCATGAAAATTACAAAATTTAAGATTTGTGGGAAAAAAATCAAATGTGATTTAAGTTTTTTTTCATTTAAATTTATTATTTCTTACTTAGGCTCTAATTTGAGATGACTTTTATTTTCTTTAAATTTATTTAGATTTAATTTAATTTAGATATCAGTGGAAATAGTATTGGTATGTACTTATATATGGCGATACATCCTAATGATACATATTTTTACTCCGACCCTTGAGGCATTTGCTCAAGTTTGTGATTCATTAGCAGTTTAATTTTATTTTTTCTCCACCCCCTTAAAAAGTAAACTAATTTTTTTGTCTTATTTTGTTAAAGNTTTTTAGTCCAATAAATCAATACTTTCGATACTTCGACGTCAATATCCCAATACTAATCCCAAAACATTTATAAATTTACTCCAGTACTTAAATACAACTTAAAATAACTTAGACCCTCGAAAAGACAGTTGAGTTCGCAACCCAACTGGACATGGGTATATAAACAATAATATGACTTTGTCTTATATCCCAGAGCATAATCTTTTTTAGGTATCTTAATCTTGAAGTGTAATCTACTCAAAATAGTGCAATGTGGGCTTGGTTAATGAAACCTAAATATCAAAATTGTGTTTAACATTTTGTATTAACTTTTGAGAAGTTTAAATAATAAAGAATCCAGTAAACAAGAGTGATAGGGTACTGAGTTAACAATCTTAGGTACATCTTTACAGGTTAATCAAGGTAATTATTCTTTTATAATTTTCTATAAATAACCTGACACTTTGCAACCTTCACTAAAAAAAAGTTTTTTAAAAACGAATTAAATTATATTTAGCGTGATTAGATATGACTTTACCTAGTGACTTTGGGTAAAAAAAGTTAATAAAGTTCACCTAAAATATAATATATAGACTATAACATTTTAGTAATTATCTTCATAAATAAATTATAAAAAACCACTACTCACATTCCTCCGGAATTTCTCACTTGATTAACATTAGGACTTTTAGACAAAGTTCTCTCGATTGTCCTAAACAAATGGTACCCTCTAGAAACGGACATTTTAAAATAATATATAAATCTAAAAAATAATTATTCAAATTAGACTGTTTTTCATTTTTCTACTGCCAATGATAATCAATCAGCTGTTTAAAAAAATGTTTCAGGCTACAGGCTGGCAAGAGCAAGTAAGTAAACAAAAGTAAAAAAGAAAAGTCAACACTGTTTGCATAAATCAATAAAAGTTAACCTTCGTTTTAAGTTGGTTAAAGCCGCTATTGAACAATGAACGGGTAGGACATTATTTATGACGATTACTACCGAACATTGTAGTGTGTTAGTAATTTTTAGTATCAATTATTTGTATAGCTTTTTCTCATAAAGATTTTCTTAAAATTGGCAGCGTTAAAATTTAAAAAACTATTTTTAAAAGTTTACAATAGTCCTATTGCTGGAATCGAATCCGCTTTGTTCTGATGACACGTGAATTGTGAATTATAAGGTTATATTTTTTGTTTTGGCCGGTGTGCGGTTAGGTTCAGGTTCATGCGTTTTGCGTTGAAAATATAAGCATGTTTTCCTACTTTAGTGTATAGTTTATGTCTTTTTATAATGTTTTATAATCTTTTAAGTATTGTGAGATGACAGTTTGGAGCTACAGCCAAAAGATGATTGAAAAAGAAGGCTGTTCGAATTGCCGTCGGCTGCTTGATAGGATGAAAGTAAGTTAATATTATTGATTTCACAAATTTCCTACTTTTTTTTTATACGTATATATTCTTTTATGTAATTTTTTTCATTTGATGTTATGCTACCGTTGTATTATTTATACATATAGATTAAATTTATTTGCTTTTTTTCTTAAAAAATTATCGCGCACATTTCTTCCCTCTATTTTTTACGAGCCAACTTCGTCATAGAATTTTACTTCTGCTTACTTAAGAAAGAGCTTAAAATTTATATGTATATTTTTTTTTTATAATAATCAGTATACTGAATATAAATATTCTGTGATTTCCCTGAGTATAAATATGATAATTACAATTCCAATTGTATACTATTAATTGTCTGAATAGATCAATAATTAATTGCTGAAACCCTTTCTTTGATTTTGATTAGAAGGTTAAGTGGGGTAATGGCTGAGAGGGGGTAATGGTAAGAGTTATTTAAAATCGCGGAAATTTTCCCTTTTTTGTGGATTATGTAAATTTTAAAATAATGGTATAAATTATAAATAGAGTATAGATCAAGCAAAATTGTGCCACCAAGCAATCTTCGAGTGTGTGGATAACTGCAGATTAAGCGTCAAGTTTTGCTCATGTCAACTATGACTTCTATTGAAAAAGAAGAAAAAGACTTACAAATTTAAGGTAAAAGTGAGTTGGACAGTACTGTTTACAGAATCGAAGCCTATTTGCCCTATAATTCTCAACGGCCGTTCCACACTCTTAGCGGTGCTCTGCTCACTTTGTTAAGTAAAACAACCCTTACCTCAAGACCTGGTAGAGATCCAAAATTCAATAGTACCATGCAATTCACTCAAGCCAAATTTAACATAAAAAATAATATATACCTGTTACCTATATTTCAATTTCAACTCTTTGTTCTATAAACTATCAAAAATAGTGATAAAGATGTTATTGTTGCCATGACTCAAGCTTAGCTCTCTATGTTATTAAAATAAAGGGCAGCCTTTTAACAGTTTATGGTAAGACTGAACTGTTGAGCCCAGTTGTATATTAACCCTCGAGGAATCATACTATTTTTACCATCACTCAGTAGTTCACATAGATGACAGGGGAGCACAATGCTCCTAATTAATTTAATTAATTAATAATCGTTTATTTTGTTAACAATAAATTAGATACGATATACATTTGCAACAAAACGGCATAGCCTTGGTCAGTGGACCATCAGGCGAGATTACAGTAGGTATATTCTTTTTTTAATTTTAATTACATAACGCTACATATTAATACATATAAATTGAAACTCACATACATACATGCATACTTGCATACCCATTTACACACATACATAATACATTTACATGGCATTATAATTAGAAATATTTAAATTAATAACAAAATAACCAGACAACAATAGTAAGATGTCAATAAAGACAATAACACTTACAAGCTAGTCTATAAAGCTAAATGATAAACATCTAGTACTTGCAACTAAATGCAAAAATAATAATGATCCTCATAAACTAAACAGTAGTAAATAATATACATACTTATAAATTACTTAATAGACTCTAAAATTTAAATAATCTATAAACTAAACAATTAACATATAAACAATTAAATTAATTTATTTATTTATTACCATATAAACATAAATAATAAATATAAACATTTATAAATATAAATTAAATTT
>KZ651729.1:48192-61797 GCA_001010745.2 Gerris buenoi
AGATATCTCTGTTAAAAGAAATTTGGATTACTGCCTCCTAGGCAGTCGTTACTACTTTTGTAGGAATTGGGAATTAGTATCTATTTTGTTTATCTTCCTCATGGACAGATGATCCTTCAGACATTTAAATTTCTATCTGCCTGTGGAACTTATTTGTTTGTTACACACACTGCCTCTCAGGGAGATGTTCCCACTGCAAGATAAAAAAGAAGGTGTTCCCACCAGAGTGTTAAAAAGATGGTTCATTAATTGTTTATTTTGGTCAATTATTTTATGAATAATTAGTGAGTAGTATGTTGTTCTTCTGATTGCTATTGCAATATGATTAATATTTTGTTAATTGTATTAATATTACTTGTTAATTTTCAGTCTGAGAAAACTTTATTTCACCGGAGATTGAAAGTAGTGGAAATATTAAAGGAGTTTCTGTACGAAAAACAGTGAGTATACCTTCTTGATTTGGATTATTATTCTATATAATATGTATATTATATGCTACACTTATTCAGTGAGGATAAGTGTTGTTTACTTTTATAAAATAAAAGTTAAAGTGAGGTGGTCAGCTGCAATCAATTTACTTTTTTTAATATCCCAGTTGAAATAATTATTTTAACAACTCTATTTTGTTAGGGTCTATTCGGTATAAGAAAATAATGAATAAACTGTTTCCTCCCAAACAGCTTGATTTATTTGAAAAATTAGTTATTACATATTTATCTATGGCACAACTTTTTATTTATGGCTTATGCTTGCCAAAGGGCTTATACAACTATTTATAGAACATCAAGTTGATGATGAAGGGTATTACACAGTTTGTGGAATCATGCTGGCCAAAATCCCCCCCACCCCCCTCTTGGAATTTATAAAGTAAAACATATTCTTTAATAAACACCTATTATTACTTACTTCTTAATATAAATTACTTATACTTATTATTGAGCAAGATTTTCAGTTTTGAAAAACTAAGGGCTCAGGAAAGCAACTCATAAAAAATCTAGTTAATTATTTTTATTTACTTATTTTATTTGTATTCTACTTAAACTTTTGACATGCTATTATTTGTTACAGTGAAATTTTCTTTGAAGGAAAGAAGAGGGAATTGGCAGACTTTAAAATGAAATGTCAAAAAGATAGAGAAGAAGTTCGTCAACATCTATTGAATAACATTGAAAAATGCGAAGTCTATTATGCAGTAATATATTTATCTTTTTTTTATATATAGTAGTTTACAATGGCTTCATTACTAATGTGCTAATGTGAAACAAACAAATTTACTCTTTATATAAAACAATTTTTATTAAGAAAAAGTTGTTAAAAAATGTTGCCTCTTTACAAATTTATATCAATGTATGGAAGGGGAGTTCATTAGGGCTTCTACTCAGTTCTCATGTTCCAGTATTAATATTACTTGTTAATTTTCAGTCTGAGAAAACTTTATTTCACCGGAGATTGAAAGTAGTGGAAATATTAAAGGAGTTTCTGTACGAAAAACAGTGAGTATACCTTCTTGATTTGGATTATTATTCTATATAATATGTATATTATATGCTACACTTATTCAGTGAGGATAAGTGTTGTTTACTTTTATAAAATAAAAGTTAAAGTGAGGTGGTCAGCTGCAATCAATTTACTTTTTTTAATATCCCAGTTGAAATAATTATTTTAACAACTCTATTTTGTTAGGGTCTATTCGGTATAAGAAAATAATGAATAAACTGTTTCCTCCCAAACAGCTTGATTTATTTGAAAAATTAGTTATTACATATTTATCTATGGCACAACTTTTTATTTATGGCTTATGCTTGCCAAAGGGCTTATAAAACTATTTATAGAACATCAAGTTGATGATGAAGGGTATTACACAGTTTGTGGAATCATGCTGGCCAAAATCCCCCCCACCCCCCTCTTGGAATTTATAAAGTAAAACATATTCTTTAATAAACACCTATTATTACTTACTTCTTAATATAAATTACTTATACTTATTACTGAGCAAAATTTTCAGTTTTGAAAAACTAAGGGCTCAGGAAAGCAACTCATAAAAAATCTAGTTAATTATTTTTATTTACTTATTTTATTTGTATTCTACTTAAACTTTTGACATGCTATTATTTGTTACAGTGAAATTTTCTTTGAAGGAAAGAAGAGGGAATTGGCAGACTTTAAAATGAAATGTCAAAAAGATAGAGAAGAAGTTCGTCAACATCTATTGAATAACATTGAAAAATGCGAAGTCTATTATGCAGTAATATATTTATCTTTTTTTTCTATAATATAGACAATTTACTCATAACAAATAATACAAACAAATTTACTCTTTATATAAAACAATTTTTATTAAGAAAAAGTTGTTAAAAAATGTTGCCTCTTTACAAATTTATATCAATATATGGAAGGGGAGCTCATTAGGGCTTCTACTCAGTTCTCATGTTCCACGATCATCTTCCTCAGTTTATCATGTTTCAAGATTGACATCTTATAAAGTCGCATATGAGCCCCCCCCCCCTTGCCCCCGAATATAATATAAACATGTTTTGAGAGTAATCAATAAGGCTAGGTGCACACTAGAGACAAAACAGTCTGCTGTCTGTCTTCAGAGGCTGTCTCCTGGTGCAAAAGATTGTTGGAGGGCGATATTTTGGTTGCCAAAATGTCAAGTGACAGTCATTTGCACCGGGGCAGACAGTCAGCAGACTTTTTTGCCCCCAGTGTGCGCCTAGTGTAACAGAAATTTTATCTTATCATCTCTTGATTAAAACAATTTTATGATAATCATCACTTAGCTTTTGTACAATGTGCATTTTAGACAACCTATGGTTTGTTGGGATCCTGTCACACGCTTTCTTGATTATTTAATTATTATCATTTGATTTATTATTAAATAAATCTGGGCAATTAATTTTCTTCAAATATAATTGCATAGTATGTTGGATGAGATAGAAATGAATGTGACACTTTTTGATAAGAATGCCTTTAAAGCTTTTATCAACCTGTGGTTTAACCAAATTAAGCTCAAAGGCTCTGGTTTGAAATTTGAAGGCATAGTAGGAGGGGGTTCACTGAATTTATTTATCTAAATTATTTACAGTTTTAAACAGCTGTGTTTTCCGGTGAAATCCGCGTCACGAAGGGGATGAAGTCCGATATCGTGATGTGGACTTCACCAGAAAACCAAGCTGTTTATTAAGAGTCTACCCATGGAAGCCTACACACTTAGTTATTTACAGTTTACCATGCAATTATATTTTTCAGGAGCGAAATGAGAAGAATTTGAGGCTAAACGATGCTTTGAAGGATGTCGCTAATTACAAGTTCTTATCAGATCAAAGTTTTGCTAAAGCCAAAGACCTCGAAGCTGAAAATGCCCGATTAAGATGTTAGTATTACATTTTTCTTATGGAAACACTTTTTTTTCTTTTGCTTATTTTATTGATTTAACTATTAATAATGTAAGAAAAAAAAAATTAAACTTGAAAAAAATGTAAATAATGATACAGTGATTGCTTTCTTTCAATAATTTTCTTCTTTTTCCATTTTTATTGTGCGTCACAATAATGTAATGTGTGTGTGTGTTGTATATCACAAATTTATTATAATTATTATTTTTAATTTAACTGGTGTCATTCATTCAGATTAATTCTTAGCGATTATTAAAATGTATGATCATTAAAAATGATATGAAATTGGAAGAAATTTATGACTTTAATTAAGGTATAATAGTACCAATGATGATTAAATTAAATTCTTTAAAAGCAAATAAAAAGTTAAACTTTGAATGGTGCGCTTTTCGGTTTATTTTAAAATGAAGAGAAAGTCGTAATTAAATGTCCTCAGCACATGTTGCTGTAGGATAGACTGACAAACATTTTGGCTGAATTTGGAACATAAAAAGAATATGGATATTGTTTTTAAAGGCAATTGTTGCTGAACCTATTAAAGAAACTTCTAAAATTAGCTTCTATCATAGACTCACTCTAGCAGGTTTAGGTTTGAGAAGAGAGCAGAAAATGCCCTAGCTTTATTTATTTATTTATTTTTCTTATTTATAATACCTTATTAGCCATTAAACTTAGCTAATTAACCAACCTTAATCTTGTAGTTTTAGTTCATCCTACTAAGTACTAAATTGCGTTTTTATTATTTTAATTTAAATGTCCCTAAAATAAATGTCCGTTTTAATTTAAATGTCCGTGTTGTAAGCTAATTCATTTTTTTCTTTTGTTTCAGCCCAATGGGCTATAGCAAATAAAAAGAGAGGAAAGAAACGCAAAAAAGGTAAGTTTCTTTTTTTTAATCTTGTTAGTTTATCCACCTCTTGTTTGTTTAGTATTGTATTTGCTAGGGATAAAATTAAATTGACCAAAATTACTAAAATATTATGTTTAAATGCATTTTTATATACAGGAGACCTTTAATGTTTGTGTAACTTTCCTTTTGAATTCACAAATATAAAATTTGTTTAACTTGTTGAATATAGTATGCGTCCTGGTAACAGATTTTGAGAGGCAAATTGTGAATAAAAAGAGTTAAGGGCGTAATGAGTGTTTCATGGGTCAAAAGGTAAGTCTAGGGTATTCAAGAGATAAATTGGTCTGCTTGTAATTAGTAAAGTCTCCTCTCCTATTTTTATTCCGTATTGTATGTATATTAATATAATTGAGAACTCATTAATGATGTCTTACCAAATGAACGAGCACAACTCAGAATACTAAATTTGTTTTCATATGCCATAATAATACAAAAAATAAAATTACATCTCCTTTGTAAGATAGTCATTGTATTTAATGATAATACCAGCATGTTGTATGAGCACAGTGATAATGTTATCAAGCTACCTAGGTAAGTAAAAAATACATTATATATTTAAAGATAAAATATATTTTATAATGAGGCATGTATTTTCAAAAGAAATATCTTAATCTAATTAAGTAAACAAGTTAAGAATACAATAAATCTAAGAATAATATTAAAAAAATTAAAGCCAGACTGTCTCCCCAAATTTAACTAAAAGTCAAAGAGTAAACTCACAAAAAGTCCATTGCTTAAGTGATTCCTTGAATAAGAAGAGATAATAAAATTAATTGCATATTTTATGTTAATTTACATAATATTAGTAACTTATAACGTATTACAATTAGTAATAATAATTACACATTTTTATGACATGGTTTTTCTTGAGAGGAAAGGCTGTCTAATGATAGAGTCCTCTAGTCATAGAGTTCTCAGTATTTACTGTAATTAAAATGTTTAATAGTTAACCCATTCAATGCGGGTGGATCCACGCCGTGCTAACCCGCCTGGCGGGTGGATCCGCGCTGTGCTAACGCGCCTGGCGGGTGGATCCACGCCGTGCTAATGCGCCTGGCAGGTGGATCCGCGCTGTGCTAACGTGCCTGGCGGGTAGATCCACGCTGTGCTAACGCGCCTGGCGGGTGGATCCACGCTGTGCTAACCCGCCTGGTGGGTGGATCCACACTGTGCTAACACGCCTGGCGGGTGGATCCACGCCGTTCTAACGCGCCTGGCGGGTGGATCCAAGCCCTCCCTTTCAGCCCTCAGTACCTCTATTCTCCGTGCAGAACCATCTTGCAAGGCTCCGTCAGGCCCGCTCACGTTTGTATCCACAGTGGATCCAAACATTTTTATTTATTTTTAAATTAACTTTTAAAATTGTGTAGATTTTATTCAGTCACTAAGGTAGGTCCATGAATTGGATTATGCATTCAATGGGTTAAGAGACATTTTACATTAGTAAATCTTGAGACCTGTCCCCTTGAGCCTATAGGGTGGTTTACCGCGTGTTGTAGTGTACAGAAGAGTTTATCAATAATTAGTTATTTGTCTTTGTAATAATGCTTATTCTTGTATACTTGTTTTTAGTTTAGACTATTTCAGTAGTATATATTATACTGGTCTTTCAGAACCACCTGGAAACTCATAACTCTGCTTTTAGGGATATATGGGGATTTTATCCTTTGAACTAATGGATTAGGATAGGGATTTAAGGTTTCATGGGATTTAGTAAAAAGGGAGATCATGTACAAAAGTTAGGCACCTATGTAAAAATAAGGATCTTTGATCAGAGGGATTAAATCCTAAAATAATTTAAACTCTACCCCACAAATTTTAAGGATAGAGATATAAGCTAGTCTATGTAAGTGGAAGGGTAGAGGTATAAATCAAAATCTTATTACAAAGGGATAACTGGGATCTTTAGTCCATACAAAACATTTCTATATACATACATTATGTGACATTATTTTTAGGGAATATAATACTTTTTTAGTTACTTTAGAGGTAAAAAGAAAAAAAAAAAAGTAATAATACATGTCTCATCTCAATGTTTAGTTATCTTTAGTTGTCAATCTTTATTCTATTCTTTTTATTTTTATAACAAATAAACAAGAGGTGAAATATATGTTGGTTGATGTGTGTTTCTATCAAAATTATTAATTTTAAATTGATTTTGAAACAGGGAAGGACTCAGATCTTGATTGGTTGGAAACTTTTTCTATCAGAGGTACTCTTTATAAATTCTACTTTCCCTTAGATCCATCTTTTATAAAACATTTTCCTTGTACTCTTTATATATTAAAATTATGTCAGTGTTTCTCCCAAATTATTTTAGATATGGTTAAAAATATAGTCCAGGAGATAGCGTGCTAAAAAGTGTCTGAACATCAAGCTAGAATTTTGTGTGTAAGTAAATCTTTAGGTACCTTTTAAGTATATATGGTATGTTAAGTTTGTCTGAGGGACATAGCTGGCAATAGGACATGTCCTGACTTTTTTGGTGGACAATGGGATTTTCATGATCCTGAGTACGAAATTAGTTAGTGGAACAAAATATTACTCTAAATCAAAGATGTCACCTATTAAGTAACAAACTACCATCTGCTCTATTTTTAGTTGTGTAACTAATTTCCTACTCAGGATCATGAAAATCACATTGTGATTTTCGGCGGGACATGGCCCCTCTCCACCAGTTTGTTTTATTTAAGTGCCTATCGCCAAGCTATGTCCCGCAGACTAACTTAGCTGACCACATAATCTTACAGATTTACTTACACACAAAATTCTAGCTTGATTGTTAGTCAGGCACTCTTTTTCACACTATCTCCTGGACTAATATAATTTTGATTGATTTAATAACAGACATTTTTAATAACAAAAAAACATAAATTTAATAACAAAAAAACATAAATAAATAAATAAAGTTTTTCTTTAATATATATATATTAAAATTTAAAATAAGTGATGGTATAAATTTGGTTCCAAAAGTTTTTAAATATCAATAATGGCAAGATTTTATACTTCATCTATCGACGAAATTGCTTCTGCGCAAAGATTTATTATAGTATTTTTATNTTTTTAGGGTTTCGTTGGTAAGACCAAAAAAAAAAGTGATGGTATAAATTTGGTTCCAAAAGTTTTTAAATATCAATAATGGCAAGATTTTATACTTCATCTATCGACGAAATTGCTTCTGCGCAAAGATTTATTATAGTATTTTTATTTATTTTTTAATTTTTATTCTTCTTTATAAAAAGATTGATAGTCATGTTTGTGCTAGTTCATAAAATAATTTATGTATTTATACAATTATTAATATATTATTTAAGGCCTTATAACTAAATTACCAAAATTGTCTCTAGATTCTAGTCAAGTAAATTTACAATTGAGACCAATGTAAACGGGCTTCAGAACAAATATTAAAAATAAAATGATTAACAGCATTTCACATTTGCATTTTAAATTAAAAAAAAAAATCAAAAATGAAACTGTTTAGTTAATAGTAAATGTAAGATATCAGCTCATTACTGATTTAATAAAATTATATAATATTATGTCATTATAATATATATACTGTTTTGTTGTACCCTGGTAAGCGTTGGTGTTAATGGTAATTAATTGCCAGGGAATTTGGACATTATATGACTGAATAATAATAGTTATAATAATAATAATAATAAAACACCCTGAGTGGTGTGTAAATGCCTCAACAGTACCTTAAAAGAACTGGCAGAATTAAAATGACTGAGGCGAAGACAATTTCAGCCACCATGACTACAAAACCACTCACAAAAGGGTCTTAACCCTGCCACTGACTGCATTACTTACATTAAAGTTGTCGTAATATAACTTCACAACAAGGGCTTGTATATCTTATATTGAGAATTAGAAATTTCTGTTTAAGTTTAATAATAACTCTAGTATACTGTAAATTTACCAAATAAATAAAAACACCAAAATTATAGCTCAGTAAGATAACCAAAAAAGAAGAATACAAAAATTAAAATAAATAAAGACCTATTTTTTCTTGTCATTTTACAATTTATAGCATTGTAGGTGGTAGACAGTGGAAAATTCAGAATGCAGTTTGGTTTGCCGATGCCTTCAAACTTGCACTGGTTATAATAATTGTACTTTATAACTCCTTAGAAGCATGTAAATGGTGTAACCTCATCCCAAGCTGAAAGTAAGTAATTTAGGTAGGCTTAATGAGAAACACTGACTTCTTTTAAAAAATAATGTTTATTTTTGTTTTGGGAAAGTACTATATTATTAAAAGCCCATTTGTTTATTTATTTTTGAGATGATTATTTGTTTTGAGAGAGAAGTGAATGAAGAATTTATATAATATCTACAATATAACCTCTATCTTAATGCATTATATTTCTGAAGTACGAAGAACCATTGATCTCCTCTATCCAACCGAAGGCAATTTTTTTTTTTGTAGATCCCTCTCTACAAAAATGGTTATAAGAGCACTTATGGGGACAATATAATTTGGCTATAAGAGCTCTTTTTTGCTTTGTCATATATGTAGTGTATACAGTCTGTGTTAAATGAGAGTTAGTGCGTTGACAGTGTGGGAAATCGAGTGACACACAGATTGGCCAACCTCTCAGGGAAAAGATAAAGCTACTACATTTACCTTCTTATATGGTTATCCACAGGGCAAATCTTGAGCTCTCATTGGCTCCCCACCCCATTTGTTAGTTTTTCCCGTGCTGTCAACGCACTAACTCTTTTTGGCTTTTAGCACAGACTGTAGGGAGAAAATTTTGTGCTGCTCAAAAATTAGATTTTGAGATTTTAATGCATTTACACAATTTGACCTCCTGAGTAAAAAAAAAAAAAAAAAAAAATGTTTTAATTAATTAAATTTTTGTCTGTGCAGAGGTGTGGAGCCAAAAAACCCCCTTGAGGCAAAATTGATTAATTAATTTCAACTATAAATTGGAGGGTAGGGGGATGCCCCCAAATGTAATAAACTCTGAATCCATAGAGAAAAAATTATTTCTTGATTACAGTTCATATATTGTATAAAAAAATTATTTTGGTAATCCATTTAAAGATTAATTTAACCACGTATAGTTTGTTTTCCCTGAAAATATTCAGTTGATTAAAGTAAATTGGATTCTGCTGAAGATCAATAACAAAGCGTTAACCATTAACCGTTGAACAATTCTTAAGTATGTTTGATAATAAATTAATTAATTAAATTAATAAACAGATGTTTTAGGATAATTCAGTTACACTGTGTATATGGGAAAGGTTTGTTCTAGTTTTGGAAATTTTTCTAATTTAGATTTGCTAAATAAATACCTCTTGTATTTAATTATTATATATTTAACAATCAAACGAAAACTTAAACTACAATTTTAACAATGTCCTACTTAATTTTTATTTTTTGATTAAAAAGTCAAAGTTAACTTTCATTAAAATTCACCATCATTGCAGGAGTCAGTCTAGATCTTTAACTAGTTAGTTTTAAAACAATTAGTTATTATATTATTAGATGTTTGAATTAATAATATATATGTATTTGAATATTTTTAGAGCCACTTGGGTCTCCTGATGAAGGATTGGAGTTATCAGATGGATTATCTTCTGTGGGTTCTCCCTTCATAGAACCGTCCTATGAAACTGCTAAGCTACCAAGTCCTCTCAGCCACTGTGACGATTGTATAAAGATAATCATGGATCGTCATATTTGTGGCAAAGGCTCCGAAGAAGCTGAATTAGCCCCTCTTTTTCTTACATCTTCGCAACCTCTGAGAGCTTCTACACCTTTTAAAGAACTTTCCATGTCGGTGGAAGATTATGCAGATGAAAACCATCCTGAATCACCTAAATCAGCTAAAAAAAGAAGAAGGAGAGACAAAAACAAATCTGAAATAGTGAATAGTGACACCATCTGCAAAGAGATAGAAGATCCCAAATCGACTACACCGTTAAAAGAAAATCAGTCGACTCTTTTATCTCCTAATTATGAATCCGACATATGTGATGAAAATATAGAGCCTGCCGCTGTTTTAAACAAAACACCATTCAACCATTCCTCAAATAATAATAAAAGTGTTATTTCAGGGAACACGATAGTAGATAGTGAGCAATTGGAAAATTCAACACAAGTTGGTGCTAATACCTCTATTATAGATATGCCATCTATATTTGAAGACTTTGACTCACTCATCGAGAAAAAATTAATGGAGACAAGTACAAATTTTGTTGATAGTGATAATTTTAATTTTGATAGTTTAGAAGATTCTATAATTTCTAATGAAATTGAAGGGAGTGATCCTCTTAGCACCAAGGATAAAAATAATTTCGAATCTAGTCAGCAGATTAATAAAATTATAACACCGAGAGGAGATGATGAGGTTTCTAGCCAAACATCTTTTAATGCACCTACTACACCAAATAAAACAGATAATGAGTTTGATGCAGTTTTGGAGAAATCAAATGATGCTCATGATAAACTAGTGAGTTTATCTAATATCATTGATGTTTTCAATAATAAGAATGACCTCTTTCTGGATGATGAATTGAGAGATTTACCTGAAAATTCTTCCTTGCCTGTTTTATATGAAAGTCCTGTTAAAAATAAACGAATAAGCAGAGTTGTTGAGAAAAATAAAGTAACTAAACTAAATCTAGACTCAAATAGTGAAATTACTCATGAGAATACATTGTCTACCAGTGTACAAGAGAGTTTATCTAATATTAGTGATGTTTTGAATAATAAGAACGATCCCTTACTGGATGATGAATTGAGAGATTTACCTGAAAATTCTTCCTTGCCTGATATAAATGAAAGTCCTGTGAAAAATAAACGAATAAACAGAGTTGTTGAGAAAAATAAAGTAACTAAACTAAATCTAGACTCAAATAGTGAAATTACTCATGAGAAAACATTTTCTATCAGTGTACAAGAGAGTTTATCAAAAATGATTAATGTTTTCAATAATAAGAATGATCTCTTTCTGTATGATGAATTGAGAGATTTACCTGAAAATTCTTCCTTGCCTGACATAAATGAAAGTCCTGTTAAAAATAAACGAATAAGCAGAGTTGTTGAGAAAAATAAAATAAAACAAAATCTTGACTCTAATTGTGAAATTACTCACGAGAAAACATTGTCTATGAGTGCACAAGAAGATATTGGTGCAGACTTAAATTTAAGTTCTGATGAAGAGATTGAATATCCAGACAAGGTTATTGAAGAAAAAATAAATAAGAAGACAAAGCCAACTTCATTTACTGAACCATCTATTAAGATGTCAATGTTTGACCTTGATGAAGATGAGATATCTCTTGCCTCTTCTCGTGAAATGTCACCTGTCTTTTTTGAGAATAATGACGAAGAAGAAGAAACTTTCACTGATTCTTCACCTAGACAATTGCCGATCCCAGATATTCTTAACCTGGTAAAAACAGAAATGGAAAATTTTGAGTTAGTATCTCCGTTGAAATCTGCTAAGAAATTACAATCGAGCCACGACAATTATTTAACAAAAACAGTACCTTGTAGAGATATAATATCTAAGAATCTGGCTATAGTTGATGCCTGTAATGAGGATATTAACGAAGAAAATTCTGAAGACCTTAATTACTTAGATGAGATGCCTTTGTCTCTTCGTTTGAGTTTTGACGATAACTTGGATGCAACACCTTTGTCTCCTTGTTTGGATGGTGACCGTAGTTTAGAAGTATTACCTTCATCTCTTCAATTGGAACTGTCAAAATCTGAAAAGGAGATTCAATGTTTTGATGAAGCTGATAAAACTCTAAAAGAAGAAAAACCCAATAATAATTTTGATATGACACAAACTTTAATTGAAGAATCAGGAAATATAGAGATTGCTAGTTTAAAATTAAACAAAAAAAACGAAATTATATCATCAAAACAAAAAGCTGATATGAGGAATTCACAGATGTCCAAATTAAAGAAACATTGTAAAACACAGAAGGCCCATTTTCAAACTTCTTTGGATGAAAATATCAAGTCACCTCCTACTATTGAATTAGCAGAGAATTTTGTAAATGAAGATTTAATCTCCCTTGGTTTAAAACCAGACAGAGATATTACACCACCAAGAATAACCTATGGTCCTGATTGTAATGAAACTTTTGTTGATTTGGAGGACAATAAGGCCATTAAAACTTCTACAATTAAATCAGAATCTAAAATTAATACCAAGGAAATAAACTGTGATGACAGATTAAATGAAATTTTAGAAGAAATGCTTTTTATACCTTCCTTACTGAGCCCATTACCTCTAGGCGTTAACTGTGAAAACAATTTGTCTTCAAGTAATCAAAGATCTAGTGAACCAGAAATTCTGGTGAACAAACGTCTTGTAGATTATTCTTCTGACTCAAGTGATTCAGAAAGCTGTCTATCCCATTCCACCGATTCTGGGTATATTAACGTAACATCAGGTAATAATACTGTCAATAAAATCAAAGAGACTGTTATTGTAGAAAAACAAGCAGAGGAAGTCAATTCGAGCCCGATCAAATCTTTGTGTAAAGGTAAACTGTCTGCAATTAAAGAAATAGTATCACCGAGAAAAGATACTCCTACTAAAATGATATTGACTCGTCAAACCAAGGAGAATATTATCAGAAATACTTCACCAGAATTTAAGTCTCCGAAATGCTTAGCACCGAAAAAGAAGAAATCAAAGAAGCGAGGACCATCAATAATTGAACCTCTAGGTCAAATGAAGAAGAGAGGACATCTAGTAGATCTGAAAACACCAAGATTACCAAACTCACCTGTGAAACAAACATCAGAAGGTAATAATATAATAACTTGTTTACTTCTGAATTTGTAATATGTTAATTTTATTTGCTATGACACTAAGTAGGTCCTGGTATCCTAATGAGATATATCTGTATTAACTACGTAAGACCCAATTAGCTATCAGGATGTTGTGCCACAGATTATTATTTTTATTATAAGGTATACTATTTTTTTTAATTTTTTAAAAAAAATATATAAACTAATAAAAATATTTTTTTCTGGCAATATACTTACTTTTGTGACAGAAGTATTTTTTTTAATTAATTAATTCTGACGAGGTAGTGTTGGGTCATAATTATTAATAATAATAACTTCTTACCATTTTTTTAAATTTTTAATTTTATTATTATTTTCAGTCTCATTTGATACGGATGATGAAGATTTCTTGCTATTTGTGGAGGGGCTTAAACAGAATTATCAAGTTCTCTCACCATTAGCTGGTAAGGATTCATATTTTTTTATTTGTCTAATATAATCTCATTAGTCTAATTTACAAAAAATCTTTT
>KZ651729.1:61859-87593 GCA_001010745.2 Gerris buenoi
TCAATGTAATTTTTTTTTTTTTTTTTTTTTTTTTTTTTATCATTATTACCAATTTTTGTATTACATACTTTTTTTGTTATTGACGAAAAATCTCTCTTGTCAGCCACGGGTGGAGGTAAACAATAAAAGTACAGCATAAATAGGTTTTGCACCTCTGCTGCATAATACATATATACCTGAAGACCCGGTCAAACAGGAAGTGGTTTGTCCCCCAATATTGCATTATCCTGGTCAAGGAGAAGGCGAAGAGGGATTAGCAACCCCTTATGGGAGAATATTGTTTGATAATATATTTTTATTTATTTGTTTATTTTTTTTTTTTTTCAGGTGATGTTATTGAATCAAATGCAAACAGCACTTCGGAAGAAAGTGAAATTCTAGTGGGTGAAAGAAATTCAATTATGGATTCAGTTCAAGAAGAAAAATCTTGCATTAGCAATGTTCCACCAGATTCTAATAGCATCGAAAATAAGATGGAAGACATTTTTATTATTCAAAATGCTATTTCTCAATCAACTGAATGTGTTAGTAAGACAGACTACTCTGAAGAGACAAATAAGATCACTCACAAAGAGAGTATTACTGAGGAGGCATTATGTGATGAAGTATCTTTGGTTAAGACAGAAGTTCTGGAAACTAATGAAGAAGATGACACTAGATCTTTGCTAGACACAAGTAATGATTTATTGGAAACGGACTCAGAAGAATCCAATGATCGTTACTATATATGTTTATCTCCTAGTAATGATGAGGAGAATTTAGATGATATTGTCTTAAAGAATTCCAACAACTATCAAAATCTGTTGAATGGGAAAACTCCAATTGCTGATTTTAAACAAGCTGAAGATAGAGTTGTATTGATGGATGACGAAAATACTTCTGACGGAACTAATGATAATGTGAAGAGCAAAGAATTAATGATTAATGAACGTGTTTCAGAACTTAATAAAAATGTTGTTGGTTCAATTTTGACTGAGCCAGTTGTATCCAATGTGGAGCATTTAGAGTCTCCGTTATCCCCTGATGTGTCAAATTCTGAAGAACTTGAAAATCAAAATGATCTATTTATGACTAAGATCCCTCCTATTATCAAATGTGAAAAAGAACTTATTAATCAAAGTACATTTAATAATCAAACTACTGAGCAGTGTGGAATTGTTCCAAGTCTGGAGGAAACTAAGGATGTGATCTCATTGCCTGATAATGAATGTTTTGAACTGAACAAGTCAGAAAATCAGAAATTTTATTTTAAGAAAAAGAAGAAAACTGGGAAGATACAAAGAAATTTTAAACCAGAAAATTCAAGGTTATCTAGATTAAGACAATTTCAACTGTGTAAAAAGTTGAATAAAACTCAAGATATTACCATTTGTTTTGAGGATGTTTGTCTACCCTCTACAATGGAAGATTTGATATATCTCAGTTCCAGGAATTTATTTGACATCAAAGAAAATAAAGATGTTAAAAATATTCTTGATTCTCTAAAGAATATTTCCAATACAAATGATGATGTTGATGTCCGTCTTTTTGAAGATTTAGACTCTGATTCACAAGGTGAGAGAAATACTTCTGAAGAAAATATTTCGAAATATCACTCTTGCTTTGATGATACAACATCAGATAATATTAACAGCACACTAAATGACACCATACAGCCATTTACTTCTAATACGTCAGAAAATTCTTTAATTAGAAGTAAAAGTTTTATCATGGACATTTGTAATAAATCGGATAATCATTCTGATGATGAAAATTTAGTAATCTGTGAAGATAAAACTACTCTTCCGCTGACTAGCTCTATATCTGTTATAAATGCAAATGTGGAGAAAGAAGTAAAGATATCGAGTGATTCTTTACCTGGTAATGTCTGCGATTTTAAACCTGTACCACTTTCTGGATCAATAGAGAAGAAAGATTGCTTATCTGAAAATTTAGTAATTGATGAGTCTCAATTCAGTGATCATAAAGAACAGAAATCTGATGAACTACTTTTAGATACTAACTCCCACATAAAGATTGGAAAAGTTGATTATTCTGCTGAAGACCGATGTTCAAAAATTTCAGATCCCAAACCTTGGTACTTAAAAAGTAGTACAACACTTTTAAGTGAAAATAAGAATTTATCTAAAAGTGCTGACAAAAGTTGCTCAGATGTTTATCAGGAGGTTGGTAGTGGTATTAACATGCTAGCATCTCACAGAAATATGACTTGCTTTGGGAAATTAGTTAGTCTTCAATACAGTGGAAAACCCAAATCAAGAGTGTCAAATCTTTACTCTGAAGTTTCAACTTTAAGAGCCAACAATTACATCTCTTTTAGTAATAAAATAAATAATTCCCAAAGTTCAAATTATCCAGATGAAATTAAAAAAAGTGTGCTTGAAGAGTTGAACACAACTGATGATCATATTAAGGAGGATTTTGAAAACCAGTCTCCAAGGAAACTAGTGAAAATAGAGGCAGGTGAGTGCAAAAATAACACCTGCTTGTCAAATCCAGCTGTTCCTTTTTCAAATAAAAATAGTGCTTTGGAAGAGAAGAATAATGGAACGTTTGAAGTCCCAAAATATTTGAAATTCAATTTCTACACTGAGGCTTCGGAAACTGAAATGCAATCTGAGCCCTGTTACAATACAAGTATTTCAGATAATAATGTGATTATAAAAGAAGAAGGCATCCTGAATGAAGAGCCTTCCAATCTCAAGTTTCCCGAAACTTGGAATATTCGTCCTCAGGTGAAATCACCACGGCTTGAAGCAGACATGATCTTGTGTAAAACTAGTGCTTTCGAATGTTCTTTGGACTACTGGCATGATTACGCTCGTCTCAACCCCAAACCTAGAGCTGTCAACTTGATAACAGAAAAAGGTATTTATTTTTTTTTAAAACATTGCTTACTATATTTACTAATATTTCTATAATTTAATTTGTTTGAACTAGTTTTAACTATCATTATTTTGTCTAATTGGAAAGAACACGGGTCTCTAGGTCTAAACAACAATATGAGTAATTAAACTCTAATAATCGGTATTGTTGAACAACAATTTATATTTTAAATACTCAGAAATTGAAGTAAAACATTGATTTTCTTCTCTATTCATATTCTTTACTATTTTTAGCCATTCATTTTTATTTGATATTTATTCAATCAGTATTATACATTAATAATATTTTGTTTTTTAATTAGTTTGGTTCATGAACTGGCCGAACTCCAATTTCTAGAAAAAAACTTCTAATTTTAATACCCTCTAATTAAATTATAGGAGAATTTATAAAATTTGTAGTATTTTTTTTTTTTTTTTTTTTTTTACATTGCAATTTAACAAATAACAATGTTTTAGAGTGNGCTTGTTTTAAAGGAGAATCAGAATCCCATTGCTTCCAGCAGTGTAGACACTGCCCTTTGCTTCGTAGCAGTCGTGGCATCTCGTTAATGAATAAGAGCAGCTCTAACGCAGATCCGTGATAAAGAATCTCAGTGTGTAACAGGCTTTATAGTTTAGCCTAACTTTACTAGGCTTTGTAGTTTAAAGTTATAGATTACCTTTATTTTAATGTAATATTGCTCTTTTTTAGGTGCAGGATTAGCTTTGGTTCTTCTATGCAAGAGAGAGGAGTGGGATTGGGCGAGTAAGACAATGGAATCCAAGCTACATCCCATAATATTATCGTGGATTCAGGACCAGGTGGATGAAGACACTGCTATTCAGGCTGTACTATGTTTAGGTTTGTAATCCTTTGTTGTATTTCTTAGTTTAATAGAATAATTTACAGAATACGTCCGTGTTAAATATTTATTGGTTGATTATTCCTATCAACCGCAACCTTTTTTCATTTCTTCTTTCATGAAGTTGTGATTTTTTTTTTTTTTTTTTTTTTTGTTACATTTTGCAATTTAACAAATAACAATGTTTTAGAGTGATAGAAACATGGACATTTAATTAAAGTTCCGAATGAAATATTTGAATATTTTCTTATTATGTATGTGTTAATTCCGACCGAAGGAGCCTTTATACATACATGTGTGTGTGTGTGTCTATAGAGGTAACAGTTAGAATCCTTAAGATGTCTATTTCTTAGGGACCTAACTGATTAGGACATCTGATTTACACCCTAGAGAGGTTAAACACAGAGTACTATACTATAATCAAATCATAAGTGTATGGGGGAAAGAAGAAGCAAACAAAATGTTTTTAAGTGTTGTTTATTTATAAAGCTTGAATGCATATAAAATGGAATAGTTAAAACTTTATCATGAGTAATAACACTGTTCTGCAAAATTTAACGAACTTTCTGCCCTTAAGAAAATTTTATCTGAACTTTATGTTTTCGAGGTTGCTGAATCCGAATTTGAAGTCAAAATTTCTCCTAGACGTACAGTTTTCCCGGAAAATGCGCCTAAAGTTCGAAAAAATTGAGTTTTTGACCCAATTTTTCGCCCAAAAATATTTTGTAAAAAAAATATATATTGGGCATTTGAATATCTTTAAACTATCAAGAACACGAATCACAAGTCAAAAAAAAAATCTGATGACCTTACTTTTTTAAGAAAAATGAAAAATAAGAAAAAAATAAATCTAGGAGAAATTTTGACTTCAGATTCGGACTCAGCACACCAAAATACTTCAGAAAAGGACATTTTTATTATGAGGCTTTTTTTTCAGAACAGTGTAATTAGTGACTGTTTCCTACTATCTAGAATCTAGACTTTAGACCATAAAGTATCAATATGTATATAGACCATAATAATCAATATGTTATTTTTTTATTATTTTTATTTTTTTAAATCTTTAATTAAATAATATTGTTATAATTTTATTTCTTTTGGCAGATCTTCAGTCGCTGGAAAATTACATTAAAGAAATAATGAAAGCCAACAATGAAGATAATTTGCTTGAGAAGATCCAAAATATTAGTTTAAAAATTGACCATATGGATTCCGGACACATAGCAGAGTAAGTGCTTTTTATTAATATAATGTAATAGCTTTGTATAAAGCGGAGATCTTCAGACTCTTGTGAGACATAATTACAGCCCAAGATCTTTAGATGGAACTCTTTTAGTTTGGTACCCCCTATTTCATGGTAAATCTGACATGACTTGTGTGCTTATGAAAATTAGACTAAGTAGAATAGAATAGTAATAATAAAAAATTATGCAAGGGTAAGCAAGCTTCTTACATTCAACAAAATATGCATCTTTTCCGTATGTTTGTCTGTCTGTCAGTAATATTTGCGTGCCCTATAATAACTTGGGTAAACGTTGACTGAATTAGTTTAAATTTGGTATACATGTTCTAGGCTATTGCTAAGACTTAAGTTTAGACTAGAGAAGTAGTAGTAAGGGGCGGGAAGGCCATCATAGCAACTAGACCACACTCGGGTCCTTTTTGAAGTTTAGACTAAGTCAGCATTAACGTGAAATTCTCATGTAAACGTGACATTTAAAATTGAATTCGAGGACAGGAAAAAAAAATTCTACCTTCATCTATTTGATGAGACAAACTTTTTCTTTCAAATGCATCCTTTTAGTAAATCCCACGCACGGATAAGTAAAAGAGTGCCTAATTAGGTGGCTCAGAGTGGTGCCTGTGAGGTATATATAGGTATCAATANTGTTATAATTTTATTTCTTTTGGCAGATCTTCAGTCGCTGGAAAATTATATTAAAGAAATAATGAAAGCCAACAATGAAGATAATTTGCTTGAGAAGATCCAAAATATTAGTTTAAAAATTGACCATATGGATTCCGGACACATAGCAGAGTAAGTGCTTTTTATTAATATAATGTAATAGCTTTGTATAAAGCGGAGATCTTCAGACTCTTGTGAGACATAATTACAGCCCAAGATCTTTAGATGGAACTCTTTTAGTTTGGTACCCCCTATTTCATGGTAAATCTGACATGACTTGTGTGCTTATGAAAATTAGACTAAGTAGAATAGAATAGTAATAATAAAAAATTATGCAAGGGTAAGCAAGCTTCTTACATTCAACAAAATATGCATCTTTTCCGTATGTTTGTCTGTCTGTCAGTAATATTTGCGTGCCCTATAATAACTTGGGTAAACGTTGACTGAATTAGTTTAAATTTGGTATACATGTTCTAGGCTATTGCTAAGACTTAAGTTTAGACTAGAGAAGTAGTAGTAAGGGGCGGGAAGGCCATCATAGCAACTAGACCACACTCGGGTCCTTTTTGAAGTTTAGACTAAGTCAGCATTAACGTGAAATTCTCATGTAAACGTGACATTTAAAATTGAATTCGAGGACAGGAAAAAAAAATTCTACCTTCATCTATTTGATGAGACAAACTTTTTCTTTCAAATGCATCCTTTTAGTAAATCCCACGCACGGATAAGTAAAAGAGTGCCTAATTAGGTGGCTCAGAGTGGTGCCTGTGAGGTATATATAGGTATCAATAATTAAAGAGCGGAAAAAGCTAGGCGAGAGCGGAAAAGTGGGGTACAACTTGAGAGATGTGCTCTAGAGGGCTAACTACAGTCTATAAGATTAGAGTTGGCACAATCAAAAGGCGGGAAAATTTTGAGGGAAACAATTTTATTGGTCCCCCATGTTGAATGCAACTTCAGAAAAAAAAAATGATCTACTCTACCCCTGTTCCACAAAAAAATATAACATGGCAACACCGATTTTCCCTTTTTATAACCCCAAAACTACCTCCACGTTTGTTGTTTCCCGCCTTCGATTGTGCCAACTCTAATCTTATAGACTGTACTTAAAAGAATCTGAACCATGAGACTAGGTATTAAAAATAAGGTAGAAGTGTAGGGAGAGCACGTTCCAGGGACGTGGTCCGCCCCATAGACCCGACCAGCACCACGTTCCAGGAATGTGGTCGGCCATGAATGCGTTAAGCATACAGTTTCACGGCTCTCAAAAGTATGTTGTTCCTTCTCAGGTTTCTCTTCTATTGTATATTTATTTGGGTTCAATTGGTTTCTTTTTTGGGGCTAGTCTCTGACAATTTGCCTTTATCGTCTTCCATTCTGTCTCTAAAAACTTTAAAGTTCTGACTTATAGTGGGCTTATTAAAAAGTAATTGTGCATGTCATATTCCTGTTACAGTATGATAGTCGATGCAGTGTTTACTGACAATGGTGAAGCCGATCTGAGATTCACACCACCTGCTCCTCCTCTGACTCCTGTCCAGAGAAGGCTTTTACTTCTAGTCTCATTCCTCGCTAAGGGCAGAGAGGAATACTATATTACCGTACTTAAAGCTTGTGAAGAACCAGTTGTCTCCTTTGTGGATAAATGTAGTGTAAGTATTTTGTACTTCTTGTACTCTTTAATAAAACTCTTTATGATAGTGTTCTCTTAATCACATGCCAACTTAAATATTTCATTGCCAACTACTCATCTAAAGTGTTTCAAAACTTATTTTTACAGGTTGATAAGCTATGTAATTTGGTGCAGTTTCATACAGCTATGTGTAAGCACCTAGGATTGCTTTCACGAAGTAGAGCTTTCCTCTATGATATCCTGTATTGCAAAGGCCAAAAGGTTTATCCTCTAGTCTACTCTATGCTGCCTCTTTGGATAGAAATACTACCCTCATCTCAGGAATCACAAGGTTTGTATTAACTAACAATATTATCAAATTTTAATTCACAAATAAGTAATTTAAAGGGAAAGCAGAGCATGGTCTATGTCTGTCCATGCACAAAATTGAGGTCCTTCCGATAACAAAAAATATCCCCACTGTTTTCCCAGTAAGAGTAGGAGGTGTCATTGAAAATAAGCTGGCTGTAAAATATCTTAGTGCGATGATTGACTCTGTTTCTGATAAGGGGGGGGGGACCAAAAAAATAAAATAATATAAACCGTTTGGCCTTTTAGACTACTATAAGAACGTGTTAGTATTAATGAATTTGTGGGGCTTACCCTCAGGTTGGGAACCACTGTTCTAAGCTATCCCACACTAATTAACGCCTTATCTACAGCAACATTTTCAAATCTTCGTGGAGCTGCTAATAGATCTTTTGAGGCATTACTGAACATTATCCAACTGCATAAAATAACTTTGTGACTTAAAAATAACTAAGCAAGTTGTAAATTCTACCTTAATAGTTAAATATTTGACCTTTTTTTTTTTAGTGGTTCCTGAAACTGTTATTTTTAATGTTATTTGATTAACTAAAAATTAATTTCTTTTAACTCTCTGTTTCAGATTGCCTACTGACTCAAACCATTGTATATTTATTGACTCATTATGTGCCTAACCAGAAGCCGGACACAATTCCATATCACAATAGCTTAAAGCAGTTTCTGGATGATGCTTATGAGTATGGTAAACCTGTGGTTACTAGAGACACTCTCTGCAATAAACTTATAGACAACATTAGAGTACCTGGTAATTATTAAATTAATCTTTATTTTCAATGTCAAGAAATCTCTTAAGCTTATTACACTATAGTCTGTGACACTAAATCTTGAATCTTGCTTATCGCAGGGCAGAATATTGAGTCCTGTCTGACCGACAAAATAGAGTACTGGGGCAATGTTGCCCTACACTTTTCATCCATGTAGATTCAGTAGTCAAAACTTTTAACTAGGTTATGGAAAGTGGTTGATTTTACATAGGTTGTTTTTCACATTATTTGTTACATCAATCCATAATGTGGACTGCAGATGTCTCTTTTTGATTAATGAAAATCTGCAGGCTCTCATTGTCTTTGGGACCTTTCATTGTCTAATTATAGAAACAGAAATAGGAAAGTAGACGGCAAAGTTAGCTACAAAATTTAATGTTTCAGTAGCCAAACTGGAAAAGAACATTCACATGTTGAAGAGACAGCTATAGTTTTGAAAATAACATAAACTGCTTGTTTTAAAGGAGAATCAGAATCCCATTGCTTCCAGCAGTGTAGACACTGCCCTTTGCTTCGTAGCAGTCGTGGCATCTCGTTAATGAATAAGAGCAGCTCTAACGCAGATCCGTGATAAAGAATCTCAGTGTGTAACAGGCTTTATAGTTTAGCCTAACTTTACTAGGCTTTGTAGTTTAAAGTTATAGATTACCTTTATTTTAATGTAATATTGCTCTTTTTTAGGTGCAGGATTAGCTTTGGTTCTTCTATGCAAGAGAGAGGAGTGGGATTGGGCGAGTAAGACAATGGAATCCAAGCTACATCCCATAATATTATCGTGGATTCAGGACCAGGTGGATGAAGACACTGCTATTCAGGCTGTACTATGTTTAGGTTTGTAATCCTTTGTTGTATTTCTTAGTTTAATAGAATAATTTACAGAATACGTCCGTGTTAAATATTTATTGGTTGATTATTCCTATCAACCGCAACCTTTTTTCATTTCTTCTTTCATGAAGTTGTGATTTTTTTTTTGTTACTAGCTTTTATTTAACTTGCAATGTTTTTATGATGAATGTATGTATGTTCGGATCAAATCTTGCAACTGAATTTTAAAGTGGTTATCCTCAACCAATTGAATTTAAATTTTGCACACAAGTTTAGTTTGAATGACAATGCATGATTAGCTAAGTGATGTTATTTTAAATCCAATATGGAGGACAGCCCAAGATGGCAGACTAGTAATTTTTTAAGCACACCCATGATATGGGTATCAAATTAAAGGGTTTGCTGAGAAGAATATGAATAGAAGCTTGTTTATAATTTTTTTTGTTTACTATTAATTTATTTGTTTTTATGTTATTTAAAATACAACAAGTTAGCCCAAATATCCAAACCATTAGTGGAGGCACTTAATGTATTTAATAGTTGTATTGAATAATTTTTTAACGATGAAACTAATTTGTTTATATTTTTATTTTAGGAAGGGTTGTAAGAGGATATCCGATTAACGTTGCTTCCAATTCTATCAAAAGGAGTCGTGACCTGTTAGAGTCTGTTTTAAAACATCAAAAAAGTAAGTATAGTTTTATTTAACTTTAATTAAATGATTGCCCTTCTTTACACATCTTAATGGAGAATTTTTTCTGTAACCCCTATATAACAAACTGTTCACCCTGAAACTCAGGTTTATTCATCCACCATTAGTATGAAGTTAAAATATCTAATAGTGTAAGAAAAAACTTATACATCTTTTAACTTAAAACTTATTTGTAATTGATCGATTTATACTGTCAGGCACAGAAGATGACTACTAGTGGTTGAAAGCTAGCTTTGTACTGTGAAAGTTGCTTTAGTGGAGAGAAATTTGTTTTTATTCTTAATCGAGTGAACCCTACTGCTCATCGAGAAAAAATATGCGTTTAATTGCAATCTAAACCCTGCGCCGGCGCTGCTTGCTCCCACTATATATATGTGGTTACTCTCATGTGAGCATTATGCTTGCATAACATTTGGAGTTAATATCATCAAATTAGATATTAATCAGAGAATCTTAAATGAAAATAAGGGGGGGGGGTTTGCACTCTATTTTTATAAACACGTTTATTAAAAAATTATGAAATTGCAAATTATTGTTCCTTGATTGAGAGTGGTGAGCAGTTTTGTTCTGAAATTAAGTATTGTTTTGGGCTTAAATTAATACAGCAGACACCGCTTAACGTTATCACAGTTAATGTTATCAACCGCTTAGTGTGATCAAAATAGTTTGGAGCAAGCCCACCCTAATACCAATGCATTAAAAATTTTCTGTTATCAATATTTGGGTTATCATAATCCTACTATCAGAATTTATATCTTTTTTTTTTTTTTTCTTCAAACTTTTGGGGAAACAACTTAAGAGGCAATGGTGTTTCGGTAAACATCCTTTTTATATCAGAAAGTAAACCTCTCCTCCCTACGCAGCACTACAGTCAGATCTCAGAATTCTGTGTTTTAGTCTTTTAAATTACTATATTTCATAAACAAATTTGCATGAGTTCGAAGATGATTTGTTCAGGTTTTAAGTTAAATTTTTAAACAAAGAATNATTCTATTCTTATTGTATCCTATAATTCGAGCAGATTGATGTCTTTATATTGTCACTTTCATGTGGATAGATTAAACTTGTGTATTTTTTTTTTTTCTTCAAACTTTTGGGGAAACAACTTAAGAGGCAATGGTGTTTCGGTAAACATCCTTTTTATATCAGAAAGTAAACCTCTCCTCCCTACGCAGCACTACAGTCAGATCTCAGAATTCTGTGTTTTAGTCTTTTAAATTACTATATTTCATAAACAAATTTGCATGAGTTCGAAGATGATTTGTTCAGGTTTTAAGTTTAATTTTTAAACAAAGAATGAGCCCTTGAAATGTCCTAATCATGTACATTTATTTACATACAATGTATGTATTAATTTGTCCCTAAAAAAAAATAAATAAATAATAATAATAATAATAAAATAACTCTGTTGGTATTCAATTTTTATTTTCTTATCTTATCAACTCACTTAGTGTACGTAATAAACACAGTCTTGCTTCTAATTTTGTTTTATTTTGAATTTTACTTCCTCTGCTGGTACCTTTTGCTTATTGTTATGCGTCAGTTAATTTTATCACTATGTTTGGGCCCAAAGTGATTGCAGTAAGTGGTGTCTACTATGTTTTCTTTTATCCATAAGCTCAATGAAATCGCCAAAACCTTGATATCCACTTAAGGCTGCCCTGTGATACTAATGGGGAGGGGCGGATAGCCTCCAAAAGACTGTATTAAATGAGTAGCGACCCCCTTCCGAGGATAGGCAAGCCAAGCTTATAGGTGCAAAGTCCCCTAGCTTAAATTATAATTTATTTAAATTAAAATAAATAGAAATTTTAAACTATAAAAAATTAAATTACAATTTATAATTTATATTATTATTTTTTCTATTTAAGCATTTATTGTTATAGTATATTGCGTTTATTATTACATATGATATTAAATTTAGTTATTTGCTTATATTTTTAATTATTTATAAGTTGATGTTATTAGATTCTATGGCGGAATCTGGCCCTAGTATTTATAACCCTTCCTTATGAACATAGGCGTCATACAATCAGTATATTGTGTAAAATTATGATCTTATACTCACAAGATGGCATTTTGAGGTTAAATGATTCCGTTTGCCCTCTCATTAGATCATTATGCCAGGTTGATGGGTAACAATCATCAAATAAAGCTTATATAGGATTCTGTGGTTTATAAATATGTATTTAATTGCTAATTTTAATTTTATCTAATAATTTTCAGATATTGATGTTACTGAGGCTGCGGTGAACTCAATTTGTATGTTAAGACGCCACGATTTATTCTCATGCTCAGTAATATTTACAAAATGGCGGCCTGCTGAAGGAAAAATTACGAAAAATATGGCTGACAACATCAAAACAGTTTTATCTGCCAAACAACTTCCATACTGGAAGAAATTCCTAACTCGCTATAATTAAAAATTAGAAATATTCTATTCTTATTGTATCCTATAATTCGAGCAGATTGATGTCTTTATATTGTCACTTTCATGTGGATAGATTAAACTTGTGTATTTTTTTTTTTTCCCCCCTAAATATTTTTACACAGTTAACTTAAAAAATTTGCTTTAAATAGTATGGAAAGTTTTATGTGTATTTTGTTTTTAATTTCTGTGATATTATAACACCTATTATTTTATCATTATTATTATTTTTATAATTANTGGGACCTTTGTTATTGCCTAAAATAAACTAACAAAGTTTAATCCTGTGGGTATAGCCAAGAAATGTTTATTTCTTAGTGTAAAGAATGTATATATTTGTTTAATGCCAGTTTTTTTTATTTTTATATTTAACATTTTGATCACTATAAAAATCTATTTTTATGTAAATAATTTCCAAAGTGAATGAATGTTTGTATATATTTTTTTTAATGGATTCATTTATAATTTAAATCAAAGTTACCTTATTTCTTTTTAAGAGCTCCTTGTAAATAAAGTTATTTCAAATTGATACCTTGTCAAATTTCTACATTACTTAAAATATATTGTAAATTTTAATTTTATGTGTGGAACGAATGAGGAACCCTCGGAGTTTTTTGCGACAATTTTAGTACAATTAAGATAAATTTACTCTTATTGTAGTCCATAATAGTTTTCTAATGTAGGAATTTATTTTTATTGAGGCAACTATTTTGTTTATTGCCTCATCTCATCCTTAAAAATGAACTAATTTTTGGGACAATTTCAATTGATGTCTTACAAGTTTGTACAATTAAGATATACTTAGTTATTGTAGTCCATAATAGTTTTCTTATTTAGATATTTATTTTGAGGCAAATATTTTGTTTGTTGCCACACCTCGTCCTTAAAATAAACCAACTTATTACTTTGGCCTAGGGCAACTGATAATTAAACGTTGCTGGTTCTCTTAAAATTAGCAACATTAATTTACATTTATTTAAAGGGTTGTGTCTTGTCAATTACATTAGTATTATTTTATCTCTTAATTATTATTTTTATGATTTTATAACTTTCTTTTATAATTATATTGTCAAAAATTTTCATGAGGATTGTTGTATTTTAATGATAACGGTAGCATATATGAAATAATGCTACACAAAAAATATTTAAGAAAATGGTTTCTTTTGGGGAAAATCTAAAAGAAACAAAAAATACAAACATGAAAAATGTACCGACTTCTATAAAACAGAGAAGTCACAATATTTTTCACATTGTTGTCACATTAAGTGAAAGTAAAAATGTTCAAGTTCGGTGTAACAATTCTGAACAGCACAATATATTTTCTCCCATTAAGCCAATTCTGTTATTTGGGGTTCTGGTGTTATGGCTTTAAATCTTGGATTCTACTGTACTCAATAATCTACATCAATAATCTTTTTAAAGGAACATTTTTGTCTTTTCTAAATGTCATTGACATTTGTTTGATTAAAATTTTCAAATTTTATCTCATGTCCTGGTCATTGAAAGTATAAAAAAATCTTGACAAGTTCCAAAAATATGTACTAATTCTAATACTTGTACTGTATTGCATTCTGATTTTCGAACCAAAAATTTGGAAAAAACATTGATGCATTGAATATGAAATGCACCCTGATGTTTAATAGGGAAAATCTTCCGTTCTCTTTTTTAACAACTTGTTCCGACGTCAAATTTAGGCAGTCTTGTGGATTTTGGAAGATTGAATCTTTATTTAGATGTATGGCGCATTTAAATTTTTATTTAGATGTAAAGCAGATGCCATGCTGGCAGAGAAATAGCAAGTTTAGATTTTGAAGCTAACAAGAAATAAATGGGTACAACGGAACTCCTTTTCCCCAAAACCTCATCAGCAATACAAAATTGAACATGTTAAAACTCATGAAAATTGATGAAATAGGAGGGCAATGATATCTTGGCAAAAGTCAGAGAATTGGAAATAAAAAATTAAAAACAAAATCTCAGCAGTACTCTTGAAATGGAAGTTAGTAGAAAATATGTTGTTAGATTTGTTACACTAGAATACATCAATTATAAGACACACCTTGAATATAAGATGCATCCTGATTTTGGCGATGCAAAAATCAAGCAATAATGATATTTGAAAGCAATACTGTATATTTTGTACCACTTGATGCAGCAGCTTGCATTACTTATTGGTGTTTTTAAAACTTTAAATACATCAAAAACAATTTAATTTTATAATCACAGTTTTTGTTTTTATGCAAAGGTTCCTCATTCTAAATAACATTTGAATTATTTTTTGTCATTCAAGTTTATGTATAATACAAGTTTGTATTATTATTATTTATATATTTTTTTTTATAAATATTTTGTCTCTTCAAATTGATGTTTAACTTATATCTGATTGATGTTTAACATTATAACTAGTTGTTTCACGGAGACCAATATTTTTTCTTTTGAATAATCACTTTCTAGTGTATTTTATAGTCTTTATTTATCTGCCATGTAACTTACAGACTTTCAAAGCATATTATGTAGAAATACCTCAAGAGATTGAGAAGAATACNTATTTACAAACTTAATAGCTATTACCCATGGTGCACTAGTCGTAGATAAAATTTAATATGCAACATGGATCGAAGTATTTCTGCTCTCGGGATTATCTCCCTCGGCAAGCCTCGGGAGAAAACCTAACCTCGAGCAGGAAAACATACTTTTTTATTTTTCTTTGATATCCTTATTTATGGTAACATTATTTCATATTATTATTTTTGAACCAATCTTATGCATCTATAGTCTATATCTAGATATCATCTTCTTTCAAATATATATCTTTGATACTTACTTCCTTTAAAGAAAAAGTATATTTCAGATCTTGCTTTTTCCATGGATGAACTTGCATGAAGTCCATTAGTTGCCATGTCTCCACTTAGCCCGTACAAAGCTCTTAAAGAGAGTGGACATTTTTTTCTGGCCTCAGAAACTCGTGGAGGGCCTACTAAAGTCCTCAATTTTTCTATGGCTCCATCCTTAAAAATAAATACAATTAAAATATAACTAACCAAATCAACTTTAGCTTATTAGCTTCTAGGTTTTATAATGTACTTTCAATTTGTTTCTTGAAATATGTGATTAAGGCTAAGGCACACGGAGCAACTCAAAACAAACTGATTAAAATATTTGTTGTTCAAAGTCTAGATATTAGTATATTTGAAATTGTTCGTAACATTTTTCAGTAAGTGCTTGGAAGTTTCATTATCTCCATTGGTAATTTTGGTTTGACAGAATTATTGTTAAGAAGCCATTCGGAAAGCCATTCCAACGGATCTCCTGGTTTTGTATTAAACATCTCAAGAAGTGCCTTGTTCAGCAATGGAGTTAAGTGAGTTTTAACAAAATCCAAATAACTTTCAACATCTTGATTCGGAAGATACCTTACTGAAATAAAATTCAATTATTATTTTGATTTAACTTTTATCTAAACATTAATAAATTCATTAAAACATTTCCCATTTTGTGATAAATAACCCATTCCTTGCATTCTCTTGAATATTTTTAAAGTAGACAAAATCCAAACTTTTTTTTAAAAAATTATCTATTTCTCAGTGCCTATGAATTCACCTTTTTTTTACAGTTTTCTTTCCAAGTGCAGCTCAATTTAGGGGGGGGGGGACACTGATATTAACCCCCCAATGTGGTTTCCCCTCTTTAACATTATAACTAGTTGTTTCACGGAGACCAATATTTTTTCTTTTGAATAATCACTTTCTAGTGTATTTTATAGTCTTTATTTATCTGCCATGTAACTTACAGACTTTCAAAGCATATTATGTAGAAATACCTCAAGAGATTGAGAAGAATACTGTGAAAGACTCCAAAGAATGTACAAAAACTTAAAAATTGGTGATGTAAATAAAATCTTAAATTTTCTTTGCATAGTATTGTGATGTTGGGACCTTTGTTATTGCCTAAAATAAACTAACAAAGTTTAATCCTGTGGGTATAGCCAGTAAATGTTTATTTCTTAGTGTAAAGAATGTATATATTTGTTTATGGCATTCAATGTTTTTCTGTTCAATTAGTGTTTTATATTTAATTTTTTTTATACAGTCTTCCAGTTTCCTTGGGAGGATATACTGGCATTACCGATACATATTACATTTTATTATCAAATACAATGAGTGTAAAATATCACCCCTTAATAAGTTAGTAGAGTTAACTTGTTGACACAACTGTAAATTCATTTTGTTTTTAGTTATTTTATACTTTAATTTTTTTAAATTATGTTTTTTTTTTTTACAAAATATTTGTTGTTCAAAGTCTAGATATTAGTATATTTGAAATTGTTCGTAACATTTTTCAGTAAGTGCTTGGAAGTTTCATTATCTCCATTGGTAATTTTGGTTTGACAGAATTATTGTTAAGAAGCCATTCGGAAAGCCATTCCAACGGATCTCCTGGTTTTGTATTAAACATCTCAAGAAGTGCCTTGTTCAGCAATGGAGTTAAGTGAGTTTTAACAAAATCCAAATAACTTTCAACATCTTGATTCGGAAGATACCTTACTGAAATAAAATTCAATTATTATTTTGATTTAACTTTTATCTAAACATTAATAAATTCATTAAAACATTTCCCATTTTGTGATAAATAACCCATTCCTTGCATTCTCTTGAATATTTTTAAAGTAGACAAAATCCAAACTTTTTTTTAAAAAATTATCTATTTCTCAGTGCCTATGAATTCACCTTTTTTTTACAGTTTTCTTTCCAAGTGTAGCTCAATTTAGGGGGGGGGGGACACTGATATTAACCCCCTAATGTGGTTTCCCCTCTATTTAAGATTTGAATGCTAATATCTTTGAATCAGTGGAGCAAGTCAGTATCACTGGGATTATAGCTGTTAAATCTAGTTTCTTTGCCAGTGAAATAATTAATAGTGAAACTCACTAGATAGTAACACAAAGTTCCAACCAAACGAATTTGGTGTTTTCACTGGACCCTTTGTTTTATAAAGTTATCTAATAATGACTCACTTCACTATCTATTTAGTCTGTCATTTGTAAATTAATAATACAATTGTGATATAAGTATGTAAAGTATTTTATCTACGACTTGCACTGTAAGTGGACTTTACATTGCTAATAACAGGGAGGGAAGTGTTACTTCCCTCCCTTGGGAGTAAAAAACAATCATACCAACTTAAAAGGTATTTTTTAGGTAAATTTTAAGTATTATGTTGTAGGAATGTTTTTTAGCTGTTTTGTTTACTAATTTTTTGGGAAGGTTACTTTAGGTTATCATACAAAGTCTTTAAATTAAAAACAAACTAAACGTAATTAAACTTAATAGCTATTACCCATGGTGCACTAGTCGTAGATAAAATTTAATATGCAACATGGATCGAAGTATTTCTGCTCTCGGGATTATCTCCCTCGGCAAGCCTCGGGAGAAAACCTAACCTCGAGCAGGAAAACATACTTTTTTATTTTTCTTTGATATCCTTATTTATGGTAACATTATTTCATATTATTATTTTTGAACCAATCTTATGCATCTATAGTCTATATCTAGATATCATCTTCTTTCAAATATATATCTTTGATACTTACTTCCTTTAAAGAAAAAGTATATTTCAGATCTTGCTTTTTCCATGGATGAACTTGCATGAAGTCCATTAGTTGCCATGTCTCCACTTAGCCCGTACAAAGCTCTTAAAGAGAGTGGACATTTTTTTCTGGCCTCAGAAACTCGTGGAGGGCCTACTAAAGTCCTCAATTTTTCTATGGCTCCATCCTTAAAAATAAATACAATTAAAATATAACTAACCAAATCAACTTTAGCTTATTAGCTTCTAGGTTTTATAATGTACTTTCAATTTGTTTCTTGAAATATGTGATTAAGGCTAAGGCACACGGAGCAACTCAAAACAAACTGATTAAAAACTTAAATCACCAACCAGTTGACTATGAGTTTTAACCTGTGAAATTGAATGGGACACCGCACACGGAGCAACTCATTACAAACTGGGTTTGCTTTCTGTCAACTCAAAAATGACTGGAGTTTCCAAGTTGATTTCACAACTCCAGGCTCTGATGGCTAGTGTCTTCCAAAAATTAAGTTCAGTAAAGACAGTTTAAACCCTAAAATAATGATCCTATCTAGAAATACCCTGTGCTTTTCTCAGTTTGCATTATCTTTGCTGCCACATTTGCACAAGTACTAATATAGAAGATATCAGCAGTCGTGGATTTTATCCTCCATGCTCTTTATTATGCTCATTTTATGCTCAGATTTGTACCCCATGCCTTTGGCTTTCTGATTAACATAGCTCACTAATAATCACACTATATTTGCTTAATGTGTGAAGTGGCTGGAGCTCTCTACCATCTGATTAGTAAAAAAGGGCCTCAATAAAGCTTAATTGCTAAATTCGAACAAGTGTTTCCCGTCTAGTACAAGAACTTAGTACTATTACTATAATACCTTCATAATTATCTTTTAGCTTTTGTGAGAGCATTTTGTTTTAAGTTCAAAATTCTCTATCTCTGTTTACACCTGTTGTGTGCTCTAGGAAAAGGGGTTCTATCCTCATTAAACTCTTTAGGTGCAAACAAAGCAAAGGTACAATGGTATGATTTCTCAAATTAATTATGCAGTCCTCACAGCAATAAATTTGAAGAAAAAAAAAATTGTTGTCCACTCCAAGAAATCTTATTGTTTGGATTTTTTTTCTGAGGAGTACTTCAAATTCATGGAGAAATATAGCTGTCTCAAGTATTAAGTAGTATGAACTACTGTTAAATTAAAATCTAAAAAAGGCCCTCAGGTGTGTCAATAAGTTTGGTATAACAAGGGAAAAAAATGTATTAGATTGGTTTTCTTTTTCAAAGTAAATGATCTAGTTCAAGAATTTTATGTTTTTGAATGTATAAAAATTTTAACTATTATCCTATATAGTAACTTTTTCAAAACTTTTTATAATAAATTGATGTCTAGATGAAAATTATCAAATTTAAATTTTCAGTCACCCAATAAGAAATGTTATAACTATCAGTATTATTTGAAATAAATAATTGTGATGTGTTTTCTTTGTTAACTCATGACCATTGCTTATTTTGCTGATGAATCGTGGCAAAGTATTCAATTTCGGTACTTGAATCACTCTTTGTTAAGTGATAAGTGAGTGTTACATTTTTTTTATTATAACTTGGGTGATCTTCTTAGTAGTTATTAGATGTCATCATCAAAGTTGTTAAGTTGAAAAATATTTGTTTGTTTTCTTAAATGTGAAGTTCTGGTATTGCATTAACAATAAATTTGGATGTGCATTCTTTTGTTTATTATTACACTTTTTTGTCAGGGACAAATTTTGTAACCTAATTTGACCCATTTCCTAACTACCCAACTAGCTGAAACTTGCATAGATTATGTATTTTCAATGGCAATACAATATCGTTCATTAGTTTTCATAATTGTTTATATTAGCCGTTAAATCAATAAATTTTAGCGGTAAAATTTGAAAACTTTGTAAACAGCGATGACCTGTGGCAGTCAATTGAGGTTATTTCTGTTTAAATCATTTCATTTTAAGAGTTTAAGGTAGTAGGATAGAACAATCTCAGTTGGAACCCTGCTCCAGATGCAATGGGGCTACTGCTGTCTCCAAAAATTATAAAAGTAGTAGTTATATATATTTATTGATTTGAATATAAAAATATTTTTTTATATAGATGAATATCTAAGGTGTTTTTCTGAATAAATTACAGTTTTTTATTATTTTTCTTTTTTCATTTTATTTTTGAGACGTTTCGACCCTTTCTGTAACATTATTAAGGTCATCTTCATATCAACCTTCTGATCTTTTCTTATCTAAACATTACAAATTATAATAATTAGAATTTTTTTATNGACCATTGCTTATTTTGCTGATGAATCGTGGCAAAGTATTCAATTTCGGTACTTGAATCACTCTTTGTTAAGTGATAAGTGAGTGTTACATTTTTTTTATTATAACTTGGGTGATCTTCTTAGTAGTTATTAGATGTCATCATCAAAGTTGTTAAGTTGAAAAATATTTGTTTGTTTTCTTAAATGTGAAGTTCTGGTATTGCATTAACAATAAATTTGGATGTGCATTCTTTTGTTTATTATTACACTTTTTTGTCAGGGACAAATTTTGTAACCTAATTTGACCCATTTCCTAACTACCCAACTAGCTGAAACTTGCATAGATTATGTATTTTCAATGGCAATACAATATCGTTCATTAGTTTTCATAATTGTTTATATTAGCCGTTAAATCAATAAATTCTTTGTAAACAACGATGACCTGTGGCAGTCAATTGAGGTTATTTCTGTTTAAATCATTTCATTTTAAGAGTTTAAGGTAGTAGGATAGAACAATCTCAGTTGGAACCCTGCTCCAGATGCAATGGGGCTACTGCTGTCTCCAAAAATTATAAAAGTAGTAGTTATATTGTATTAAAAAAAAAAAAAAAAAAAAAAAATATATAAAAAAAAAAAAAAAAAAAAAGTGTACACGTTTAAATAACGTTAATTAAAACTAAAGAGTAGTAGTTATATTGTATTAAAAAAAAAAAAAACACAAGACTATGCATATGTCACTAAAGCTAACAGCAGGGGCCCCTATTAACAGTTGTAGTCATTTGTTAGAATTCTGAATTTTTAGCATTCACATTTAATATTTTAAGGAGCCAACACACAGTATGGATTTATTTTACTACATGGGTCAGTATGTACAATGTGTGTTTTAACCAATTTTCAGGTTTCATAAACTTAGGGATAATACAATCTGTATATTCAATCTAAAAACCCTAGATTTTTGTGGTTGTGGCTGTATGTTTAACTAACATGTAAATTGTGTATGAGTTTAACAACTTTGATATCATTATTAGTTATATTTTAACGGTTCTAAGATTTGTAGATCTTTATTTATACTTATGATTAATATATTTTTTTGTTGGGCAATACTGTCCTTTCATTAATTATTTTAATTTTTGAAACTAATATTTATGAAACCTGTTTTTAGTTTATTGTCTAATTCATATGTCTACTTGCTCAACTTAGTTGCACAATAAATTACAGGAAACACTACTACTTATAACTGAAGAAAGGAATGTAGGGCTGAAGATAAATGAGAGAGAGAGAGAGAAAAAAAAGCGAAACATGTTATATACTGTAGGTGTATTGCAGATCTGGTGATCAACAACAGAGTGATGGAACAGGTACAGTAGTACTAATAGCTTTTCACTTAAATTTCTGTATCTAGTTGGAGAAATGGAATTGCAACTGAGAATTAGGATAAAGTGGGTTTTTGTAAGTAAGAAGTAATAATCTTTAAATGCGAAGTTAAATTAGTGCTGAAATCCACAGGGGGAAAGAAAATATGGCTGACTCAGAAGTATGTGGATTATAATGTTGGAAAAAGAAATAAATGGGTAAGGGCAACTTCTGAGAAATTATAAAACATGGCCCAAAATAAAGTCTGGTGTAATAAGTAATAAGGCACTCATTTACTTGGTTACCCTACCCCCTATTTCCTTGGCCTAATAGTTAATTAGTGATGTTCGTGAGAACTAAATATCCCCTCCTCTTTAGCCTAGGCCACACATTTGCCAAATTCCTTCCAAGGCAAGTAGTGTGACTGCTCTATCATTGACAAAAAATATATAATTTATAAAAATTATTTGTTTCTCAAATAAAATTGCTATTTTCTTGTAAGTAAAGGTGCCTTAGGCTAGTGACACACTTCGCCACCTGGGTGGCACTACCCAGTCAGCAATGAGAATGCAACCTGCCACACAAGGTGGCACCACCCGGCGGGTGGCACTTCGACCATCCCACAGTCTACCCGCCACCTGTGTGGCACTACCTGGGTGGCGCCACCATGTGCGCCACTAGCCTTAAATATATTATTTCAAATAATTCCTTTTAAACCTTTGCTATGCACATTACGAACACTGGCCCTAGGCACATCTTGAGGACCACTTTTGGGAACCATGCATTACAAACTGGGTTTGCTTTCTGTCAACTCAAAAATGACTGGAGTTTCCAATTGATTTCACAACTCCAGGCTCTGATGGCTAGTGTCTTCCAAAAATTAAGTTCAGTAAAGACAGTTTAAACCCTAAAATAATGCTCCTATCTAGAAATACCCTGTGCTTTTCTCAGTTTGCATTATCTTTGCTGCCACATTTGCACAAGTACTAATATAGAAGATATCAGCAGTCGTGGATTTTATCCTCCATGCTCTTTATTATGCTCATTTTATGCTCAGATTTGTACCCCATGCCTTTGGCTTTCTGATTAACATAGCTCACTAATAATCACACTATATTTGCTTAATGTGTGAAGTGGCTGGAGCTCTCTACCATCTGATTAGTAAAAAAGGGCCTCAATAAAGCTTAATTGCTAAATTCGAACAAGTGTTTCCCGTCTAGTACAAGAACTTAGTACTATTACTATAATACCTTCATAATTATCTTTTAGCTTTTGTGAGAGCATTTTGTTTTAAGTTCAAAATTCTCTCTCTCTGTTTACACCTGTTGTGTGCTCTAGGAAAAGGGGTTCTATCCTCATTAAACTCTTTAGGTGCAAACAAAGCAAAGGTACAATGGTCACGNACCTGTGTGGCACTACCTGGGTGGCGCCACCATGTGCGCCACTAGCCTTAAATATATTATTTCAAATAATTCCTTTTAAACCTTTGCGATGCACATTACGAACACTGGCCCTAGGCACATCTTGAGGACCACTTTTGGGAACCATGTCTTGCCATAATGTTCTGAATAGAATTCACTTGCTGTCTCCGGTGTAAACTTATACTGGCAACTCTGAAATAAATTGTATAATTTGAGTGATTTATTTTCATATGCCATTTGGAACATCAGTCTTATTATTTAAAATGTCCGGTACTCTTTTACTTTGTTTCCCACCAGAAAAGAAAAAAAGTGGTGGGTAACTTTAGTCAGATGTGATTTATGACAAAGGAAAATCATACTTTTTACAATAAAAAAAAAGGTGGGTAACAAAGTAAAAGTGTCAATTATCCTTGTAGCATGCAGTATCCTTTCGCTTCTGTTTCATTATTTCATTTATTAGGATAATAAAAAAATGTGTTGCAATAATATCCGGATAACCTCCATCCTGCAATGACCTATTAGTCTAGTCTGCGATCAAAGATACTGTCACGCTACCATTATCTAATAGTAAGAAAGGATGTATTTTCTCTCTCTAATTGATAATGTGTCAAAATATTTTTTTTTAAGTCAACCAATACAAATCACACTTTTCACTTTAAATACCTGGATGGAAAAAAATAATAAAATAAAAATACCCTTATAATTGTAAATTTTTCATCTTTTATTCTCTGAACAATGTCTCTTTTGTATTTCATGGCGCAAGGTTTGATTAAGCAAAGTGTATATTCAATATCACTGAACTGAAATACTTTCTTCTTATTACACTGAAATTCATCGTTACTATCAGACTGAAAGTCTATTGGTTCATAGTCAATATCATCTTCAATCATACCAGTGCCTGCCTCCATATTTTAAAAATATCTTGTACTTTTTTTTAACTTATTGATAACTAAACAAAATGACATTTAATCTTTTATTTTATAAAAGAGTTATTTGTTCTGTTTTGTTTTTTAACATTTATTTTGGATCTGTCAGTCCCAATGCTAGGAACACCTTTAGGGTAAGAAAATATTGTAAACTTGAGTCGGGAAGTTGAACTGTCGATTTAATAAATTCTTCTGAAGATGTTTCTGGTATTTAGGGCGAAACATCTGAACTTACACCTGTCAAGGAGTGGTCACCTCAAATTACCTAGAACTATATGATGCTTTCAACATCTTCTGAACTACATTAAAGAGTTTGCTTGAATCTGTGTTTAGTCTGTTATTAATTACATAAATAGATCCTTTAAAGGTAAATATGTCGTATAAAGGGATATTTAGTCTAATGTACATTGGGACAAATGAATATCACACTTTTTTATATAGAAGTGTGATATTCCTTTGTCCCAATGTACATTAGACTAAATATCTCTTTATTGTAGTAGTTATTTAGACAAAGTGGGTCAGATACGACATATTTACCCATTTAAATTATGGAGTTTTAATTTAAATCAAATTATAATTATTATTAGCAATGGGAGACAGACAGAGAAAAATAGACTCCAGCGCCAGGACTTGAACCATAGGCCTCTATTTTTCCAGAAGGTATAGCACTCTACCAACTGAGCTACACTGAAGAATAATTTCCGCTGTCTGTAACGATACCTGGTCCCAAATTAATTTTTCAATTTTCCACAAGTCTAGCAGTCGATATTTACGACAATAGAATGGAGTTTGTATCATTTTTTTTCTATCTTATTCTTGGATTTTGAGTGTGTCAATTTCTTAAAGGATATAAAGTTCAAAGCTTAGCCTCCATTGTTACTGTCTGTATGAAATGAGTTTGAACTTTCAGCACCATGGGAAATCGAGGGAGAGCCATGCAAGCTCGAGATTTTTACAGCTTATGGGTATTCTACAGTCTGCACGAGATGAGTTTTCATAATTGTTAAAAAATGTTATTCACTTTGTGACTTAAATTTTAAGTTCTTCATGATTGATTTTTCTTGAACCCATGACCTGCTAAGGAGAAACCATACTAACCTCGATGAGATGTAAAAAACATACTGTTTTTAACTGATAACACACTCTGTTCAATGCCCCTGACCATGATTCTACCATTTGTGTGAGATGAGTTTTAACTTTTGGCAGTGCTCGGAAAACAAATAAAAGGTAGGGTGCCAAATGAGATTAGAGCTCAAGATTTTGAAGTTGATAACCCTTTAGACTTGAACAGAATGTGATATCAGCTAAAAACAGTTTCTTGTTTTTTATATCTCGATTTCGGTTAGTATGGTTTCTCTTTTGCAGATCATGAGTTCAAGGAAAACAAACTCATGATTAATTTAGAGTTTTAGTCACAAAGTGATTATCATTTTTCAATGTTTAAGGTTAGGTTAAATACATGTTAAAGATAAAATCACCAAGAGAAGTTATAATAATAACTGAGATTTTATTAATATATAAAAATAGTTACTGAGTAATAGTAATAACTAGTTGAGTCCAAAAAGCATTTCATGGTATATTTATTTGATTTTAACAACTATTCCAAAGGACAATCATTTCAAATTATTGGCTTTTTATAACATAATAAGTAAGGGGTGCCGCGCAATAAAAAATCTTAGTTTTTTTTATTTCTTCTAGCATAAAATTATGAAGGTGTCTTTTTAAAGTGGTTTCTTGTGATATACATTGCTAATTAGTTAGTTAGTTGGTTTTTGTCATTTGAAATAAGAGGAAAACAAGCTTAT
>KZ651729.1:88046-128080 GCA_001010745.2 Gerris buenoi
GGGGGGGGGGGGGGCATAATCACGCAGGATCGAAGAAATCTGGAGATAGTGCGTTTTATGGGACGCCCCGGTTAACCATGAACCGTACTATTCTAACAAAATAAATCTATTCTCTTGAAATGAACTATAAGTAAAAATATTGTATAATTATAATTTCATATTTAAAAAAAAATCCGCCGCAAAATAGAATTGTTTAAGCGGCTGTGGAATTTGAAGCACGCCCAGCGTTCAACACCGCTCTCACGCCATATTGGATTGTGAGTTGTCAACCTGCATTTGGTTTTTTCGAGAAAACCGAAGTTAACCGGGTTATGATTTTCTGATGACCGATTTCGATTAAAAAGTTCTCTTTATTCTATTATTTTAAGTAAGTAGATTTATAATTTTCTGATAAGTTTATTCTTTAAACAGGCTATTAGATTGAAAATTATTTTTAAAACGGTTCAGTGATAAAAAAGTTTTGAACAATTTTTTTTGTGTGGTGATAATCCGCATTACCATTTTTCTACAGGTGGTTGTTCTTGTACCATTTCTTGTTTGCAATTTCGGTGTTTTTTGTTATGATACTGTTTTTCTGTTTGTCCTCTAACTTATTATTATGTGTTGATACGTTACAGGAGGTTTTAAATACGACGATAAACGTTTCGCATACTTAAGTTGTCGAAAGTAGGTAATTCTAAACTTTCTATACTTCACCTATTTTTACGATTTTTCTGCTGTCTTTTGCCGCTATTCGTCGACTTTTCGATTATATTGAATAGGATTTCAGTTGATCTCTTGTAATTAGAAGCAGTTTCTCTGTATCAATATTGTTTGTGCGAGTTAGCGCCTAGTTTAATACGGTGTGTAATGTGTAACCTCTATTTTGGGAAGAATTGATAAGGTTTTAGTGTTAACCGACATTAAATCTGACTTTCCAGTATTCAACATATTATTCTTTCTCGCCTCTGACTAACAAACAATAATTAAGTGTGTATTAATTGTTAATGTTTATCTTAACCAAAACCGTAAGGTATGTTGTAAAGGTATCCAGTTCAGGGAATCGTTGCCAAGTATAAGTATGTACCTTCTGTATTTTGTTCTCTTTCTTACAATTATAGCCTTAAGTCTAAGTGCATTGGACGATATGTTTCCTCCTTTGTATTCTTTATTTTCGAAATTACGATAGAACGTTTTATATTTAAATGCAGGATGTAACTTAATTATAAGAAACATGTTCTATGAAAATCAATTGTTTAGGCTAACATGACTAAATTAATGTTACTATTTGACTATATTATTTTAGCAATCATGCCTATATTAAGTTGTATTTAAGTAGATTACCTTTTAAATCAATGTGATAAGCAAAATCTATCCTGTAGCAGAAGGAACTTCCATTCCAGTGTAGTTAACTCTGGGCAGGAGTTGGCTTCAATTGTGATATTTTGTTAGTTGTTTCCTTAGTTAATGTGCAGAATAGAGGATATTTATCAAATTTGACCACTTCTACACACAATAAAGATTATAATATTCCTTTGTTTAAAGAACTATTACTGGTCAAATAGATATCCCTAAGGTATATAAGAGTGTTAATATCCCTCAGTCTTATCTCTTAAAACGTCCACTGTCTGCAGATTTATCTTGTCTTTTTATGTGCAATTTAGAGTACGCCTTTTGTCTCATAGTAGTAATCATGGGTCCTTATTTGTTGTTATACTTAAATTGGTTCAAATTGCTTCTTTATTTATGAGAGTGACTGACTAGGATTGAATTGATTATGCATTATTATCTTCTGCTTTTCCAAATTCTTTTTTTTTTCTTTTTTCAATATAGATCGGCAATCAAATATATTGTAATGCCTAATACTTTCTCTTCTACGTTTCAAATTATTACTATATTCATCAAATACCTTACTCTAAAACAAATTAGTCTTTTTCTGTTATAAAGTTCAAGTATACCGATTAATGTAGAGTGTTATCATAGTCCTATTTTCTTTAAAGCTCATTGAATACAGTAAAAGTCCTCTTATCCGGTCTCAGATAAACCAGCCATTATTTTAACCCACTGCTCAGCTGGTGGCCTTTCTGACCTTGTATATAAACGATAAATGTTCTGTTTACCTCAGTTTTACGAATATATCTGTCTCCTATCCTGTGGCCTATTGTTGTGCAGATGTTACTATTTTGTGCTAAATAACAGGCCAAAGAAAATTTGGTTTATTCGGCCATGGGTTCTATGTTCTGTCCCATTGTGGCCAGTTAAGAGGGTTTTTACTGAATTGCTTTGACACAGCCATTCTCAACTTGACTTTCCTAATAATGCTTTTATGTTTGTTAGTTAGCATATAAATTTTCATTTTTTAAAGTCCTGCTTTTATTATTGAACAGTTGAATTACTGATAAATTAAGTTGTTCCCATACTATAAGCATATTAGGCTGGAGTGTGTTTTTTTAAGAAAAATTGTTATTTTTAAACTTTTTAAAATAAACTTTTATCATTGAATGAACGGTTTAATTCATATTTTATTTTTAATATCAGTTCAACCAAGAAACTGAATTGTTTTTTAAAGAGTTAAAATATTGAGCTAATCGTCTAACTTTTTCAAAAATCAGATTAGTACTTTTAATGATATAGATGTAAATAAGAAATCACTTAACTATGTACACTAAACTATTCAGTTGATGAATTTGTTTGTGATGAAAGGTGTGACCCAGGGTCACCTCAAACAGTTTTACAAGCTGCCTGGTCGGCCCAAACCATTTGTGTACTGTTGAACCAGGAAGTGTCAATTGATTGTTTTCGAATTCATGTAGATGATTAATAGAAGTAGTAGTAGTCTGGTACTTCCTACTAGAACGGGTAGGACGAACCACTTGTTCGAACCTTGCAATTAGCCCATCACTTAGGCCTTTTTTACGCCCCTTGATGGAGAGTTCCAGCTACTTCACACATCATACATTTGTACATTGTACCTCCGAAGAATCACCAAGAGAAGTTATAATAATAACTATTCAATATCACTGAACTGAAATACTTTCTTCTTATTACACTGAAATTCATCGTTACTATCAGACTGAAAGTCTATTGGTTCATAGTCAATATCATCTTCAATCATACCAGTGCCTGCCTCCATATTTTAAAAATATCTTGTACTTTTTTTTAACTTATTGATAACTAAACAAAATGACATTTAATCTTTTATTTTATAAAAGAGTTATTTGTTCTGTTTTGTTTTTTAACATTTATTTTGGATCTGTCAGTCCCAATGCTAGGAACACCTTTAGGGTAAGAAAATATTGTAAACTTGAGTCGGGAAGTTGAACTGTCGATTTAATAAATTCTTCTGAAGATGTTTCTGGTATTTAGGGCGAAACATCTGAACTTACACCTGTCAAGGAGTGGTCACCTCAAATTACCTAGAACTATATGATGCTTTCAACATCTTCTGAACTACATTAAAGAGTTTGCTTGAATCTGTGTTTAGTCTGTTATTAATTACATAAATAGATCCTTTAAAGGTAAATATGTCGTATAAAGGGATATTTAGTCTAATGTACATTGGGACAAATGAATATCACACTTTTTTATATAGAAGTGTGATATTCCTTTGTCCCAATGTACATTAGACTAAATATCTCTTTATTGTAGTAGTTATTTAGACAAAGTGGGTCAGATACNTTGTTGGTCGTCCTATTTTACTTAATTTTCTTCATAAGCATGCAAAAGTTAGTGTATTACTATTTACTTTTACTTGATGCATTATTATTTTAACTTAGTATATCTGAAAGAATGAAGGTTTAATTATTATTATTAATTGCTTGTCAATCTCATAAGTATATCAGAGTGAACTATACGCTGATCTCTCTTCAATCTAAAACTATAATGCATCCTCTATTTGTTCATTGTATTGAAATCTATCTTATTCCAATGTTATCTTCTCATTTTATAAAATTACTTCAATTGTCTCCTGTTATCTGTTGTGTAAACAATGATAATAATTTGTCATAATGTAGATTTTTTTTTAAGTATGTTACAAAATAGTTAGTGAACCAGATAATTTTTTAAAATAACTCAGCCACACCTCTTTCTCTCTTTGTTTGAATTAATTTCCTTTTCTGTATTCCTACTTCTTTTTTTTTATCTCTTCTGGGTATTGTTTTGAATGTTTTTTTTTTATATATATATATTTTTGAGGAGATTGTATATTTATGGAAGCTTAATTAAGGTCTTTCAATTCAAGAATTTCACACCCAGATGACTAAAATTGTTACTCTCTCGCCCACGTAACCCTTTAATATTTAACTCTCTGTAGGTTGTTATATTTTGTGACCTAATCTTCTTGATTGTCTGGCAGAACCAATGTTTATTTCTATCTCAACCTGCCTAATTTGTATAATCTATCTGCCTATCTCTATATCTATAGTACATTTACATCTTATTTTATTCTTACCCCATTAACTTATTTTTAAGATCTTTACTAAGCAAAATTATTAAATGGGTAATTTATTTATTTCACATAAATTTTATTGATTTATTACACCAATCTTCTTATTGAATAGCTAAAAATAAATATATTATTTGTCAAAATTATTTTTAAAAATGACCAAGTGTTAAATGTTTAAATCTTTGAAAAGTTAACTCTTTTTCTGATATGAAAATGATGTCATATCAATAAAATAGTTCCACCTCTGAGTGCCAGGGACTTACTACCTAGTGAATGAGTATATTCTTGGACTTACTGCGTACTTTATGTTAGCTTTACCCTGTGCACTTAAACACATGGAGCATTATGCCAAGCTTGAGTTTTTGATGTAACAAAGAGTTAAAGGTCACACCTATAAATTTACTGAAGAAGCCCACTCACATTCAATTGTTTGATTTGCTTCAGGTTTGTTTTATTAATACCTTCTGATGATTTCCTTTTGCTCAGTATGTTCTCAATTAACCTGTAATTTTTATAAAGTGATTAATTCTCTACTCAGAATGGAACAGAGAATTGTAAATTAATTCAATCAATACATTTTGATTGTATGTTTTAAATACTGTGCTAATTATTTTTTGTATTTCCAGGTTTCTTTTGTTTCTTCCCGGAGTTTTTAAAACCCAGCCTTCAAAATGCCGAAATCCGTAAGTGTCAATTTATTCAGAAATAAATAATTTTTATTTAACTATTAACTCTACTTTTTTATTTTTTATTATAACTACTTAAGTTTATTTGTTTTGTATCCACTATAAGGAAATATGTCCACAATACTATTTGAAGTATAACCACTTAGTAAACAATTTTCTTATTTTTTTAAAAAGAAACTTTTAAAAGTTAAAAATTAGTTAATTAAGAAAAATAATGTACTTCAGCTAGCTTTTAAGAGTGAAAAAATATTTGATGTGAACTATTATAAAAGATAGGCGATAAAACTTATCTGAATGAAGATAGATACTGTCTCCCCAAAATAGCTTTATTTAAGTAAGATTGGCTTTCAACTCCTAGTGGTCACCATCACTGCCATTGAAAATGCAGCTGGGTGCACTTAAGTGTCAGCAAATGTTTACTATGCTGTCTTCTAGTTCAACTTGACTCAATCTCTCACCTATGATGACTTTTTTCTGGCTGATAGCTTGTTTTGCCTGAATAAAGTTTTAGTACAGAGATCGTATCTTTCTGGGTTGCATTATTTTATCTCGAGTCTCTTCACTGATAAAATATTAAATAAAAACTTAACCTTACACGAAATATTAACAAGAACAAAGAAAGAAAAAAGACCCGAGAAAAATCAAACTAGAACGAAAAACTAAAAATTGTTNAAAACTAGAATGGAAAATTTGTATCTTAGCCATCCTCTCCAAAAATATTTTAGATAACTGAGTTAGTAGTTATTACTGAACTTTTGTGGAACTATTAGTGATGGAAATGATCTGACAATTAGTGAGGCACATAGCTTCCCCGCATCCTATTATTGTACAAATGGTCAAACGAGTTTAAAATAATATGATCCCACTGGAATTAAAAGTGTTCTTGTATAGACCTGAAAGCCATTTATTGTGTATTACATTTTGGTTGGTTCAAAACTGTTTGGTGGGAAAAATTATTCTTTAGGCCTAGATTTTAGAGTAATGAGATAAGTTGGATTGAGAATGATTAGGTTTTGGTTATAATAACTCTAGTTTGGGGTGGGCGTTGTCTTGTTTACCCTGCCTTACCTCTAGCGCTGTATGTTTACTTTGTTTGTGTAACATCTTTATCCTTCCAATTTAGACAGACTGTCAAGGTTGCTTCTCTTATGATTCTTCATCTCTTGCTTTATTACTCCATTGTCTTTTTAAAACTACTTTTATTACATATAAATCCTATAAAGTAGATGTGATTAATTGCTTTGACCATTTTTATTATCTGTCTAATTGTATTTATTTTGATGTTTTTTTATTATTACATATTTCCTTTGTACTATAATTCAAGAATATTTTTTAATTACCAATTAATCTATTTTTTTTTTTTTTTAATATCTCTATTGTCATTTACTACAGTTTTTGTGATAAATAGAAATTAATAAATAAAATGTATCAAATAATAATTTTATCGTCATAAAAAATCCTTTACTTATCACTTGTAATGAAATGGTGCATTAATTTGATTGTGATTATAGTGATAACATTGATAATGGTAACAATATAAAATCCTAAAACTGTTTTATGAGCATTAATAAAATATTAATCTAGGTTTTGCTTATGTAAGCAAATTTTAAGGTCATTTACCTGTATTTAATTACTTCTCTAATTAATTTTTTTTGCCTATTTGCTGTTGAATTTCCTGCATTGCTATTTAAATAAAATCGAGTTCTAGAAGCAGGCATGAGCAGCTTGTCACTAGCAGGGGTGCAGAATATGTCCGAACGCCCGAACAAGGTTCGGGGGAAATCGGGGGAGGGCTGGGGAAATTTTGGTAGGGAAAAATGGGGGGAGGGGGTGAAGTANCTTTTTGTCTTCATTAAGGTAGAAGGAAAAGTCTCTCCACATAAAATTATGTTTTTATTTTCAAGGCAGCTTTTGCCCTCTATAAGGCCATCATCAGTGCCTAAACAAACACTAACTGAACACTATGGAAAATGTCAAAATAAGGAAACCGAAACAGTAAGAAGAAACCAAAATAAAGTAGCAAAAAATAAAATAATATAAGTAACAATATACATAATAGCAGCCATCAGACATATAAAGCTTAACAGTTTAACAATAAATAAAAATAAGATTTAAGCTAAGAACCAACAAACAATATAATAAGTCATTATAATAATAAGTTATAACAGAGAAAAAAAACAAAAAAAACTTATAGATGCGGGGTGAGCATGTGAAGCCGGAGACTGGCAAGAGATCTTCAGAAGGGATGATGAGTTGTCCCTCTCATTCACGTTATACTCCGAGCCAATAGGATAGTGGCTCTTTAGAATCTCTAGATTTTCAGAGTCTAATTTATGACCTTTCTGAGCAAAATGCATGAACCTGATTTTAGGGTCTGCATTAAAGTGACCGTATATAAAGTTCATGAGGTTTTTTATTAAAGTTACTGCTTGTAAGTTTTTTTTTTTTTTTTTTTTTTTTTTTTTTTTTTTTTTTTTTTTTTTTTTTTTTTTAGTAGTTCTTGCCCTGTTTTCCTGACATGCTCAGTCTCACACTCTTCACAGACCATTATATAGACCCAGCTTTTGTTCTCACAGAAAACTGTGTCTTTTACAGTACTCAGTTGAGCCCTTAACATTCTATCCATATTGAAATCCATGTTAAAACTGATTAGCAACACTCAGCCTTCAGACTTCACAATTGTAGGCATCCATTTTGACCAAAACAACTTAAGAAGTGTGACGCTCTTTTTTTGATGTTCCAAATGGCTTTTATAATGAAGAACTTACAACTTTGCATTATTTAGGTGTTCATGTTTGTTGTTAACTTCTTCTATGGCGAGGCAGACCGGATCTTGCCCGCGGGCCTTTGTTTGTAGACCCCTTATTTAGAATAGCCTCTTATCTACCCTCTTACTACCCTTATCTTTAAGAATATGATATTTATAATCTGTTATTGTTATTCAATATATCCAATTAACCTTAAGTTGTTTTAACTTTATTAGCTAATCTAGTTTTTTCCTTATTTTTATTTTTAAATAACCTTTACACTTATTGATCAAACTGTAAGAGAATATGTGTTTTAATATTTAACAAATCAATATTGTTTTTGTTAGGGGTCGACTGATTTCAATCCAAAAAAACCGCTGTGTGTTCCTGCTACATGGTGGAAAAGTCCTGCTGAGGTATTGAGAATGCGTGTGCAGTGATGCATTTTGCCTCTTATGCCTCTGATTTTATAATAAAATAATCACTGCAATGAGATCTTGCTTTATAAATAACAATATTTTTTAAGTTACATACTCCTTGAATGTAACAGTGTAGTTGAAACCATCATAGCTGTGATGTAATGCATGTTAGTATAACCTCAAAAATAAACCTCACAAAATACTGTAACAAGGACTTAAATTATTATTAATGATTAGCTTAAGTTAAGTTTTTAAGATTTAGTACTAGGATACTTAATGTTTTACAATTTGGTAACTTTTTATGCACATTTTTTGAAAAGTTAGGAATGTAAAAACTACGTTGAGAGTAAAAGGCCACATTGTGCGTCTAATGTTTTAAAATTAATCAGAGCTTTTGCAATATTTTAATATGTTTAAAATATAAAATTTTAGTTAATACGTTTCAATTAAGTGACCTATAATTGAAATAAATTCAATTGTCATTTGCATCTGTTCAAGGAATTATGTTTTGAAGCTTTTGGTTAATCATATTAAATTATAGCTTTAAGCTATAAAAACACTTTAACTGACTGTTCTCTTCCTTTCTTTTATGAACGCAGCTCGATGCAGAAAAATATAAAATTAATATTTTATTCTTAATACTCTCTGAATATATAAGGCCCCAGTAAGCAGAACAAACAACACAACTTTAGAATTGACCTAGTTTTATTATTATGTATTACATACAATTTTTTTTGCACTTTGTATGAAGCTACTCCAAATTTGGAGTCTTAGGACGGTGACCACATCATATTGAATAAGTGTCCTATTTTTTTGCCTTATGTGCGAAAACCCTGTAAAAATGTGTACAGCCCTGGGCTTCAGGGCTGTACACAGATCTAAAATCTATCTAACACAGATCTAAGATCTATGAAAGTAACAAAATGGTTAGCTTACATTGTTACTTTTATAGATGAATATTTACAATCCTGAAGATGCTTCTAGTGTATGAGGCAAAATATCAGAACACTCACACAATATGATGCGATCACCACCAAAAGACCTAGAGCTCCATGAGATGATATTATACACTGTAGTTGTTTCCTTACCAATGAACTTGTCATAAGATAGTTTTACGATAGAGCATGCTTGTGCGATGATCAACCCTGTGAATTCTGGGTCCAGCAACTTAGGGCCTTGGGTAAGGATAACGGGTCTGCCTAGTTCTTTTTTCATGGGTAGGAAAGGGTCTCCGGTCTTTGGCCCTTACCTACCCCATGAAATATGAGCTAGGCAGACCCAGTTGGGCTTAGAGTTTAGAGTATGCCTTGGAGCAAAGTGAATTGGGCACAGGGCTTGGAAAAGTAGGTACCCATTAATCGGGAACGGTCGTATCTAACCATAAATAGAATATTTTGATGACATTAGCAGGGATTCCCATCTCTCCCAAGGCCCTTGGCCCAAATTTCCTTCAACTGCCTGTAACTTGGAATATTTAAAAAAAAATCCCTCCAATCTCTGGATTATTCCAATTCCCCTAAATTGGATCCCCCCCCCCCAAAGTTCTGTGGGTACAGGAGTGGACATTAGGAAAATCATGTTCTATTTTCTTTAGTTTCAGTCGTAGTCTGTAAATAATACTCAATTCTGGAGTGGCCTCCCTTGAGACTTAAATCACGGTGGGTTTTTTTGTTTTGTTTTCTTATTTGATTGAGTTTAAAAAATGTTTCTTTATGTTTTTCCCCTATTTTGTTTTCTTTATTTGTGACACTAACTGTTTGATTTGAGTGAATCTGGTTTTTGATTGGTTTCTTAATTTTAAGATGAAGTGGTTTTGATTTATTTAAAGTTTATTTTACTTTCCTGTAATTATTTTTAATCTAATGGTTTGATGTAGACATGAAATGTAGGAATAATTTTTGGACAGTGCTTATGTTGTTTTACTCATAAACAGAAGTGGTTGTTAAATAAACTGGTGACATTTATTACATGCCATGGGCAGATTCACTAGTTGGGGGTGCCAAATACTTTGTTATAGGCACTCATAAATTCTAGAATAACAGTCTGAAAAGTGTTAACTTGGTGGGAATGTAGCTGAAAGAATTGTTAATTAAAGAATCAGCTTTAAAGTTATGGCTCTGGACCTCCCTTTATAATGACATTTTTGCTTCTTATCTTTCTCTTTTATTGTTTATGGTGTCATAGGGATTAGTCGAATGGCTAAAAAAAAGTTGAAGGTTTTCATTCTGGGTAATGTAACATTAAGAGAAATATACCCATATTTCTTTCTGTATTATGAGTAGTAGGTTTCAGTACACTTATGTTTTCTTTTCTTTTTTTTGGTTCAATGAACCCAAGACAGGAAGGTTATTGGTTGTTTAGTTAACTTTTTACTGAAACCCATTGAGATACTATCACAAGGTGAATATGAATAAGCAAATAAATAAATTTATGCTGGATTTATTTTAATCATGTTAGGTTTTATTTTAACCAAGTTAGGTTTTATGTACAAAAGTGGTATATCCATTAGTTTAGTGTTATCTTGTTAGTAACTAGATATGGGTACTTTAAGTTACTAAAAGGATGGATAATCATAATTAGCTTGATCAAGAAGTCTCTCTAGTTTTCATTTATTTCCGTCTAGTTCTAATTTAGTTCCTTCTAGTTTTAATTTAATTTCGCCTAGCTCTAATTTAGTTTTGTTTCTTTTTCCAGTCAACTCCTTGCTTTGGTTTTTTTTTTTTATTATTAAATGTGGTTTTATTAAATGAGGTAATATCTTTGTTGAATCAGCTTTTAGTTTTTTTCTACTGAATTTGAATGTTGTATTATTTAAATTGTTTTCCTCATTACATTTGGATTAGCAATAGAAGGAAATTACGTTTGGTTTTCTATTTATTTATTATTCACCTACACATTTTGTTTGGTCGGCATTATACTGAATCAAATTCTAAAAAAAAACTAAAGAGAAAACTTGATTGGTATATCTTATAACCAGAGACCTTCAAATGCCTTTTTGCCATGGCACCATACTAAAATGCCACATTTAGCCTATTTTTCGGTAAAAAGCCACATTTTGCTGATTTTGGTAAAATGTCACACTTTGTGCCACATTTTGCCTTATTTGGCCAAGTTCTGAGAAAAAATAGAAATATTCTAATATTGTAATGGGGTTTGCTATAACCCATAAAACCAGGTAAGAAACGCCCTTGCAGGGTAGGATTCCTAGGTGCTGAGAATTCCCCAAGTGACGTGAAGGATTCGTATCTTAGGGTAGTGACACACTTCGTAATCCGGGTAGCGCTACACGAGTGGTGCTACCCGATCACCAATGAGAATACCTGCCACACGAGGTGGCACCTCCCACCGAGTGGCACTTCTTCGTCGACCGTCCACATTGTTGTCGCCACCTTGTCAGCCCATTGTTTTCAATTGAACCCCTCAGACGTTGCCACCCATGTCACTGCCACTCAGCCCCTACTCCTTCAATCAAATCTAGGGGAAATAAAATCAGAGGCTTACTGCATTCCTCATATAAGTGTCTACTGGTCAAAATATTCTTCAATATTCTAAGCACTTCATTGAAAGTTTCACGCGGCATTCAAAAATTGTTGCTGTCCTCTTTGATGCGTGGTACACTGTATGAAACAAACTAGTATTCTTTTGTCTGAAATTATTTGATGAACCAAAAAACGCCTTTTTTCCTTCTTCTTTCACGAACATAACGATATGCATGCACAGCTATCTTCTCCGGGCCCATTTCTCGACTGCCATAAAAAAAAACTAAATAAAAACTCCGGTGGCGCAAGACAGGTGTCGGAAGTCGGAAGTAAGTGGCATTAACAAGGTGGATAAGTGTGTCACTACCCTAAGGATTAAGAGCCATTAGCTCTAGCTTATCATTGGTCAATGTGGGTCATTGTAGGTTATTGTAAATATCTGTAAATTGTGATAATGTAGTTAATATGACTCATCATAGATGATTTAATATGCCTTTTACAATGGAAAGAAAGGGGGGGGGGGGGGGGGGGAAAGTTGAAAAATAAATGCCACATTGGCTAAAATAAATGCCACATTTGGCCAAAATAAGTGCCATATTGCCACACTTTATAGTGCCACATTTCATAAAAATAAATGCTACATTTTGAAGGTCTCTGCTTATAACAATAATAGCTTTGCAAAATCAATTACATAAGAATCAGTTAAACTGAATATTTTGCGTTGGCTTTGGCTTATCCTCTGTGCCAAAAAGTTCCATAAATTGAAGAGCGAATCGACGATACTTGCTTTATCTGTAGATCTATGAATAGATTTATATATTCATATCAGCAAAAGAAAATGTAATTCAACTGGTTTATTGAACTCCAGGTTACGAAGAAGTATGCAGACATCTTATTGCGTAGGCTTCCGCAGTTAATGTCATCATTAAATTCTAGGTCTTCCGATGGTGACCGCATTATGTTTGAAGAGTATTCCGATGTTTCGCCTCCTATGCTGGAGGCATCTTCAGGATTGTACATGTTGAACTAGGGATAACATGTACAGCCCTGAAGATTCCTCCAGCATAGGAGGTGAAACGTCGGAATACTGTTTGAACATGACGCGGTCACCTCCGGAAGACCTAGAACTTAATGAAGTATGCAGACACCTTAAGTTCATAATGCCTTTACTAATAATGGTGTTAAACCAGATTCTGTCCAGTGTCCAATGCTCCTAGACTCTAGATCCAGCAAGGGTTGATAGTAAACTCTTTTACTTGATAAAACTTAAGATTTATTTTAGTTAAGTTTAATTGAAAACATCCAGAATGTATATAGGTACTTTTACGGTACATTGGTATTTTTAACATATGTAGGTACTTTTAATATTGTCTACTACTCTATCATTTCTACAAATAAAATCGTTTTATAATGATTTAGAGATAACGTTTTACGCATTTATCTATTGTATGTAAATTCATACTTTATTCTAATTAAATTTAACAATAATTTATTCTACAATTTTTTAAGGTTTAGATTAAATCTTACGAATTGATTAACATTTTGTTTTTTATATTAATTAAAATTAACAATAATTCATGTTTGTTGAATCTATAGGTCTGTCCTCCGAGGGTAAGTCGTATTAGTTCTTCTGTCAATAAATCAATTAGTGTATATTTTTTTTAAAACGGTGTGTTATATTTGGTTATTTATTGTAATAGTAGTTGTAGTTAGTTGATTGCGAAATTATTTTTTAATACAAAGTTTTTAAAGAAGTAATTAGCAAAGTATGTTAGTTTTTTAAAATAAATAAAATTATATTATTGAAGTTAAAGTGGAAGTAAGAAAAAAATTATTAGCTCAAAGCTGAGTTCGAATTCTAAAAATGTTTTATGTGTGACACTTAGGTATATTGAATTAATATTTTGTTGCAATTATGTATCTATAGTATTACAGATCTTACTTAATATTTTATCATTTTGTTCTACTGATAATTATATTCTTTGTCAACATTTTTACTACACATATTTTAGAATTATGTAAATCAAATGATAAGATGCGTAAGTAGACATTGAAAAAAAAAAAATTTATTTCATTGATATCGTTCTTGGTAAGAACCCTGTTAAAAAGTAATTTTGCATTTTGAAATAATTCGTATACAAATGGATTTGTAAAACATCTAGTCTTAGATCCGGTATAAGGAATATGTACCCTCATCTGTTATTTAATTGCAATAAAGAATATATGATAGAGAATTTATAGATTGATACATCGCAAATAGGTTGCCTAGCGAAATTGCGTACCGATGATGTTAAATAATAAACTGTTTATAACCTTCCCCTTACTTCAACTTCCCCGACGTGTTATTTATGAAAATCGAACATTAACTGAGAGAATTCACCCCAAGGAATTCAAAAAATAAGGGTTGCCTACTTTCCTCTCTGGACAACTACGGAGTTGCCAGGTATAAACAGGTGAATAACGTAATTAATATACCCTCATCAGTTATTATATCGAGTTATATATCAAACTAGTTATATATCAAATGAAAGGTAATTTTACTTCCAATCCCAACCGTATTAGGTTGCCTTAAATTCTAAATTAAAATTCAAAATTTTAGATCTAAAATCTTGGCAACCATGGATTCATCCAACTTTTTGATAAGGCAACCTAATACGGTTGGATTGGGAATAAAATTACCTTTCATTTGATATATTATAACTCAATAATGTTAATGTTCAATTTTCATAAATAACACGTCGGGGAAGTTGAAGTAAGGGGAAGGTAATAAACAGTTAATTATTTAACATCATCGGTACGCGATTTCGCTAGGCAACCTATTTGCAATGTATCAATCTATGAATTCTCTATCATATGTTCTTTATTGCAATTAAATAATAGATGAGGGTATATATTCCTTATACCGGATCTTAGACTAATCGGTCGTTTTATTTTTCCTGACATTAATAAAGATACATTAATTGCAAAATTTCCAGGACGTGGTATTGTCGTATTGTGGGGTTATTTTATTTAAATACATTATGCTAACATATAGTTAAATAACATATTACATTGTAGAATGTGGTTGTTAAACCAAACGGCACCTGGTTCAGTAGGAAATCTGCTGTGTAATTCATTAGATATGTGTCACTTACTGATTTAGTCTACCCGGATGCAGAAATTTCTCTTACTCGACATTTTCACTTAAACCTGTTTCCATCCTGTAATAAGTTAAGACAATTCTAGCTAGACCTGTCTTGTCTAACCCATCAGCTGTTTTCTTTCCTGGAGAAATACAGTAGTTTCGAAAAAAAAAAATAAAAATAAAAAAACTTGGTTTTGACTTAACTTTACCTTAGTAAAACTTATGTAAAACGGCGATTCTCGTAACAGTTGAAAATCAGTAATAAACATTTTAACAATACAAATATGTATCAATATTTTTTTTAACAACAAATAGTTAACATAGAACACTTATGTGTTATCAAACGTTTGTTATTTTCGTTTTCATTTTATTGAGAGACAGTCTTATTTTTTCTTTCAAAATCTAGCGTCTATATTTAAGCTTGTTATACCTCTATGCAAAATTCAGTCGCATTAGAACAGAAGGTGATCTTATAGGAATGATATTTGAAATTCTATTTACAGAATCATTTATAGATAGATATCGTAGATATCAAGTAAATGGCTTGCTGTTGTGTTGCCCAGGACTTAAAGGATCCAAAAACTGATTGTCCATAATGGGTATGTTTGAGTAAGGAATGCCAATTAAATTGATATCTCTTCTTATCACTGAAGATGCTTATAGGGTTCCTGAGCATTATCATAGATGGTTTATCTTTAAATCTACCTTCAAAAGTTTTTAATTTATGTCAGTTGTTAAGTTGTTGCAGTTAAGCCAAATCTTTTAATTCTTTAATCTTTTTTCTACTTAACCTTAGAGAATTTTAACTCCTTTGTCTAACTTACATGAACCTATTTTCTTGCGGATTTATCTTCCTACCTTACCTTAAACCGACCTCATTATATGGCTATTCTTATTGGAATGCAACCGCTTTAAAACTCATTGTTAGATGCTTATTGTTAGTTCGCGTGTGTAATAATCGTATATACGGTCATATCCAAAAGAAGACGACGCGCAATGCAATATGCAATTCCAATCGAAAGCAGTCAGGCACAAATGCGTCATACTTGACTGGACCCCGTACCACTTCCCACCTCTCTACTCTGTATCATCATCCTCTATAAATATCAAACGGAATAAAATATATCTATACACAACTATATTTGATTGAGTAGATGTTTATAATTAATCCATTATAAATGTTATGTTGTTTTTGTTTTTATATATATTTATAATATGTATTATCTTATCTTTGACTCTCATAATATGTATTGATCACCTTGTAAGGATTTCTCTATATGCTTTGTTATCATAAAGTACTTTACTTATTATCAGATAAAGTACTACTTGGTTTTCTATTTATAGATTATAACGTCCTAGAAAACTTATGGCGTTGTATACATTGGTACTTAAGAGCGGGATCATGATAAGAAAGTGCCTCTTTATTTTTTTTTTTTTTTTTGAGATAGCTTCGAGTTACTTTTAGGCATTTATTTTTTAGCATTAAACCAAGTTTTGAATTGTTCGTTCTTCTTTCAACTAAAAACACAAATGCCTATGTTTTGGAAGATGGGTTCTCGTACGATTAGATTGTTTATTAGCAGGTATAAACAAAAAAAAAAAAAAAAAAACCCTTATCCTATCTTTTCAGTCTTTTATCTAACCCTTTCAGTTTTCAGAGGTTCGAAATTAGAGAAAAAGGAAATTAGTTTAAAGAAGTAAAATATAACTTAAATTCCGTGATAAAAGAATAGATGAATAGATACATATGAGATAAGTAAATAAGCTTCAAATGATGTGCAATGTTAAACGGAATTTTCTCAACTGTTCTTGGGACCTACTAAACTAAATGTTCGTCCGTTTGCGAAGGTTGTTACGTGTTTAAAATATCGTTCTGTGACAACTCAGACTAACTTCCTCTTATAATCTCGGCCCCAGATCCCAGAAACTTTTTGTTTTTGATTTTGTTTTTCGCTTGTTTTTATTTATTGATTTTTTGCTTCCTAAAATAAAAAATGACTGTCTTGTTATGCTCTATAATTGAACTAAATTTATAATTGTTTTTAATAATTTCAAGTGGCTTTTTAATAATATTCGACGTATTCACTTATTGATTATCATAAATCTATTTATAAAATTAAGCGAATTGAAGCATCGAATTCATTTATTTAAATAGTTGCAAATTCAAAACACAAGTACTTACATGTGCGTCTTTAATCATGCTTAAAGTTCCTGTTAATCTCTTTTAATTATATATTTTTAAATATACCATTCACTTATATATTGAGTATGTTACGGAACTTCCAATAAGATTGAAATAACATATAATTAAATAAATATAGATATAAATACATTTTTATATTATTCTGTATTTATCTCTTAAAATAAATATATTTATTGACCTTTGTAAATTATTCTTATTTATTCATGTATTATTCTAAACAGAGACCGGTTTTGACCAGTGTAACAAATTATCTTGAGCAAACTAAGGCAATCTATTTAATTGTTTATTCATTATTTGTGTAATAAAAGTGCATTTAAAAATCCTGATTTTTTTTTTTTTTTTTTAATAGCAATGGACATTTTATGATATAACATTTATTACGCTTGAAAATTATAAGAATTTAGACAAATTTGTCATTTTATAATAATTAAATTATGAGTTGATAATTTCATCAAGAATGTAATTAACTAAATTATATAATATATGCTTCTTTAACGAAATAAAACTGCATGTCGTACCTGAAAAAACTAGATCTTTCTTTATCCAAGCGACGTTAACTTAATATTGCTCTTGGTGCGTTCGATGAAGTTCAAAAATAGAATTATCCCTGTAATATNCACTTAATATGGGTTTCTATGCAGTTCCTTGACTAGAACTACAAACTACTAGAAACTTGGAGGTTTACTTCTACTAGAATAGCGCTTACCTTATATTCAATCATTCTTATTCGATTAATTTTTTAAAATTTTTAAACTCTAAAAAAATAATATTTCTCTTACCAGTCTTTCAGAAACTTCATATGAAAGTTTATTTTAATAATTTTACCATCCCCAAAAATAATGCGTTCTTCTCATGGGACCTTTTATGTAATAAAGCGATTGGAAAGTGATTAGAAGAACAAAAAATTGCGTAGAGGAAAGAAAAATCAGAGCCTTGTAAACAATTAAGGAAAAACAGATAAACACAGGGTCACTTTCTCATGGAGTATGGTGCCTGATGAGGGGAAAACAATTCATCATAACATTTAGTGGCTTGTTACAGTTCAACTACTGTGTAATAGTGAAAGTGAAGACGATCCTTTGAGTTTTATGCTAAACTCTTCGCTAATTCCCAATATAAATTGGTTTGTTGTTTGCGTTAGACATGGTTATTATACTGTAGTATGTATTCAATTTAAATCGGGCTTACATTTTTGTTATGGATAAGACAGAGTTTAACATGATTTTATGTTTGATTCTCATATAAAGTAGTTATGATGTATTTATGTATTTATCAAGCATTTAAAGTGTATTTTCTATCGTATTGAAATTATGTTCCTTCGATGTTACTACAAACTATGGAATTTCATCACGGAATTTATTCATAGTGAAAATAAAAATTTTAGATAAAGATTTTAGAGAATAGAATTTTAGATTTAATTTTAGATTGTTTAGTTAATTGTAATAAAACTAATTAAATTAGTTTAAGCTAATCAGCATTAAATATATTCTTTCGTAATTTGACAATACTCTGGTTATTTCTACATTGTTATTTATTTGTGATATTTTGTACCTTTAGAAAATAGTTATTAAGTCCCCTCTGTTGGGGTTGGGCTATTTGAATTGACCTTGAAAGAACCTGAATTGATGGTCTTGACGATAAGAATTGTCCCAAAAAAACCTTATCCAGTTTTTTTGCATAAAATAAAAATAGCTTGTAAAATAGATGGTTGAGGAAATGTTTTGAAATTCTCAAGAATAAGAAATTAAAGCATTTTGAGATTCTTTTATCAATTATTATTGAAACTTATTTAACATCTGAGCTGCTTTCACCTTCGGTATTTAATCAGAGTAAAAATAAAAATAGACCGTCTTGCATTTACAAAACAATAAAAAAACGTGTGTTATAGAATATACATATAAGATTAGAATATATTTTAATTAATAATCCATTTTCCATTTTAAAAAAATAATTAGTTTCATAAGATATATGCTACATGGTTATTTAGCGTTCTGCTTTACAGTATCACAGTTTATTTTCAGTTTTTATTCTGTAGCCGATATCAAGAAATATACTTTGACTCTTAAGGAAGTGGACAGATCGTAGGATTTGATTTGATCATTTAGTTTATTTATTATTATTAGAAAGAAAAAAAAAATACTAGAAATTACTATTTTTCAATTAATCTTCTCTTAGTTAAATTCTTTTTATTTTTGTCTTCATATCCGTATGTACAAAAAAATATAATTTTTGCTCCTTATCTTATTGTCTCAATGAAGAAAGACTGCCAAAATAAGAACGTTATAACCTTACCTATTTAATATTTTTGTCTTCAGGGAGTGATAAAAACCCGATAGGAGGTTAATTTAAAGTTCAAGGGGTAAGCAATGAACTTGTACTTCTAATAGTGTACATCATCTAAATCCCATTATTTATCGATTATTAAAATGATAATTTATAAAATTCAGCTAACTATATTATTTTTTTAAATGAGAATTTAATGTGTATTCTTTTCATAATACATACATGTGTATAATAATAGGTTTGACTTCTTAGATTATATACGTTTTTGGTAGCTTTTTTACTAACGTTGCCATCCCCACAATACAGCCCCATGAATGAGGTTGTGCTATCCCATTTAAGCACCAAATTAAAGGCAAGTTTGCACATATTGTGAATTTCTTTTTCAAATAATAATAATACCTTTAGATGTATCACATTTTATACAGCCTTAATGATCACGATCACCAACAATTACAATTGTAAAAACTGATCTTTATTTAAATTTTGTTGGTCAAACAAAATCGACTAATTAGTAGATTTCTGTTTGACCAGCAAAATCAGCCCGGGTGCATATTGGGACATAAGTGACGCAGGGCAGTGCGGGACAGTTTTTTTTTCAACCGAAGTTAGCCGAACCATACTGTAAGAACTAAAGAAATACGTAAAATAATAAAGGAAATTGGATTAGTTGAATTATATTAAAATAGTTATTACAATTCTTAACTTTATCCGTGTTGAATCTCGTTAAAACAAATGTTTATGCTTGGGAACGAATGTTCTTGTTAAAAATAAATTAGTTGTGTCAAAACACAACTAATTTTTTTTTTGTTTTTTTTTTTTAAAAAAAAGTGGATTATTCCAGATATTTGTAGCGTATGCAAATGCTCTTGTTCTATTTTAAAATAGATTCTTTTTATTTATTTATTTTTTCATTTTCTGATTGAAAGCCTTATTAGGTCATTGTAGGAAGCCACTTAATATGGGTTTCTATGCAGTTCCTTGACTTCGCTTTTTTGGAAGAACGCCTTAGTCTGAGATATCCCCCCTTCCCAAATAATAACAATATGTAACATCACAAACCTTTTTTATTTTTTTATTTTTTATTTTCTTTATTATGTCTCTTTTGAACGTAGTTTAAAAATTAGCTTTACTAAAAAAAAATACTTATATCTTTAAAAACTATAAATCATTTACTTTTGAAATATAGATAACATTATAGATTTTTATTTCTTAACTCGTGTATTCCAGCACATGTGATTATTTTAAAAACTCTAAGCTGATAATTTCATCGTAAGTGACCCTGAGACCTGGTTTAGACCGAGGTCGGAAATCATTTTCTTATATCCTATTAGTATTTTTATATTTTTTTCTGTTCAGGTCTTGAAAATGTCAGGTTTTTCAAACAACTTCCTTGGGAAAAACTTGATTATTTTACGTCAAGGATCAATGATTAGAAACAATAAAATAGATGTCTCTAGCCATTTCCATGACTCTAATTAATAAGCTCTCTCGTATTTATTATATAATGCAATGCTTCTTTTTTTTTAAACATTTTTTTTTTATTTGTAACTATACTGTTAACTGGAGTTTCCGAAAAAAATTATAAAAATTTTAAAAAAGAAGTCTGAAAGGCTTGAGTTTTAGATTAATACATAATTAATATACCTATGATGTGTGTTGTTGCTTAAGTAATTGAATCATTTAAAAGTTATTAATAAGTTTAGTTTGTTCTACCTTTAAAGAATCTTTCTCCTCTTAGAGATCTATTTTATTTATAGAAATGAAAAATAATATTCTTATTCAGAGTGTCTACCAGTCGGGAAAAGTCGGGAAAATCAGTTATAATGAGAAAATATTGGAATTTTTGGTAGGGAATTTTAAAAAAAAATGGTCGGGAAAAAGTCGGGAATTTCATATTGAGCACCTAGTAGACACCCTGAGATTTTTTTTAACTTATATATGCAGTAAGTAAAAATATTTGTAGAGTTTTGGATTTTCGAATTTTATTATGAGTTACTGATAAGGTTCTCTCATCAGTCAGATAGGAACGTGTCTTTTTCAGCTAATGTGTCATATGTAATATCAAAATACACTAACAGATAATTTTTTTTTTTTATGTGTCCGTAGTAATACTCGTAAATTTATATTCATAAAATTGTTAATAACATAGCTTTTTATTTTTTTAATTCGCGTTATTAAAAAAAATATATTAATAAATATGACGAATTGCACCAATAATTTAGTGGCATAGGTTTTAAAAAGTTTTGTATTAATTTAGATTACAGTATTCTACATTTTTTAAACTGATTCTTGAGAAGGTGATGAATAATAGTATTATTGCATAATAATATTGTCTTATCAACAGTTTCCAGTTAATTAAACAGTATTTTTTTTTATGAATTTTTACAAATTTTCCATTTATCGCAGATTTACTGATAAAATTGAAGTTTAAAATTATGAACTTAAGGTCTCTTCAACTTCTTCTTCCATTCGATTCCGTAAACAAGAAAAAAATAGTATTCCAAAATTAAATTTGATAATATTCTGCTTAGACAAATAGAAATTGAAGTCTTTTACCGTGGTGTTCAAGTTGCATAATGAAAAAAATAAATTACTAGCAAATGACGTTAAAAGCTTCATTATTATTTTCAGTAATTAAGATTCTCGATAGCTTCATTGAGTGTCAATTTTTAAGTGCCTTTACGTAAATGGCCTCTTAGGAGGTTGAAAATTTTCCATTTTCCTCTATTAATTCTACTCTTCTACTTCATACCTGCTAAGTGGATTATTAATTACTGAAACTGTGTGTGTTATTTGGTAACAATGTCATATAATTAATTTTTGTAACTTCCAGTTTTTGCTAGTCACTTAAAAATGATGCGCTATTACACTATCACATTAACAGTTACAGGTATAAGAAAGGTTTTTGTTTTTTTCATTTATAGATGCGGGCAAAGACGTTCATTTTATAGGAAGTCTTAAATGATCAGTTCACTGAAATGATCCCATAATTTTTAGGGTTTCGTTGATAAAGCCAATAATAAAAATAAGAAACCTTATTTATAGTTTTGTTTCTGTTTCTTGAAAAAGTCTGTCCGGTTCTTTTAATAAAAGAAATAAAAACATGGAACTTATCAAAGATTGTTATTGAAGTATTAAGTTATTAAGTACGTTATAACAGTATTAAAGATCGTTTTGACGGGCACACAAGAAAAATATAGTGCAATCGAAATGGTCAGATGTTCAAATCCAAAATTAAAAAAACGAAAGTCTCGCGGGGAAAAAAAAATCTTGTGTGGGGTATCAAATAAAGGCTAACTCATTAGTAGCTTAAACTAAATAAATAAAGCCTTCTCCTAGGCTTCTTAAAGCCTAGACTCCTAGGCTAAAATAAAGCCTAGCTAATGAGTAGCCTAGCTAATGAGTAGCCTAAATAAAGGCTACTCATTGGTAGCCTTTATTTGATACACCCCCACACTTGATTTTTTTCCGCGAGACTTTCGCTTTTTTTTAATTTTGGATTTTTTTTACTACTAATTATCAGTTTACAAATATATAAAAACATTTTTCAAATATTTATTTTTTATTTTATCTAAATGCGTAATATGCCAAATAAATGCCCACTCCCCTTCCCCAACTACCCTATAATGGTTGTTCCTAAAATTTTGAAATAATTCACGCTAATACCTTATTATGGTAGACCACCGTAGGCCGATAAAATTTTTCGGAAAAAAAGTAATTTAACTTTTCGTTATTGCCGATAAAAATATTGTGGCCCCCTGGGGGATGGTACCAGAAACCCCTCTTATAGTAATCGTTTAATTTTCTGCTGTTTCTGGAAATATGAAAAAAGTGCTTTGATTAAAACTAGAAAATGCATGTCTATTTAACGGTTTAATTCTTCATTGTCATTGCATAACAACGTCTGCATAAATCGATTCAACTTCGAACCCTCGCATCTTCTACTTTCAGATCGATTCTTCTCTTTGACCAATGACTTGCGTATTCACGTGATCAATTTGCTTAAAATTTACGACTTCGATAATTTATCTAAGTACGTACTACGTAGTGCTTAACACTATTTAAACACCTTTTAAATTCGTTTACAACTTAAATTAAAGCTAAATACATCTTTAGTTTGAGGTAAATCTTCGTTATTAATGATTGTATAAGGTTTTTTTTAGTGTTTATTTAAATGCTGCTATTATTAGCTACAAAAGATAATAATTCTGTATCTTCCTCATTGTTTGTTTATTAGTTTTTTTTACTTTCTCGTATAAAGAGTAAATATTGTGATGGCGAGGAAATTGAGATTTTGATGGATTTACACATTTTGAGGTCCCAACATTTTTTTTTGGGTCCAAAAAAGTGTTAAAAAAAAAATTGTCTGGCATCTGTCGTCTGTCCAGACGCGTGGAGCCTAAACTACTGGGCTGATTTTGACGAAATTTGGCATACATGTTCAGAAAAATCATTCCCCGAGACGAAATCAAGAAATTAATTTTAGCTCCTAATCTGAGAACACCCCCCACCCCTGTAAAAAAAACCGCAGAAAAACTCGATAAAAAAAGGATTTATCGATAATGGTTCGGAAGATTTTGATTTAAAAAAAAAATAAAAAATGTATTTTACTTAAATACGAATCCCCGGGAAAAATCTAGTTCCTGAACAAATAGCTTTAAACGCGGACGGAGAGTGTGGTTCGATTCCCCGCGGAGGAGAAGTTATTTTTATGGTACATAATTGTACATGATTGTATGTTGAATAATAATTAAATATACCTACGAAAATACGAAAGCTAATGGGAAACACTGGGATAACTTGGTTCTTAAGTAATTATGAACTCGTATATGTATAAGAGAAAAGTTTTCTGAGGAGTCTCGGACCAATTTTTTATTTATGTTCTATATAATCGATCAAATTTGCAGTTAACATGTAAGGTCGTTAACTGATTATAGTTTTAATTTCTCAAATACGTATTTGAAAACGATGTTTGTTCGACCAAATATGAGACGAAGGCAAACAACGAGGTTCACAATTATTTTTGGATAAATGTCAGAACGTTAAGTAGACTATTATTCTTCTCTTAACGTTTTTTGAATACCTGTTTCCGGTGCGTTTGATATTCGCCAAAGCTCGTCTGAGGACTTGGTGATTTTACCCTTAAAGCGAATCTCATCATTTAATCAATCACAGTTATTCTTCCTGTGCGGTTGACCTTCTTAGTTAGAGGATTGACGTGTGGTTCGGCTCTTACTAAGGGAGATGAATTACCAATTATGGGCGCATTATAAGAGTGCAATCCCCCATTCAATAGTTACGGTTTACTAAAAAACTGAAAACTTTTCCTTAACTTCTACTCATTAGAGACAAGACGTATAAGAAAATCTCAGCCGAGAAGTCTGGTATAAAGGCGCAATATTGTTTTGTTTCGCATCAGTTCTTAACTCTGGATTACTGTGTTAGTTCTTCATTCATTCTTACATTTTCGATTTCGCATGTTGATCCTCGTTTAAGATCAATATGCGTATATTTTTCATTTATGCTTTTTATAGAATCCATTCTTGTGATCTCTATCTCTGGCCTTTGTCTTTTCAGTAGAATGAATCGAACTTAATCCTTTCTTCGTATCTAACAACTGGAGCATAAACCTACCCGAACAATCAAGTTGGAGAGATTCATAATTCTCATTGAATAGTGAGGAAGCCTATTCATCTCTCCCTGTTCTGTGGATTCCTGTGTTTCCGGTGTTATTCCGATGTACGTCAAAGTTCCTCTAGCTGCAGGCTGCACACTGCTTCGCCCTGGAAGGATGTTCTGTTTAGACGTGAGGTTGGGTCCCCACCCCGCGGCAGCCCAGGTCGTCTGGCCCCCAGAGTCAAGGCCAGCGGTTTCCCTCCAAGCAGTACGCTTCAGACGGTTCTCCCGCGCGCTTCATACCACTCGGTTCCCGCCAATCCGTTGTCGGTTCCCGCCCCTAAACTCTGACTCATAGTACGATCCTCTTAGTTTTATTTTGTTCTCTCCCTCGGGATCTCGCCGGGTTTTTTACTCTCAGTGCTTGTTGCTCGTTATTTTCCCGCTTAGTGTGTTCTATTGGATTTTTGTGGGTACATTAAACACTTGTTTGATATCTACATTTGTTCAACATGGTGTCAGGAAAAGCGGTATGTACACAGATTATAATTCTGTTTTGGTCTAGTAAACAGTAGAAAAACTTATACATTAGTACCTCCCTTACTATACCTTGCGCCACTCCCATTACCTTTACCTTAAGTAAGGTTAAGGTATACCTCTACGATTTAAATTTCTTACACCTGTATTTTATTTTACAACCAAACTATAGACATACACAACCGATAATGCCTATAGTTTAATTATGAAAATAAATGATTTACAAATTAGGAATTTGTAAATAATTATTTGATTCAAATTATTCAGTGAAGACAAAAAAAAAAAAAAAAAAAAAAAAAAAAAAAAAAAAAAAAAAAGCTAGAATATTAATAGCAACATATATTTTAAGATCCACGTAACAATCATATTTAATGGCTTTATAAAATATCGACTAATTATTGAAGGGTAATTGTTGTTTTTTAAAAGAAGTGGGGAAGGTTAGCATAGAAAGACAGATGTTACCTTGGAATACCTGTTTAATATTTCCTAGATTATTCGTACAATTAATAATTAAAACATATTTTATTTTAATGGGTTTCAATGCGTTTAATTATCTCTTAAGGACGCATTTATATTAAACTTAATATTTTGATTTACGTGGCTTGTACCAATACTTTAATAACTACTCAAGCTGGAGAAGCCAACACACCAAATTTAATAAGCTAATAGGTACATATTGAAATACAAGCAATAATTGCTAGATAAAAAGAACTTTTTATAAACTACGTTTTTAAATTTTCTGTCATAAATCATAAATTTGAAATATGTCAAAATGAAGATTGTAAATATGGGATAATTATACCAAAACAAATAAAATAACTTGCAGATTTTTTCCGAACTAACTTTCCATACAGCACATTTGCTGAAAACGTATTAAATTTTGCTAAAAGATGAATAAAAGTATTACAATAATGCATTGTCATCGTGTTCTGAGCTATTCTAAAAGTTTCAAATGTCTAGCTACTCGGGAAGTTGGTTAGAAATCGATTGCAAGATTTGTACTGGACAAACAAACAAGAAAGCAAGCTAATAAAAACAAATTAACAAAAAGTTATATATGTACAGTTTATGGAAGTTTATTCCCTTTTTTAGGGTCCGTAGGCAAAAGCCAAGGACCCTTATATTTTCGCGCGTGTGTCTGTCTGTCTGTCCGTTCGTCGCATTCTCTCACGGCTACACCTTTCGTCCGATGACTTTGAAATTTGGCATGTATATGTCGTACCTACTCACACATGTTAAAAATATAGCGATTTAAAAAAAATATTTTTCAAAAAAGTTAGGGTAAAAAACTTAACTTATTTTTTTTCGACATCGTGAGGGGTATCATATTAAAGGGTACGTCGAACTGATTACAAAAATATATAATTCTTTGGTTACAACTTTGATAGGGTGAGCGTAGGCACGTTTTAAGTGGGTATGATGAAACGTGCCCCCCCCCCCCTATCTTGCTTATGTGAAGTGCAAAAAATCTGAAAAATTCATCGACCAAAAGTAAAGATACCACTTTTTGAAAATTTCGAAAAAAAAAAAATTTTTACTTTTTATAGGCAAAATACGGTTTTTTATAGTTATGGTCTTTTCGATGTACTTATATGGCTGTTTTTCGGTTCAATGGCAAAAAATAGTTCATCAGAAATTTGTTTATGTGTTTTGGGAATATCAGACCCATAGGATAGTTCAAAGTAGGCTTTTTAGCATTTTAAATAAAAAAACACCATCAATAGGGTACTACTTAACTTAAACAATACAGTGTTGCCTACGGACCCTCGCTGTGTATGCTGACTAGCATACACTTGACCTGTTTATTTAATTTAGTTAATTTAAATTTCTTTTGTAGTATCTAGGTTTAATGATTGCCATTAAATCAGATTTATTTATTTATTTTTTTTTATGAATAATTCTTATCATCGAACTTTAACAATTTTAATAAGTATAAGTAAGTTTAAATAAGGCCTTAACTTATAAATGTTGAAAATACCGATTCAAATCTGAGTAAGACGTATTTACTCCGCAAATATATAATCAACTAAACCCTGTAGTTATTATAAAATAATAGAAGTATACATATAAATATAATTATTTCAACGTTGCATGACATCCTTGTACGTATTTTCCTGTAGACTCGCGGTACACATTTTTTCTATACTTAGGTATACATATTATAATTCTTGGTTGAATGGTTGAGATACATTTTTTTGGAACTTTTATAGCTTAATGAACGCGAATAGATTTTATTTATTTTTTTATCTCTTTACCAAAGTTTAAGACCTTTTCAGAATATTGGTAAACTAATTTGAGTAATCGTTTGACTCTGTAACTTGAGTATCGACGTTTTTAAAATGTCCTATACAAAATCCTCTTCTAGCATTAAACAGTATCATGTGACTGTTAAATTGATATTTGGAACTAACGGTTATCTTATAAATATTAATTTAGTTTAAGTTAATAAATACATCTTAAGTTAATAATTCTTCATAATGACCTGATCGAGACGACAGACTCTTCTAATTCATTCAAAAGGAAGCTTATAATATACGACTATGATAGCAGTTAGTAATGACAAGTGTAATTAGAAAATGGTTGGGTTGCCAAATGTTAACCACTTCCCCAGTAGGAGATGCGCTTTTGACTCCACATATCGTTGGAGTCCGGTGCAAGATTGCTTTTTTTTGTCTTGACCTCGAACTTTGTCTGGAGGAGGACGGTAGATTGTTCTTTTACAAAGAAAGTGAATTGCGAGCTTCATTCTAACAAACTTTACTTCAATCCTGCATCTGAAAATCTCCTCTTTTCCATTGTACGAATTAAGAACTTTTGCCGGCTCCTCAGCATGCTTCTTCGCCCAATGTATACTCAAACACTTTATGACTAATTATACCAATTATCTTTTTATAACTAATTAGACTGGAGGAAACCAGAGTTTTGATAAACAATAAAATTTTGAAGTTTGATCTTGGACTAAACAATTAACACTTTCCCCCCCTATAATTTTGAAATTACAAATGGGTTTTACCGTCTATCCATGTTTCTAACGAAATTATTACAGGCGTCATGTCTTCTAATTTATTACCTAATCACAAATCAAGCTTTTACTTTTACGTAATGTGGGATATGAATTGAATCAAGCAATTTAGTTATTATACACGTCGCAGTTGGATAGGATGTAAGAATTGTAATTTTATTTATCCGTGAATTTTTATATTATGTTCTTTTCGAATAAGTTGATGAAGCTCTGGAGTTAATTTACCTACAAATAGTCTGCCAATTAGTGTGGCACATTGCTCTCTTGCATCCTATCATGCACTTAATTGACGTTTTGCTTTTACACCCTATTATTATTCTCAAATTTATTTGTTTCCCTTTAATTATGATCCCAATTTCGTTAAAACCCCAATTTTCCTCTAATCCTTATAAGTATCCTTTATTGATCCTTATTACAATATGGAGCTTATGGTTACCATTGTGACAATAGACTCTTGATCTCTTTCTTTTAGTTTTGAATGGAAGAATCAATATATTATTAAGGTTGCATTTTGCTTTTATTTTTGGCGTCGCTTGATTTAATTACTAATACATCTTAAAAAAAAAGGATAAGTCGAAAAATTATTTGCCTCACAATCAAAGCGACTGCGATAATCTAGCGTACCCTTAGTGCTAAGCGTGTGCGATACATTTTGTGAAATAATAATGTTTAAGAGCACAAAAAAAAATTGTTTAAGTATATCGAAAATTATTTTAGTTGCGGTTTTTTAAGACTGATTTCATTTTTTCAGTGTGGCAAAGAAATCTTCATGCATCTCCATTTAAGTTTGTCTGTTCTTTACCCCTACTAGTTTTGTCTAGACTGCCACTTTTAGACTATTCCTAAGCTAAATAAAACTGCGTTCTTACTAATTTAGTAAGGCATTATTTACGTTTTTATGCAGTTAGCGAATTGTTTTATTTATCTCTTGTCCAATTTGGGATACCTTCACTACTTTCACTCCTAATTGAGCCTGCCCTCTCATAATATTGTGCATATATGGTGTTCATTATTGATGTTTTGTTCATATTATTGTGTAGCTGCTAGTTGATGAGAATGAGAAGGCGTGGTCCATGGTTCTTCTCTTGTAGATCTATTCTCTAACCCTCATACAAGTCCTTGTATATTCCTTGCTTGGCCTGTTGTTCAGATCATCCTCTCCTTGGAATATCGTTACCAAACATCTGTTCAAACTATGACTCACTATAACTTGTTTCATAAATATCTTTTCACACTTTTCATGTATCCCTTGCATCATTCAATTTACAACATGGCGGCCATTGCCAAGGATGACTCGTGGCCATCCCACACTATTTATTAATATTAAATCTTCTGCTTATAATTGCATTGCTCTTGTAATTATGGGAAAATATAACTTATTGCATTTTTGTTTAGTTTTTTCAGGGTCATCGATCCACTCGTTTCCTTTTTTACATTTAATAATTGATTATAATATTTTATTTTTTGTTCTTTCCTTTTTTAATTTTATTAATTTCATTCGAATACCCAGTAATTAGTTTAGCTCTATTCCTTAACTCGAGTTTTTATTTAATTAAAAAATGATTCCTTGTTGTACTTGATATAGTGTTTGTTTTGTTGTAATTTTTTATCGCAAATGTCCTATTCTATATCTCACCCGTTTTTGATTTTTATTTGTATTAGGTAATTATTTACAATGACTTAAATTACAATTACTTAAAAGACTATTAATTACATTTTCTTTTTTAAATTACTTGTTCTTCTCCAGTAATTGTTATTTATTTTTGTCTTCTGCTGTATCTTCCAAAATATAAAATTTAAATATTCAATTTTTTAATTACTTATTTACCCAGAGCTAGAGTAACAGCCATTTAGTTTATACAAAAATTTCGACCTCATGCGTCAGACCGAATCTTGTCATTGTGACGGTATAAACCAGTTGTACTAAAACCCTAAAATTTAAAATTAACTTCCTTTTATGACATAAACGTCTTACGTGAAAGATATTTATCATCGACAATTTTGATTCAAGATGGCGGCCATACAAATATAATTTAAACCAGGTTCTCTCTTACAAAGAAAATCTCAGACATCTAAAACTAACACACTTCTTAGCGAAGTAGGGACTGCTATTAATTATATAAATATATGGTAGGAGGAGTGTTAAAGTCCCAGATGTCATACTATTCATATTTTAAATGTAAGCGTGAAAAAAACTGTTGTTAAACTTAGCATTGCCTTCAGATTGGATTCAGTTTCTTCCTTTGTGTACATTTTGTCACGGCGTTTAATTTTCTCACCCCGTTTCAGTTCATAACCTGTTTTTATTGGCACCGTGAAAATGATGTCACTTGCATCCTTGTATTGTGCAGCATGCTTCGACTCTTAAACCTATCATTGAAAGCCTAAATAATCAAGACTGCACTTGAAAAATTATCTTCTTGTTTCTTTGGTCTCTTACAAGTATAACTTTGGCCTCGTGCAAATATATATATATATTTTTTATTATTGCATTTCTTTTCTCCTTTCTTATGTATTTATAAAACATGTAATAAAAATGATATACGTGATAAAATTATATTTTGGTAGCTTTCTCTTCAATATTTAAGTTGGCTTTCTGCCACTCTGCGTATAGCGGCATTATGACAGATAGCATTGCGATTTTTCACCTTTTTTATTCTTAGTTGGTAGAGAAGTCCCTTTTTTTATGATGTTACTGGGATTAGATCCATCAACGAGACTTTAAAAATAGTCTTGTTAGCTATGGATGTCTGATAATACTAGTGCATATGTATATTCTTTTCAGACGTTCCGTTTCTAGATTTCTTTTTTGGAAATGTAGGTTCATAGATGTCAGAAGAATGGTATGAATGTTTCATCGCTATCACAGGAACACTGTTGAACTTATTACCCGTTATTTCTTCGTTTCTCAATTTCTGATCTCTACACTAACATATGTGCTGATGAGTTTCTTGTTATTATAACGGGTGATTACCTTCTTTACAAGTCGTCCCTTGCTGGGATTTTTTTAGAGTTAAATTAGATAAATGAAGATTTCTTGTTGTAGAGATGCAATTGTTTTGCCTTTGTGCTTATGGAAATTCGAATATTTTTTGACAGGGTATTTTGAGATCAATTATTTTCAAAATACATGTGTTTTTTTTTAACTAATCGTTCCATTTTAAATAAATTTTAAATGTATTATGTCTCTTTATCATTTTCATTAAAAAGATGGACATTAATAAAATTATTTTACGAATAATATTCTGATAATTTGACCTCAAAATTGAAGTAAATATTCTCGAATATAGATTGCTGAGTTAGAAAACAAACTTTTAAGGAAATAAAAATGTATAGGCAGTGCTGATTTAAAAATCATTGAGAAACTAGGAATCTAATAAAATAAAGAAGCTGAGCTCGGTATTAAGAGCTGTTTATGGAATTAAAATTCATTGAATAAAGTGCTGAATTGAATTGTAAGGAAAGCTTCGTGTTAGTGAGCATAGTCGACCCATTTACGTCTATGGGATAGATTTCTTATTCGTCGGAGAATCCAAAATTTATTCTGAGTTTGTATGTCTGCGTAACGTGGAAAGAAGCTGAGGTCTGAATTAAGAGCTGTTTGTGGAATTAAAATTCGTTGAATAAAGTTCTGAATTGTAGGGAAAAGGAAAGTTTCGTGTTAGTGAGCATTCCCACTCATAATTTTCGTCATAATGACATAAATCAGTAATAATTGTTTTTCAATAAACTATGTAAACAGTTACTTTAATTAAACAAATAGCAATTTAGATTGTAAAAAAAAACAAAAAAAAACTCGCTAATCGTGCGTTAAGGTGAAGAATTCCTCTGCCCTAGTGCCGAAAAAAATTAGGAATCATGAAACGCGCATGCTCAATGAATACAAGTACGTAATGAATCACTTTCTACGCATCTAAACAGAGATACAATGTTTATATTTCGTATCAATCGTAGATAAATGTCTAAAGCTTACAATTAACTTATATAATTAATATATACCAAGAATGTTTCTTTTTTGTTAAAAATAAAACAAAATATAAAGAATGCATGAAAGATAGTAAAGATGAAAGATGAAAAAAAATACTGTGGTTTCGGTTCCTTAATTCCTTTAAGTAGAGAAGAGTTATCCTACAGAGTCTAGTCTATCCTTCCTTCCTTGATATTCACAGCCCGCTTCTTACACAGTGTCCAGTCCAGCTTAGGGATGGTATTATGGTATGGAGTATGGAGGCAATAGTTAATGACATAGGTAAGGATAAGAGTGGGAGAGAGTGCTAGTAACCTAGGCTTGGAGTTTCTAGGAAAGGTGCATAAACCTACCAACACCATACCTTTATAACGGACTAACCTATAGTCCTTTATCGACTCCAGTCTCTACTGAATAACAACTACCTGATAGTATAACAGCATCGATATAAAAATACCTTCGAGGAAAATCGATTTATGAGACCCTACCTTAACTGGAGTAGAAAGAGAAATCACTATGATATTTTGATAACATAAGCCAAAAGCATTAACATAGTCTTTTCGTTTATAGTTACTGAGTTATAATTCCTCAAAAAACTTATTGAGATATTAACTGTGAAAGGGTTTTACTAAACATTTTTTCCAATCAAGCAAATATTGATAGATATTTTTTGTTGGAGGTGTAAAATGTTGTAGTTCACTGTTAAATTAAAACATCAAACTTGATGACAGAAGTCCCACATACACCATCTAGTCCCACACGAATCTAGGTGTATCTTAAATGATTATAGCGCACCTTAACTACAATTGCAGAATGAAGATACTGCATGTGTTAACACATCAGTATGAAAAAAAACTTAAGTATAAATGAAGTATTAGGATAATTCATCACAAAATGATTATATCTTAACTTAAGATCATGATTATAGTATGTGGATTATGTATAAGTATTTATTTATTTAGAAATAATATATATAGTAAGTGAGCATATAGTTCATGTGAGCATATTATATTGGATTAGGATTGCCCGTATGCATGAGTTCAAACAGATTTTTTATATTGAATTAAAATGGCACAGAATTGAAATAATGCAAAATAATAAGTTGTTGTTATAAGTTGTCGTTATAAGTTCAAAACTAAGATATTGAATGAATACTTAGACATTATTTTTGTTAGGTCTGTTCAGAACTAAGTTGTGAACTAGAATTCTGCATGCAAACTGGCACAAATAATATGAAAAGACGTTGGATACTAATACAGATTAACAAAGCTTCTAGAGTAAAGAAAGGGATTTCGGCTACTACATTATAACAAGTAACCTCATGTTCCAGTTCCAGAGTTCCAGTCTATACTCGAACATAAGGTAACATAGTTACACAACTAAGATACTGTATGAGTTCAATTTATCGTTACTTCTTATGAGTAATGAAACAAAAATTAATAGTTATAGTCTAATTGTCACATAATTAAAGGTTAAGCTAGTTAAACCCTCATAATTTTTCTCTACTCATACAGTTTGTTCTCAATGCGAGCGATATTTTAATTCATAAATTATATATGAGGGTTTCGTGCAAGTCTAAACAATTACACCCTTATAGAAGTATTGAGTAGCGTATCAAGGCGATAATAACTTCAATTAAGATTCCCTCTTACTGTGCCTTAGTAAAGCCCGCATGCGGAAGTAAATCGTATTAATTATATAAAATTATCACACTTAGAAACCAGAAACCCTAAAAAAGACTGACATAATTTTGACTGTGTGGTATTTTGATGTGGTACAAACCACATCCTTTTTATTATTTTATTAAATTCATATAGAGTGACTCCTCTGGAAGTCTATTCGCATAAAGAAAGACATCTGCACCAAAATTAATTTTCATCGCACATACTGGCGTTTAACCTCTTGTGGTCATCTTGAGTTGTGGTGGCACTAGTCTGACTTCGTCTTAACACTCATTTTTTTTCTATTTCACATCTATATGTCTCACAGACACTTAAGATTCTGGTACTTCTTTAGATTGTTAATCCCCTTATAATAAACTAGAGGGGAGTAACAATCTAAAGAAGGTGTACGTAATATTCTTCTTTAGACTGTCAGTCCCCCTTATAAAAACAGAAGTGTGATATTCCTTTTACCCTAAGTACATTGGATAAACATCCCTTTGTTTTAATATTTATTTAGTTGAAGTCGTTTATATTCTAAAAAAAAAAAAACAGGGGAGTAACAATCTAAAGAAGTACCAAGATGCTCACTAGTCTTGAAAGCCAGCTTTAAACAATACAATAGATAGATTCTTTTAGTTTTAGAAAGTAGAATTTTATTCAGTATGAATTTAGTTGATAGCCACACCACTGAAGCAAATGCATAATATGAAGCCAGTTATTACTGAATACATTTCTTGTTCCTGGTTGCCAATTGAAGGGTTGAAACCCAATCGTTACTTTAGTTTTAACTAATAATTAAACAGTAAAGTTTAGGGTTACGTATAGGGATCACAATCTTCTTTAGTTTGAATGTGAAGATAGTAGTAAACTTCGAAATTATTAATTCCTTTTTCGTATAGATTAAAGTTATTATGTATTTGTATTTATCTGGCAGATACGGATAAAATATGACAGATGCGGATATTTGACTTTCTTGCTTAAAAATAAAATATTAAACAAATAGATTAATTTCGACAATATATTATATACCATCCTTCTTTACTGTATTTAATGCACTGGTTTATCTCAGTATACTAAAGACTTATTTTGATTAACCATTAAAAATAAAAGTATGTATTCTACTTCGAGAGTAATACTCGATTTTAATTGATGAGATTGTATTGATATCTTGACCGAAAATTACTTATAAAGCAATTTTGCTGATTTGATTTTGAAACGTTTAAAATAGGTTTCTTAGTTTGACGTTGCTCTCTGACTTTGACGTCATACTACATTTATTTTCATTTGTTTTTCTTTGCTATCATTTTATACTTGATACAAAAATATATCCTATATAAAGAGGAGTTTTATCTATAAATATAATGTATAATGGTTTGTGCTTTGAGCGACGACCCATGTATAATGTTACTCCATTCTCACCATAAACCCTGTTTATAGATTAGGCAAAGTTCAGACTTAGACCTTTACAGATTAAGCATGCTTCTGGCTTCTGTATAAATTCCTCTCTCTGTTTAAACCCTTATTGGTTACATTATAACAATCGGCTTGTTTATTGTAATCATCCTAAAATAAGATTTACTTTAATTTTTATGGGTTTTCCCCCCTTTTTGAGCTTGGCTAGAATAACATTTTATATAAAGTCCATATTGTTTTAAAATCAGATATTCGTGAACAAACAAATAATTACGTAAAATTATCAACACAGAAGTGTGATCACCAAGCACTGATTAGTTGTATTCTTTTAATTTGTTTATAATAGTTTTTTAATATGGATCATTTCTATATCTAATATACTAATCTTCTTGACTACTAATTGAGCTAGTTGTACGAATTCTAATATACTAAACTAATTTGGACTATGTTTACGCAGTTATGTTGCCTGATTACCTAAATTATCTTTTCCAAGAATAATATCTTGCTGAATACCTCCTGGTAATTCTTAGAAATTGTTCGTTATTTTGTGAGAAACCTCGGTTCCGTCGCTGTCTGTTGTGAGTTGTGACCTATCTAAAAACCTGTGCAAAACCTGTTTGTTTAAATGATATAATCTTGTGGTAAAATTAATATCTCGTTTGTAAATCTTTTGGTTTGACTATAAATAAAGATTATGTTTTATTCAGTATGGGTATTTCCCGAGCAATTTCTTTATCTTTCTAATGAGCAGCTGCATTTTGCCATTAAAGAATCAATAAAAGTTGTATCCAATTTTTTCAGGAATAATTTCATTTTCTTATAAGATCATTCAAGAGTCTTGTTTAACAGGTTATTAACTCTCTCAATTTACTGCAATTATTTGCCCGTTCTCCATTTGTGGTTATAGTAACACTGTTTGGTGACCTCTAGTTCATTTGAGACACCTCTTCAGTCCACGCTTCTTGATTCAAGTGCATTTATCCGTTTTGATCTCTTTACATTTTAAAGTTTGTTTTTAAATCCTTTATATTAACTTCACTTTTGTTTGTTTGATTGTTTGTGACTATCGTCTATTTCTTCAAAATCTTTGAAGGGCTAATCACTAATTACCCTCTTCCAGTCACCCAATCGAGCTGAAATCGGCACGTGCGTGGACTCTGTACTAGTACAAAAACATTCTATTCTATTAAATTAACTAGTAGTTCTATAAGCAGTAGACCTCGCTCGTTAAAATAACAAATCGGAATTTGAGCTTTCGTTCATAAAAACTATTTATCGTTAAAAAGGGTCTGAAAGGTGGCTATTTTAAATAAACATTTGAACTTTTTTAAAGTACGTTTTAAGGGCTATCCAACGATACCAAACATGGCCGGTCAGCTACCATTTTTCCTTTTCTTAAACAGAACACAATTTACACAAATTTGTACCCCTCATGTACCCGGTATAGTAATAAATTTAAGGTATTCCTTTCACGTACACTTTTTTAAAATACCGTATGAGTTTTAGCCCGGTCCTATGAAGTGCAAAAACGATACAGTACAAAGATTAAAAATTTTAAAATTTTTTTAAAATTTTCCAAACAGGTGCAATAAGTACAAAAATAAATTGAAATAAAAAATAAATTTCAATAAAATGAGTACAAAGGCAATAAAACCCACACACTTTTAAATAAAAAGCTGCAATTTTTTTTATTTTTTATTTTTATAGTGTGCCCTACATATACCGTAGTACTAAAAATACCTCTGTACCCCAACCCGCAAAGGTACAGGTACGAAATTGGTACAGTGTGTTCAAGTGTTATTTGGCACAATTTTTACAGAAGGAAATTTTCGAGCTGATAAATCCATCGACGCTATTAACTCCACAATGCGGGGTAACCTACCCCCTACATGGTACTCTAGAAGTACAAAAGGGTACTAAAGTACCAACCAAGTACATTTTTTCGAAAATATTTTTTCACACATTTGGTCCATTTTAAAAGACCTTTCCAACGATACCTCTGTCAAATCGGTACAACGTCCCCTTCTGGTTGCGGCTGCCTAAGGAGGATATCCTTCACATAGACGTAGCTCCCGTTGTAGGAATCGGAAATATAAAAAAAAATCAGATTCTTAAAGAGGACAATTTGACCTGAAGTCCGGTACCCTTTTGAACCCCGTTCAATTAAAATTGCGAACGGTACAGAAGATTAAAGTCGAAATGTCGGGAAAACACGATTTCCGTGTGTTTTTCGACGAGGTACTCGACTTCCCCGCCTCAGAGGTACTAAAAAAAAAGGATTGCGCTTACCCCTTGAACATGACATTTTTAGAGCATACAAAGCGGAATAAAAGAGTACTTTTTTTTTCACCGTAAGTACCACCTATGTACCGTCTTGTACCTCGGAATTTAATGTAACATATCTCAAAAAGTAATTGTACCATCGAGTTTAAAAGCAAAACGCCAGGAGCAGCATTTCATAGGCTTTTAAGGCTTAAAAGCCCAATAGCGTCGCATAAAATCCCTAGGAGGAGATACGTGGACCATGTAGAAAAACGTTTGAAAAAAAGTGGTAAAAAGTGTTTTTTCGCTTTAAAGGACCTGAAAAGTGAAAATTTTAAAAATGTTTTTGCATCACTTTTGTACTCCTTCCCAAGGGCTTTCCAATGATATTAATTTTTACCATTATAAATTATAACGAAGAGACAACTCGAAAAAACCGGCAAATTTACAGTTTTTTACGTTTTACCCCCCTTAAAAATTAAAATTTTGAAAAAGAGTACATATCAACAATTGATGTACTTGTCAAGAGCTTTCCAAAAATACCAATTTCATTAAAATCAGAGCAATTTTTAGTTTTGGTCACGTGACCGAAAAATTACGGCAAACGGAAAAAAGTTCACTCCCAGTATCTCAGCAAATAAATACTCGATTTAAAGAACATGAGTGTGAGATTAGTACCCCGCAATCAGAATTGAAATCGGTTAAGAATTACGAAAGTTATGAACGCTCAGAGTTGAAATTTCGAAATTTCAGTTTTTCGTTGAAATTTTAAAATAAATTAAACTTTTTTTTCGAGTGTTACAACTTCAAAACGTTATACTTTGAACCAAATGTATTAGCGCTTATAAATAACTATCAAATAAAAAAAAAAAATTAACCGAAAATAACCAACCACTGTACCCCCTATGTACCCCGGACTTTGATGTACTATAACTCGATAAGTACGTATACGAAGAAAATTTTAATTTCTTTGGCGTATGCACAATTTAGTACCCAATTTGGGCTCAAAGGTAATTTAATGTACTCTTGAAGGGCTTTCCAACAATACCAATCATGCCAGGGTACTAATAATTTTTAATTTACCATAAGCAAGGGTACCCAACTTTGTACCCCTATTGCACGGGGTGCACTTATAATTTCAAAGTCCTTCTTTCGTGCACACTTTACTACTATAAAGGCCAATATACCATCTAAGTTTCATCGCGATCCTAATAAAAGCACAAACGGTACAGGAAAATGAGTAAAAAGTGATGTTTTTCGACCGATTTTTCCAAACCGGTACCAAAAGTACCCACAGAGGTACAAATAAAAATTATTTTTATCAAAACAAGTACAAAGGCGATAGAACCTATATAGTTTCGAGTAGAAAGGTGCAATTTTTTTGCTCTTGAATTTGCTCTTTTTTTTTCTTTTTCACATGGTCCCGTAGAGATGCCAAAGTACTAAAACTACCCTTGTACCCGAACCCGTAAAGGTACGGGTACGAAAACTTAGCAGTTCCTTTTAGTTTTATTACGCGCAACTTTTCACTGAAGAAAATTTCCGAGTCTAAAAATCCCTCGGAGCCTTTAGCCATATAGTGCGACAACCTACCCCCTACCCGAACCCCAAAAGGTATAAAAGGGTACAAAAGTACCTCACAGGTCCGATTTTCCGAAAATGTTTTTGCACACATTTTCAAAGAACTTTCCAACGATACTTCTCTCGAACTCGTACCACCCCGTCTTCTGGTTGCGGCTATCCATAGAAGACGTCCTTTACATCGTCGTAGCTAATAAAATAAGAGTCGGACAAAAACATTCTAAACGGGCCCTTAAAGAGGACAATTTTACTTAAAGTTCAAGACCCTTTCGAACGTTAAGGAACAAAAATAGCCAAAGTTACAGAAGGTCAAAGTCGAAATTTCGGAAAAATGTAATTTTTACGCGTTTTTCACCGACGTACCCCCCTTTCCCCCATCAAAGGTACTACAAAAAACGGTTTGCGCTTACCCCTCGAAAAAGAAATTTTTGCGGCTTACGAAGCAGAGTAGGAAGGTACTTTTTTTTTCTCCCCAGGTCAACCCCAAGTACCGCCTTGTAATCTGGACTGTAAAGTCCTGTAAAACAAAAAGTACTGGACGGATCGATACTAAATGTCGACGTTGCTCTGTAGAATTTAATAGAAATTCACGCACTAAAAGCCCAAAC
>KZ651729.1:142234-163619 GCA_001010745.2 Gerris buenoi
AAAAAAAAAAAAAAAACTGAAAAACCCTGAAATAAATATTTCTACGGTTTCGACGATTTTGATTAAAAAAAATCTGAAACGTAGCCCATTTAAATACTAACCTAACGATATAAGCAGTGTTGCCGGGAACCATCTAGTTCCTGAGAAAATTGCTTTATACGCGGACAGGGAGTGACCTGGTTCGATTACTCGCCCAGTAGAAGTTATTTTTATGATAAATTTCGATGAAATATTCATATAAATATTAAAATATTCATAGAATATTTAAATATTCATATAAATATTTAATAGTAATTAAATGTAGCTATGAAAACTAATAAATGGAAAAACTGGGTTAAGAAATCATAATTTCTCGTATATGAGAAAGTTTGTCAGGATTGTCTCGGACCGATTTTTTTACTTTCTCATATAAAAGAAAAGTATTGTGATGGCGCGAAAATTCGATTTTAAGATGATGATGGATTTACTCGTTTTGAGATCCCCCTGAGTCAAAAAAAGTTGTATTTAAAAATTGTCTCATGGAAACGAGGCACTAACCCAGTATTACCCATTACATAATATAATTTTATTAGCCCTTTGGCAGGCCTAGGTCTTAGGCCCTCTATACGGACTGTTATAGTTAGTTATTAATTGTAATTGGAATGTGGATGACACATGAAAAACTTTTTAAATCCATCTCACACACTTTTAATTTGAATTAGTTCTTACCATTACTACCTATTAACCTTTCCCTTTCGTCGGGTATATAACAATTTGTGCGATCTTATCTTAGATAGCAAATGTGTTAAACCATAAATTAGGATTTTTGCCTCAAATTTAATTTCAGTTTTCAAGTTTTATTACTTGTTCAACACTAAAAACCTCTCTCAAACTAAATAACCTTTTAAGTTAATTTTAAGTTCTCTTATGCTTTTAGTTCCTTATATTTTTTCCGTTCTAACCAAGGAAGCGCTACTCTGCGATCCTGTCGTTCTAAGATGAGTCAATTACAGCAGGTACCATTATTAAAAACCTGCTGTCGTATTTCCCTGTAGTTTTAACTGTGGTGACCTTCAGTTGCCTGTTTTAAAGACCTTGAAATTTTTATAAAATATAGTGTGCAGTTCTTTGTTTAGAAAATCAAACTCATCCCCACATCCTTCATTTCCTACTATACTAAATAACCTATTTATATATAGTTTTTTTCCACTTTTATTTACAGTCCGATGTTTTTTATTGTCCTTTTTATTTTTACGTATATAAAATTCCCAGCGAAATAATTTATTTTTTATCAATCTGTTATACTTTTCTATTTCTTCCCATCACGCAAACTTGTACATTTTATTTTTAAAACTAAGTATACAAAGTTGCAATGACGAATGGCAAATAAACAACAGTTTTTTTTTTATTTACTCTTTTGTTTCTTCAATAATTTCATGACAAAAGTTTTATCTATAATATTACTTTTTGTTTCACTTTACTGTTATAGCTATTTTAAATTAACTATTTTTATTGTAATAACCAAATCAATATTCGAGTTAGAGGGGAAAAATGCATCGGATTAATATGAAAATAGACTGCTAATTAGTGTGGCACATAGCTTCCTCGCATCCTATCTCCTACTTTATTGATGTTGTGCTTTTTAAAGCCATTATTGTCTAATTTATTTCATTGTTTCACGCGTTCTTTTAGTATGTCAAAATTATTTTGATTTTTTACATGAATTAAAGGATCAGTTAAGCAAAAGTTAAAGAGCAAAGACGGCTGAAATTAAGCTGTTACTATCTGCGGTCCACTTTCGACAAACCATCCAAATTTAATAATAATCAGATAGCTAAATATAATCTGGTTTCCCAGGTTAAAAAACTTTTAAAAACAATTGATTCAACTCCTGAAATAGTATTTTGTTCAGTGCTGTAGTAAAACTTCAACTTCATTGAAATCCCAGTATTAGCTTATTCCTTAAAACTAAAACACGAAGATCTGCTAATAATAATACAAAGAACATCCTACTCAAGCTTTCGTCTACATTTATTTCACTTTATTGGTTCTAACTATTTAAATACAGAACCGCTCTCACCTTCGCTAGTCAACGGATTCTATAGCTTAGGCTCGGGCAACTGGATACGCAATCGTTTAAAACTAATAATTAGAGGAATCTTACATATAATAAAATTTGACGAAATATGTTCAGTGTGCAATCGAAAGGAATTAGAGACGCTCATATCTTCCTCAGGTGTCCAATTTACGAGTCACAAAGAAGTGCATTCTTGCCTACGCATCTTATTAGTAGGTATAGAGGGGTCGGGTGGTCAGATGATACAAAACTTGGGTTTCAATCACTGTTGTCAATCAATGTTTCTGTATACTTTCCTCTTGCACCACTAATTCTACGACGCTTTTTCCCATCTCTTATTACTATTTAATAGAGATGTATCAGGGTAAAATAAGAAACTTATACTAATCTTTTAAGATCTTTCGTTTATAATTTGCTCCATAGATTTTCCTCTAAACTTGCAATCATTTTTGCAGTTTTAATTGAAAGTCGTTCCCCCACAGTACCGCTATAAATAATCAAATTAAAACACCTATTAGGTGTTAGATAATTAAAAATAGACATTACATAATTGACCCATTATAAAATAATTTTTATCGGTATGAATTCGACTTAATCTATGTTTCGAATTGATATAAAAAAGGTATTATTTAACTGATTATTTATTAACAGAGTTGATAAGGTCATAATCATATATCTTAGGTCGTGAAGTTTCAAGGCTTTGTCATAGTATCTACTTGATTCCACTGGTTTGTTCATGTCGTGCCAAGGTGCTTCAGCACTTCATGGCCAAAACTATTACCTAAGAGACATTAATTAACCTCTCATTGTTGTAGAATTGTTTATATTTATACCGCTATTTGAGTGTTTCTCATTGACATGTAGTTGTCAACTTTTTTTACTATAATTCGATAAGGAATAGGGTTGTGTGATAAAAATGGTAAAATATTTCAATTTGAGTTTGTTTTAAAAATAATATCTATCCGTTTGGAAATCTTACTCGCATTCGATGAAAAATTTGAATTTGTTACTTTTAAAAAAATTTATGGCAATATTGAATGCATCCTTTTTCCCTAGAAGGGCGAAATAATCATATTATTTTATGAATTCGTATTGGAAAATTCTTCTTTCGTAGTTCACTTGCTCACCTTATTATGGTATGAACCTTGGTATTATGTCCAACATAAAAATAAATACATATAATTTTGAAAACAATACAAAGTATTGTATATAACTTGGACAAAGGGTTGTATAAATGTCTCAAATGACTTTTTTTTAGAATGAAATATAGGTACTCGTATTTATCATTATGTACGGTCTTACTCTCAGAGTTGAACTGTTTAGGCCTTATGAATTATCTTGTTTTCATTTTATACAATTCCAAATTAGGTATTTAAATAGATGCTGTGATAAGATGTAGACGTTGAAAACCTCGACCTAGTGACCGTATGCAGGTAGATGCAGAATTGACCGGTTGGCCTTCTAGGTCATATCCTTCTCATGATTTTGGTCAAAGGTTAAATCGTGAGCCTTATTCCTTTAGCTGATTTTGAAGACGCTCCTTCCTGTACTACTTCTCACAGTCTTCTTTGAATAAGTCTGCAGAAGTCATTAATTATGCTTATTTATGCAAATTTTATTTTTAAGGCATATTTTCTATGCATACAACTTGCATTTCTGTTTTATGAATTAGTTGCATTCACTCGTTTCTTTATGAATTTATATCTGGAAATATATTTAATATAACAATGCTGATCTATCATGATGTATGGACTCGAGACTTAAATGAGAAATCTACTTTCTATATTTTGGAGGTAATACCCTCAAAAATTATGAAAAACAATTCGAAGATTTGGAGATAATTACCTAATATGCTTGATTGTAAAAGCTGGCCTATTTTTTTTATAATAAGTATTGTTTTTGACAATATATCTAAATTTATTGTTACTCTTGTTATTTACTAAAATTTGATTTACTCTTGTTATTCACAGAGTTGATTTCGACCAATTTTATATTTGACTTGACTTATGGTTCTTGAAGAGCATTTTGCAACTACATATAATGATTCTCCAGTCGGGACGATTTGTTGTTAGTTGCCATTCTTTTTAACTTCACACTCCAGGAGTCCAGGTCCTGCCACATTTCTTTGCTTCTTTCTCGGCTGCTCTCTTCCATGTGTTCTTGGCCCGGCCACATTTTCGCATTCATCGGGGGGTTCCATTCAAGAATCAAGTGCATCCCTTTCTATGGCTTTCTTTGATCTGGATTGTGGTGGTTTGTGCGTAGTGTCTTACAGATCCTCTTATAAAACGACGTCCTGCCATCTTATACTCAGTCCGATTTAAGAACGTTTAAAGTCTGTAGGTAATGTTGTTGAATTTATTATAAATGTATTAATATCTCCTATGTTGTCTATCTGAGTTAGTAGTTACCCTTGAATAAAATAAGTATATAAATAAACTTCTCAAAAAGTTGCCTGGACGTGTTTAAAAATGTCTTACTAGATATTTTCGTCTATGAATTAATTATTTAACAGTTATAGTTATTTGTTTTCTTTCAATTTGCGTACACCTGTTTACTATTTTGTTGGAATGTGAGACCTTGATACCAGATTTTTAATGGAACTAGTCGAGTAAGATTTTAAAAACTCGTCTAGAAAAATGTTACAACTTTCAAATCTAACTTGCATAAATAAATTTAATTCTAATTGAATCTTAAAAGAAAATTATTTATAACTATATTAAAGGTAATGGTGCAGCCTTGCCCGTGTTCATTTAATAAAGATGTTGATATTGATAGTATTTACTGTCGTCAAATATTTAATACGTTTCCATGTGTAAATAAAAGGATTGAATCCTGATTAGGGATTTAATAAGTTAAGAGTTTCCAAGAGTGGTATTAAATCCGTATTCAATATGAAATAAAAAAAAAACAAGCTTCAAAAAATAACCTTCACCTGTTATAACCATGATTTTTATTACGCATTTTGACAGATTTGACTAAAGTTTCTACAGAATTACGCTAGGTTCACTCATACCGACGCTCTGCGCATATCAGGATCGAGTTCAGGTGTTTCCATGCAACTAAGATCCAGATACGATCCCAGAATTTAGTGAATTGTATCGGGATCGGGATTGTACTTAATCCGTTTTGAACCTTGGTTTCCATGGACACTTTTAATCCAATCTTTGTATTCAATCTGTATTAAACATCATGGAAACGTACAGTCTATAAGATTAGAGTTGGCACAATCGAAGGCGGGAAAAAACAAACGTGGAGGTAGTTTTGGGGTTATAAAAAGGGAAAATCGGTGTTGCCATGTTATATTTTTTTGTGGAACAGGGGCAGAGTAGAGCATTTTTTTTCTGAAGTTGCATTCAACATGGGGGACCAATAAAATCGTTTCCCTCAAAATTTTCCCGCCTTTTGATTGTGCCAACTCTAATCTTAAAGACTGTAGTAATTATATTATAATTAGGTGGTACTTCTAGATAAAACAACGTTCTTTGTTTGATATTTTTTCACAAAGGAATCAATCAAGGAGACACCATACAAAGAAAGTATATAGGCAACTCGGCTTCGACTCTTTTATACCCTTTAGAACTTTTTTTTAATAAAATGTTTCGAATAATTTTCAGCAGTAAAAGTAGACACAAAAATTGGATTTCATGAGGGCTTCTACGTATGTAAGGATGCGGGTTGAATTTTACTCTAGTGAGTTATTAGTAAGCGTCTTACAAGGTCCTTTCATTGCCAAATTTTTTAACTTTTATTGTTTTGGATATAATTTTACTTTATGCAAGGATGGAAAAAATATTTAAGACAATATTTCTTTTTAAAAGACTTTATTACATTACTTTATAAAAGTGATAGTGTTATTTCACTGCATTACTTCGTCCATACTTTTTATTTTTCATGATGATCATTTGTTCTGGAGCAGTGAAGAGAGACTAATTTTGTTGATTGAAGCGTTCATGTAGAGTACGACACATATTCAAATTCTTTTTTTGATTATTGTAAGAAATTTAATACGAAAAGTGAAATATTACTACGTTAAATTTATGTGTTAAGACAAGATATTTAATTTAAAAGAAAACATCAAACTTCCTTCCTCAAACAACTGACGTATACGAGTTGGTTTTTTCCTCTTCTTGCAATATTTTTAATAATCCCAAAAAATAATTTATTTCAGTCAAGTAATTATTTAAGCGAATAACATTTACAATTTGATTTATCAAAAGCGTGATAATGATATAGGCTCAACACATCCCACAGACAATCAAATACGGATTTTTAAACTTTTTTGTCATAACAATACAGTATCACCTTATTTGCGCACTCCTTTCATAGGTACATTTGACACTTGGACTATTGATTATGTCAGCCGGAATCCAAATTATGAAGTTCTGACTTCATACTGATTAAATTCTAAGTGATATGTCAGTTAGAATTTAAGGCCGAAATTGAATAAGTTGTTGTCAAACCTATATTATCACTTCAAGTGGGGTTTCGTTAGTGAAATTTATTCGTTTTTGGTTTTACAAGAAATAGAATACAGTAATGATTCTATTATGACTAATTGTGTTCATCTTACTGGTAACAATTGTTCAATAAAATCCAAGAATTGGATGACACTCCTTCCGTCGTTAATTATCACTCATCTGATAACGAGGTCTAAAGACGATAACAATAATTCTCATTAACTTTCAAGCGGAAGTAGATAATATAGATAGTAAACACTTTTTTTCATTATTACCTTCAATCAATAAATAATTACAATTCTTTTTCAATTTCCTCCACACCATATAAATTGTCGTCTGTAAAAGATAGGTCCCTACAATCTACAATAATTATAGGAATTCATTTATATTTTAACATTTATAATATTTTTAACATCTCGAAATCTTACTCATAAAATTCTTCACAAATTACTCATGGTGAATAAGATACCGTAAGAAACATAGTTTTTTTTGTTATAGTTAGGTATATATCTAGCGGCTGAAAGGCCATCGATTGCTTGGGCCATTGACGGCACAATAGTTAATACTTTTTAATGTAAACCGAATCCGTCCGCGACTAAAGAAAAATTAACTAAAGTATTCTAAACCGGTCTGTATTATGCATTAGCTATTGTTATTTATATGTATTTTTGTAAATAAATGTAATCATTTTTGCTCTCACGCTAGTTAACAGTCTTTGTAAATGAAATGCATATTCATACATTTTGAAGAATGATTAATCATTATTTATTATTTCTTCTAAGAATTTAGTCTTTTGTTCTTATGCTTTTACTCTATAGGTATTATGTATTCCACTACGCATAGTTTTATTTGCTTTAATAACTGATTTTGTTTGTCTTTGTTGTGACTTTGATGTTTACTATGACCGAAGATGGAAGAGAGGCTAAAGAAGCCTAAAGAAGACTATTTCAAATAAATAGTCGGTGTGTCAAAGTGGGGTTGAAATATTACCTTCTTCGATTCCCAGTGAGTTCATACTCATTTGTATTCATTAAATGTGCACAGACATAATTCACATGAGACCATCTGGTAACTAACCATTCAACTTTCATTTTTAAGTTTTGGTAGTATTCATACTAAAAAAAAGAAAGTTTAAATTTTAATTTCAATCAAATTATAATTATTATTAACAACGGGAGACAGACAAAGAAAAATAGACTCCAGCGCCGGGACTCGAACCACGGGTCTCTATATTTTCAGTACAGTGCTCTGACCAACTAAGCTACACTAAAGAATAATTTCCTTTGATATTAACGATTCCACCATTCAACTTTCTTAAAAATCGATCGAATAGATACTTTTAAAGATACACATACATAAAAGAATCAATAATGTACGTGATAGGATGCGAGGATGCTATGTATGTGCCACCCTAATTGGCAGGCTATTTTTAAATTGATCCGATAAATTTTTCATCTACAAAAATCATTATTTATCATGATTTAGTTCAACATAATATCGGTAATTAAGGTAATTTGAAGCTAAAATTAAGATCGCACAAATTCAATAAAACTTTAAATAATTGTTGGAAATATTCAATTTGGATACCTATTTAATTTATAATTTTTCTTTCTTTTCCATAAATGGAATAATTTAATAAATGGTAATTTGTTTCTATTGTGTGTACACTTTTTTTTTAATTATCACTGTTTTTAATCTTAGTTTTCTTCCTTAATTCCTATAAGGAAATCTTTAACAAACAAAGAAAAAAAATATGTAATTATTTAAATTACGGCTAATTGTTTCGAAGTAAGTATTTATCTGTGATGAAATATGAAATAAGGCTATTTTTATTTACCATTAACTTGTTCAATTATTTAAATTCCATCTTTGTACATTACATTAGTTATTACATTTTAATAAACACTCCTTTTATAATATAAGTAATAACGTAACAAAGGTTTGTTTTTTTCTATTTTATTTAATTTATATATTAATAAACCTATTTGGTTTGGGCAGTTGATAAGAACCAATTGTTTCAGATTAACAGTTTATGGTTATTTTTTTACGAATAATTATTCATTATTCGTAAATAAATTTAATTGATATAGTATATTACATTTTTAAAAGGCTATAATATGGTCCTTTAAATTAATAAAATCACCAGGATACTTGCATTCAAGTATTTTTTAGGGTTTCGTATAGGATATTAAAGCACACACGTTATTATATTCTGAAATAATATTTTTTATTATTTCCCCGTCCCGCCCTGTATAAAAATATATATAAAAAAAATTATAAACAAGAAGTAGAATCAGGATTCTTTATTCGATGGAGGTGCACAATGTTTTTGTCGGAAATAACGAAAAGGGAAATACATTTTTTCCTCGAAAATTTGATCACCCTAAAATAAGCCATGGATTATTTTAGAATTTTAGGACTAGCCGTTATTCGGTGTTTGGGGTGGAGGACTTTTTTGGTGGAATTGTGGCGCTTACAAAAGAAATATACATAGTTGGTTATAAGCACAATAGTAATAAAATCTATGAAACCGTTTTAAAACCCTAAAAAGCAATTAAAACTGTATTTTTGGATCAAATTAATTAATTTAAACTGAATTATAATCCTCTACAACAAATGGATCCACCTAATGTTCTAAAAAAAATAGCTATCTTCCCTCATTTGATCAAAGTATAATAAATATTTCCCTGTATATCTCTCAATCAATGTATTATTCATTTTTTAATGATGAAGAATCATTTAATTTCAGTGAGCTTTTGTTTTTGTTATATGTAATTATAATTATACAACACAGTGGAGTTAGTAAGTTGTTAACCTTAAACGTAAATTGTTTAACAGGTAAGACTTGCTTCTAACTTCAGATTTGAATTTCAAATTAGACCTTCTTAAATTATACCTAATGGATACCTCTTAAAGTGTATTTATACTTATCCCTGTTCAATAGTTTCAGGGCTTATTCAAACCTCTTTAGTCTCTCACTATTATGTCACACTGTGTATACAGTTATGAATGGCGTCTACACTACACTTAGAAAGGAGACAAACACATTTTTTACTTATTTGTATCTTGAAGGCGTGGCAGTCTAGTCAGACAATAATTTTAAACTGTTTGTTATGTGAGAGGAAAAAATCTTTTTCGCAAAACAATATTTTAGTGTTATTTGAAGTATTTAATTTTAATCTCCCTCTGTAGTTAAAATTATAACAACTTTTAAAATCGATATTTTTACACAAGCTGATTCTATTTCATTTAAAGTGTTTTTCATTTTTAGAAATTCCGCTTTCAGGAATGTGTGTTATATGTTTGTCCCGGAACTACTATGCTACGTCCTAAATTTATATTTTCAAGGTCTTAAGCACAAAAATAATGTGAGCGTTACGAAATCATAAAAATACCTTTATGTAATTAAATTTTATTCGTATATGATTATAATTAGTTTACTTCTAAATTTTACGAGGTATTATTGTGATGAAGCAAACCTTTTTTTTTTTTTTAAAAAAAAAAAGGTTGATTAACTCGTTTTTACGTCACCTGAGACCAAAATTTAGATTTGATCTCATATGAAAATCACCCAGAATTACTAAAATTATATTGTACTCTTCATCACTTGTATAATAATTCTCCGTTGTTAATTATAATTATTGATAAACAGATTACTCTTGATAAATCAACCGTTATTATCATTAACTTCGTTGAAGGGGTTTAATTCTTAATTTTTAACCGCTATTCCTAATTTGTTTAACTAGGATGTCCTTTGATTTAATAAACAGTTCGATCTTGTAGTCGTGAAGTCACCTTAGGATAGTTCTTTAATGTAAACCATAGATTGGACTATAGAGAATCTAGGTTATCCGGGGGTGGTCGTGTCATAGAGAATGTATGTTCCGAAGCTGGCCCGTCTGTGCTGGGCATCTTTGGAGATATAAGGATATAAGTTTAGCTCTCGGCCAATAAACCCAATTCACTTTGTTAGTATCATCAGCGCAAAACAAATAATAAGGGTTGTACAACTTGATTGATAAAATAAGTACGAGGACTGAGACCACAATATTAGAGAAAAATCATAATTTTTTAAAAAATCTAAAACAAACAAACAGTACGACTGTGCACATAAGTCGAGGACAGCCGTACCATCCTTAAAGGCCCTACACACTACACACGACCTGGCAATCCTTCCCCGACCAAACTCCTCCACAATGCTTGTCGGTGCCGCCGTCTCTCCACACGACCAAACTCCTCTTTTTTGGGGGAGTTTGATCTGTTTCAGGTTGAGGAGTCGGCCGAGCGCTATACACACGAACCGATCCGGGGGGCTCCTGACCATGACAGGGTGGTTGGTCGTCTCGCACGTCCAACCACTCGTCCGTCAAGTCTGGCAGTTTTAGTTAGATTTTGTCGTAAAATGGCAAATAACATATGCTAGGATAATGATATAGGTAGTCTTCTCCGTCCATACCATTTGACTGCTGACACAAGCAAACTTTTACTTTTGGTTGTGGTGTTTGTTTGTGAATATTGAGCTCATGTATTCGGATGAACATGTACTTGCAAGGATAACTTGTTACTATACCACTTTGTTTTTTAAATCAAATATTATTATATTATAGAGCCCAAGGCTGTCAACACCTGTCCTCTGACTCTTCATTTGAAACCATTCTCTCATATTGTTCCGTCAAATCCTTGACCTACCTTTTGACTTTATTTAAACAATTTATAACTATATTTATTCCTATTTATATTTTAATAATACGTTCAGTTATCATTTGTTGGTTGATAATACAAAGTATTATAACCTTGGGGAGGTTAAAATAAATATAGATAACCTTGTGTAGAATAAAATAAATTTAATAGTTAAAAGTCACTTACTATCAAAGGCGGATTAAATAGATGTGGAAGGAAGTACGTCAGAAGATCAAGGATTTCTTAGAAATGTCTTCTTTACATGGTTTTAAAACCCTTTGTTCATCTATATAGGATCTGGGATTTCCTTTACCGATTAAAAGACTAAAAATTACAAGGTAAAAATACTTGGATGAGAAACTTCTTCTGCATATGTCAGCAAATATTATATATCAGCTCCCCAGAGGTAAACTGTGTTTAAGTCACAAAAAGCAAATTTGTCAGTAGACACATTTTAATTTTTTTTTGTATCAATACAATAGAAAATATTGTAATGGTGTGTAAATTTGATTTTGATAGATTTACACGTTTTTTAGGTTCCCTGAGGCCAAAAAAGTGGTTTTTAAAAAATGTCTGTCTGTCTGTGTGGACGCCTGGAGCCTAAACTAGTTGGCCTTTTTTGACAAAATTTGGCATCCATGTTCAAAAAAGTCATACCTCCTTTGTTTAATACATGCTTGTATTAAAGTTGGAATAATTGCATTTAAGTAATATTGCTTATAGTCGGAAATCTAAATCAATCGAATTCGTTCGTGCTTTTTATAATCGCACAAAATTTAAACAAGTTTTAACACAAGGAAATTCTTTTATTTTACTTTCCGTCAAAATTTGACCACGGATGTTTCTATATTAAAAATATTTTAGGCGTGGCCTATGAATTACAAAATAATTCTTATGAACTGCGATGAGTTCGCTTACAGCTCATCGCATTTATTAATTCTCCAAAAATTCCTTTTAACTAAACCATTTATCTCAGTTGACTTCTTAATAGTTTTGTAGGCCTCAAAAAAACGCACATGGCTCTATATGAAAAGACACAACAAGTCTGTTTTTAAGAACCAATTAAATATTTACCACTTGTACAGTATATAATTAGGGAATTTCCTGTTCCAAAAATACTCTTGTATTTCTCAATAACTTCTTCAAATCTTTATTGCATAACCTGCAATTTTGTGTCGACATTAATTACTGTATATTTCCTTAAAATGCTGTTTTGACATGATGTGTGCTTATATTTGATATATTTCAAGGAATCATGCATAATGCTTTATTGCAGTCAATTTATTAATGACATGGTTATTTTATTTTTTGTCTTATAACCACATTCTCTTACTTTTATCCTTAAAGTTAAACTGTATTTTAGTAGTGTTCGTATTTAAAACACTCGTTAAAATTAAATACTTTCGTCATAGATGTATGATATTTTTAAGAAAATTATTTTTGAAATCTACAATTTATTTTGAAACAATATTTTATTGTTAATTAGATAGCGCATGTAAATAAGAATATAATAATGATATGTATGTGTGATAATGATATGTTGTGTTTTGATATGTACTATAAATGTAAATTCAAAAGTATAATGGTCAGAAATAAGATCTTTAATGATGAAGTCCAATTTTATTCACCAAAGATATCTACTACATTAAACATTTATTGTTGTGAAGCAAGTTTTATAACAGTTATCAGCTTCAACTACCTATATCGAGTTTTCTCACAAATACATCTTTAAAGCAAATGCGCTAGATGTAAATTTGGACACAGCTCGATCTAGATGTGATTGTCTTTAGCAGTTTGTAATCATATTTGATTTTTACTTTACAGAATTCTGTCAAACCTGTTAGTTACTTTTACTTTTGAATTGTGGGTGAAAAATTTGTTTTTAATTGTTGAATCTCGTGTTTTAACGATTATTTATTTTCTTATTCCACACGGTTTGAAGGCAACGTGAATCAAAGACTTAATTGGTTATTTTGCAATTTATGATTAAGCATTGTTTATTTTATAATGGATTCCATGATGTTTCTTTTAGATTTTAGAGAAGTTAATTTTATGAACTATACGCACGATATGGCGTCACTACTCAAGCATCTATCTCCGGTATATTTAAATAGATTTAACCTGTCATGTACCTGCATGAGGTCATATACTTTGAACTGTACGTGTGAATATTATGTGATTGCGTGTGTGTCAAGGAGAGCAACTTGTCAGGTTTTTGGAACCGGCTTTATACTTATTCTTATAATTTATTGTAGCTTTTAAAGTACCTGTATTTATTCTGGGGAATACCATAATCTGCATAACTTACCTAACTTCCCGGAAAAAACAGACTTAAAAATATGGTTCTGCCTTCTTTTAAAACCTGATTATACCTAGTATAATTATAACGATAGTCTGGTATCAGGTGAAAGACTAAAGCTATATTCCTTTGAATCCCATAGCCAGATCCTTACCTGCGGGTGAAAGTTGCCTTATTATGCGGAAAAGTAGCCTTGAATTCTTGCATTTATTATCAGGCATTCTTCAGTAAAAAATAAATAAATAAAAAAGATTTTATTAACACTCTCTGACAACTTTGTTCTATATGATACACTTATGAATATTTATTAAGTAGTATTAATATACACGCACTTAAACTTCTTGAAACAAAAGTATTTCTGTAAATATATATTAATTTCCTTTGATTATTTTAAAATTGGCTTGAGAATAAAAGAAATCAATTTTTCTAATGGGGATATCCCTACTGTCGATACTTGCTTGATCTGGAGATCACTGGACAGGTTTCGGCTAAACGCCATCATCAGCAGAGTCGAAGTCTCTCGTAGCACTCACCGAGTCGAATGAAGTTGCTTTGTTCTTATTCCTATAAGAAGGAAAAAAATATTTCTGATCAGCGTTCGCAAAAAGTCTTGTTTTTTTTTATAAATAATTCCTATATTGTATAACTTTTAAACCGAGATGTTGGATTAAAGAATTTACACGTTATTATTGTCATTATTGTCCATTACCTTTATTATAACTGAAAAAATAATCTTTCACGGGAGTAGGTATACAAGCAATTTAGAACAATAACTCACTATGTCTTTCGTTCTGCTATTTTCCTTGCGTTTTGGGAAGCTATCTTTCAACACAAACACAATAGAAATAGGGTTTGAAGAAATCCTCACGTAGAAGTGGAACGTTTTTTGTTCATACTCTTGTTGGGACGGACGAAATCCTTACGGCTTAAATTTATTACTTTTTTAGCATTAACCGAATAAAGAAGTTCCACTTCTTGAAGTAGGTATCCTTAATAAGAAATTAAAATTTTGTTATCATCCCTCTTTGAGTATCAACTTTTTGTAAATTGCTCACAAACACTATAAAAAAAAAAAAGCTTATAACTTTATGGCTCTTTCCCTTTAATATAATTATAGCTTATTGGATCTTATAATGTTTTTGAATTTTCATCGAATTAGCAAATATGCATCATGTATTACCATAAGTTCATGTATAGTATTATATTAATTATTAATTAATTATTATGTGTTTATTAAGTCTTATTCTTAAGTTCTTGTGTTTTTCGATTTCTTTGTGCATGTCAAATATTATTTTTATTACTGTTAAAATGTTACTAATCCATTTTTACCATTTTATTTTTTTTTAATTATTGATTTGGGTTGTGAAAGTGTTGAACATACTTTGGATGGTATTTTATTAACCTGTCTCTATATTTTCTTATCTGTGTAATGAAACCACATTACTGTCAATATTCTGAGATTCTTACATTTTTTATCTTTACCATTTAAAAAATTTAGTATGATGTTCCATAAATATGACTTACCAACAAAACTTACCCCAAATTAATCTACTGATAAATTAAATTTCAAAATTTTATTTCATTATGAGGAGATTAAAATTATTATTTTAAAGCAGGAATCATAACTGTGATTGGGCATCTCAACTTAAATTCTGTTCTTAAGACCTATAACATTTCACATATCAATAAAAATTTCATGATTATAAATCAGTTAAGAAATTAAAAAAACATATATTTTGTTTAAAAAAAAGCTTGACAGAAAACATCTTATTAGATGATACACCAATAGCACTTCACTATTCTTGGAGTAACGAATTTTCATTGGGTTTCTTCCTACTTTACGTTACGTTATCTGTCGTGTACTTCTTCTTTCATTTACCAAATAATAAATATAACTATGTTTACCATGATATATATTGTGCACGCTAGCCGGACCACATAATGAAGAGGATAGTGAACGCTGTCCAGAATCAAGAGAGGTTTAGGTTTACTAGCGATCTGGTAAATAGATCAATTTCTATATAAACATGATATTTACTGTTTCATTTAAATTGATGTTTAGACTTTTTATCTTATTTCAAATTAGTTTTTTTGGTAATTATTTCTTTTGCATCCCCTATTTTATTTGTAAATTTACTTGTACTTTTGAAAATACTAGAAAAATGTCTGTATATTTTGTTATACTTAGGTTCTTTGTATTGTTTAATATATTATATTTATTTATTTTTTTGGTTATTGATAATTTTCATACCAATAGCTTAGTTTTTTTTTTTTTTAATTAAATTAATTAAGTGCATTCTAATTTATAATTTAAATTTTATTTTGTTTTTAGATATATTATTCTGTTTTGTTTCTTACGTTTTTATCTTATATTTTTCAATATGCGTGTTCTTTTTAAGTTAGTTTATTTTAGTGGACTGTTTATTTTAAGATTTATACCAACTATTTTACTGAGACCATTACATTATTCTTTAAATTTATGTCAAAAGGTTTAAATAAGTTATACTTGCTGTCCTTAAGAGACAATACTTTAAAATTTAGGATGTAATGCTTCACACTTAAAATAGAAATTTAGTAGTTGAATTATATTTAAGAGTTAAGCTGCCACGGAGAATGTCAATTAAAAATTTGTTAATTATGAACTCATTTCGTCATTAATATTTTTTATTTTTTTAACATTATAATTTATTTTCAATTAAAAATTTGTTAATTATGAACTCATTTCGTCATTAATATTTTTTATTTTTTTAACATTATAATTTATTTTCATCAGTATTTGTTTTTTCTCTATGTACTTATCAAAATTTGTCCTTGGATTACTCGCTTTTTTTTTCAATGTTTGTCTGAAAGACAGCCTGTTCAAATCTCTTGTTTATTTATGCTAACACATCTCACCGCTTATTATCTCATTCTGATATGCTGTGATCCGGTATCTGCGTGTTTAATATGACGTCCCACATGTGTCGATGTTCCGGGCCGAAGACCACGAGAAACTCGCTCTGTTCCTAACCAGCTCTCGCTAATCTCTAATCACATAGGCGGACTCTTTGTCGAGTTTCATCTCAAGAGTTATCGTTCGTCAGGAGAGTAAAAAAAAAATCAGGTCAATGTTAAAACTCCGGCGACTTTATTACCACGCATTTGCATTCACTAGTTTATGACTTACATTAAATCAATTTTTTTTAAAGATGAATAGCACATCTGCTTATTTTATTGACGCATATGAATTTGATATGTGTTAAACCTCAATCCCACACATTAAACTCAAATATATTTATAGAAATGGGGCCTGCTTTACTGCTCATCATATTTCATTCGGATAAATCTCCTTTGCCTTGCTACAATTTATTTTATATATATTTATACCTATTTTTTTTTTTTTTTGGAGGATTTATGCTCTGGATCAATGATATGAACTAAATTCTGGTATCATTAAGCGAAAATACTAAGTGGATAAATAATTAAAATAATTGTGTTCATTGAGCATGTATACTGAACTGAATATATCAAATAAATTGTTATTATTACGTTCTTATTGAAATAAATCATTACAATTTTTCTTCACATTCGTCCTATGATTGTTCAAAGATATTCTTATATTTTTGCCCATTCTAAAAGCAATTGAACTATTTGTAGCTTGACGCCTTCTGTCATCAATCTTTCCATATTTTCGCAGTCGACAATGATGATTAGAGAGTTGTTCAAACAAGTTAAAGGTAATTTTCCTTCCTAGTTTATTTGTTTAAGTATACTCTCTCTTTTCTCTCCCTCTCTCTCCCTCCCTGTCTCTCTTCTCTCTCTCTCCCTCTCTCTGTCTCTCTCTCTCTCTCTGTCTCTCCCTCTTCCTCCAATATTTTTACCTATTGCTTTTACTGCATCGTTCATCACGTGACTTAATTCATCTCTAGGAATCGAAAACAATTTGATAGTTGTGGGTATTGATTTTAGGCTTATAGCATATAGTTCTATTAATAATATTCTCGGCCAACAGTTTCTTCAAGACTTCTTGTAATATTTTTGTTCTATTTAGGCTGGCAATGCTAGTTAATATATCCTAATGTTTAATTCTAGGACCAGATGGTAGCCAGTAGCCACCTGGAGGTAGCATTGTTACAGTCCAAAGCACCTGCTGCCCTGTAGAAGTCCCTTACACCTTTACACTTGTATTTTGTTATTATATAGGATCACTGTTTCTTCGCACATTTCAAAACTTTAATTTCCTTTTTTTAATCTTTTTTTTTAATAAATAATAAATCCCGTATTGGTACTAAAATAGTTCTACACTTCGAAACAATTTCAAGGAGTTACAGTTTTAAGATTTATATCCTGAATAATTCCCTTGAAAAAATAAATATAATGAGTTAAAAACTTGTCCATTCTTTACCAGATTTAGATTGATCTAAGAACATTGTTTAAATACTATCTTCATTGTCATGTCTCCTACTGATAGGAGCACAATTTTTGTCTCGTTCTTATATTTTTTTTCTTTGTCAAGATTTGTTTATATTTAGAAAAAATCTTTTAAAATAATTTTATTGTGTTGCTATCATTGTTTTTAGTTATTATTTTAATTTTTGTAATGTTTCTTAGTGTAGGATTATGTCGCTGAAGATTTCCTTGCGTCTTCTGGCAAGATGTAATATATTAGCGTTTCAATTAGTTACGCTAATTTAATTTCTTATTTTATTATTTTTCTCTTCTCTCGCACTATCTAATCCCACCTAATCAGTTGCTATATTAATAATAAATGTTCATTGGGAAAAAAAAAAAAAAAAAAAAAAAAAAAAAAAAAAAAAAAAAAAAAAAAAAAAAAAAATTGAATATTGCGTTTTCTTTACAGAATTTTTATATTCTATACAGATGTTTGACTTGTTTTTTTTATATATATGTATGTAAATGTTTTGACTTCATTTCAAACTTTTTATAAAAACTCATCTCCTCTACTTAAAAATGAAGTTAATAGAAAAGATAGTTTGCGGATAAAAAAAAAATCTACCACAAGCTTCACCTTGATAAAGTTCGTGCGTCATTGAGCTTAATACTTAAGTAATTTATCTTCTTAATTTTTGCTGTATCTATCTTGGTATTTATTTTTATGCAATTGTTTAGTATTGTAATTTTGAGATATTTCAACATTACCTCCATTGGATATTTGTCTAATCCAAATCCAACAATGAGATAAAATAACAACTTTTTTTCTGTCGTTCAGATGTCTACTGCTCAATTGCCGATATGTCATCTTATCAAATTACAGTTCTGTACTTTTGGCATGAATGTTATCTAAATACGAATGTTTTCTTGTTGTTCTGAGTTACTTATTATACTTTCACGATTTTTAATCTCCTAACTTTTCTGTGTATTATCTGTTAGTTTATTTTTGTCGTTGATTCAACTTTGTAAAGGAAATTTAATCTCATTATTCTTTTATTTTTAGTGTTCGTAAGAAACATACTGTGGTGTGTCTCATATATGAGATTAGATAAAGTTAATGTAATGGTTTGTAAATGTAAATTAAGTTTTGGTTGTTCTCCCAAAGTATATTTTTAGTTATTATCTGTTACGAGAGTATTACACCGATGAAGTCATTATGTATGATTAGAATGTGGGAAGAGTAGTATATTGGAGAATATATAAGTCGTAGTTTACATAATGCTTATAAGATAAGTGATTTGTAGGTAAAAGATAAATCACGCGGCTTTATTTTTTTTACTCTGAATCCTACCTTTGTAACAACTCTAAATTTATTCATATTAAATATTCAATTGTAATTCCTTAAATTAATTAATTGTTACTAATTTTTTTTTAAATCAGTTAAAAGGTCATCATTTTAAGTTGGTATATAATAGAATGACGCATTGGGATTACCGCTTGAATTGTCAATTACTACATAGAGACTTTAACTAAATCAATAGAGTAATCCTATCGATTACTTTCGTCGTTAATGCTACGTCGCCTGCACATAACGTATAGGCCTGAAATCTATCTAGGCTATTAATTTTGTATACCTACATTTTATACTTGAATTTTTTTGTACACCTACTCGTTTTGCATTCGTTTACTCATTAGGAATATAGGAAGACTACCATAATATCAAGTATTTTATGATAGTATAGTAAGTGTAACTAGGAACGAATGTTTGATCTCTCAATTCCAAAAACGAACATAAAATCAAGACCCTGATACAATTTGTATAGTATAAGCTACCTGAAATGTTCTGTTTTATGGGCAACTAAAATTCATGAACACTTAAAATATAATTTACTAAAATTAAATTTTCTTTATCGGATGTGTGGAGCCGGGCTAGTGCAATATAAGTTTAAAATTATACCATCAGTTGTTCAAGTATTATCCTTAATTTTCTCCTAGATCCAATTATGGAAGATTTTGAACTCGAGCTTATGTTCATTAGACATTCTAATGTACTAACCTCAAACCTAATCTGTTTACGATTCCGTGTATGCGAAGTTCAGGGTATTGACCCTAAGCCTTGGGGGATGTTCAGGTCGGACACCAACTTAAATATTTCTAAATTTTTACTACCCTTAAAGGAACAGTATTCTATTCTTTATACCCAAGAAATCTCAAACCTAGATTACAACGAAATTATTCGTTTTTAAGGCCATTTGAGTGGTTTTTAGCTGTATATCTGTCTGTCTGTGTTACGCACAACTCCCTCATTTTTTAGCTAAAAGTTAAAAATTGGTATACAAAAATCAGCCCTCACATGTAGCCGATTAAGCTAAAATTCTCACCAATTTTACCTTTTCATAAGATAAATAGACCACGTCCAATAGACCACTCGTAATACAAATTATTTATTGGCAGTATAGTATTCCTCATTAAAATAAATTTATGCTTTATGTATATATGTTCATTTACGAAATGTTATATTCCACTTTTTAAACTCCTTACAAAAACAAACACTCATTACATTTATAGATACTCAACATTTTTTTAAAAAAAGTTTCATTCTTTACCTGTAATGAAAAAAATGTTTCATCTTAATTTATTAACTCTTTTCAGTACTTATAAATGCCTTCGAATGTTAATAATTTTGAACTGACATTCTTTAACTTTTATCTTATCAAAAGATAATTATTTATTTTACTTAAATATTCTAAACATTTAATCCCTTTATCAATTCATAGAACTTGTAGAATAGGTGTCTATGACGTTATTGTTTACGTAATTTTACAAATATCTATATTTAGTCATATTTAATTTGTATTCTTCATTTTTGTTGCTTACAAATTTATGCATTCTTTCGTGTTAACGTAATTTTTATAACTATACGTATTTTTAGAAGTGACTGTTATTCAAGTATTTATTCTTTTGCTGTATTTTAGATAGTTTTTTTTTTTTATGTAAACATGAATTGTTAACGAGGAATTTATCGCTCATTGTAGAATATTGAATTTTTTTTAAAAAAATGAAATAATAATAATATACAATTTATCTTTATAATGTTATGCCATTCAATAAAATATTATACTATATTTTTCATTTTAACAAAATGATAAATACACTTAATTATACAGGGTGATTGGCGATATATGTACAAAAATAAGGGAGATTCTAAACATTTATAGCTACAAAAAACGTCATATAAACCATAGGCCTATTCCCAACCGTTTTCTCACTAGGTCAATTTTTGTATTTTTTTAAGATCGCATACTTTTGCTCAAAAGAACACTTATTGCTCCAAGAATATAAAAGATAGAACAAAAGTTTTGGTTTCGTTGTAAAGCTGACAAAATTCCTTACAAGAAAAGTATAATATTAATTTCCATACCCTCAAATTACATAACAAAAAAATAATACAAATAATATTTTTTAATAAAACATTAAAAGATATTTTTTTTTTGTGGTTTTTGAGGGCGGAATTTATAG
>KZ651729.1:170340-189113 GCA_001010745.2 Gerris buenoi
TTGACTACTTAGACTTTAGTGGAAAATTGAAAGCTTTAAAATCGGGTTAAGGTATCTATAACGTCAGGGGAAACCATACTCCCGCGTAGCTTAGCTGGTAAGAGCACTGTACTGGAAATACAGAGGCCCGGGTTCATACCCCAGCGCAGGAGCTTGTTTTTCTCTGTCTGTTTCCCGTAGTTAATAATAATTATAATTTGATTTGAATTAAAATTTAATCTTTCTGTAGTATAAATACTACCAAAATCGTAAAAATGAACATTTATTTTGTTATTATACATAATCTTCAAAAATTGAAGATTTTTTACTCCTGAAATCTTTTTGTATGGCAGAAGTACCTATGTACATGACGAATCTCTATTTAAACGTTTACAATTCTTTATCATGCTATAATTATAATTTAGATTAGAAGTGGTTAGAACTCTAGAGGCAGAACCTAGGGATCTGACCCTTTCTTTTAAATTGAGAATAAAAAAATAATTTCATTATGAGTCTGAAAACACATTGACCGTTTTCTTGGAAAACATATCTATTTAGGTGAACTAATGTGATATTTACTGGTTAAAAACACTCAGTGTTAATGTGGAACAATCAAAAAATATTCTTATCAATATGACAATTTTGTTTTTTCCCTTAGGTTAAAAACGCTATTCTATCAGATGAGATCTACTGTCCTCCCGAGACGTCAGTACTTCTAGCTTCGTATGCTGTACAGTCGAGACATGGTGATTTTAACAAGTCTCTCCACACATCTGGATTTTTAGTCAATGATAAACTTCTTCCACAGAGGTATAACTAGTTTATAAAGTTTAATTTTTTCAAATTCTGTACGTTGTGACAAATTGCAGTATTTGGTCAATTTATTTAGGATGGATGTATGAAGAATATTTATCACCTATAAAAGGGATAACTGAGGTAAGTTCATCTCACACAAAAAAATATCTGTTAGGATAATTCTTAAATATATTTTTATTCTCATGGAGATAATTTTTGGTGTTTAGACTTAAGTTCCTGCAAGAATCCCTGACACACAGATCTTTCTTTGAAGTTCTTATGTTAAATTATACATATTAAGTAAGGAGGTAATAGGTAGGTATATAATAAGGAGGTATTCATTTATAACGAGTAAAATTTAATTTGAACTAAGTATACATTATTCGTGAGGAAATATCACTGAAGCTACAACCTGATAACATCAATTTTTTGTGAATTTAAAAAAAAAAATGGCTGAAGGCAATCTCAATATTATTGATAATACTTAATAAAAACAATATTCTCATACCCAAAATAGAATTTTACTCTTATTACTTGGAGCAACAAGTTACAGAAAAACAGATCCCTATTTATTAGATGATATCCTCCTTTATTTTTGCCACATGCCTTTGGATTAGAGCTATTTATAACAACCATATATTAGTTTATTTCTTTAGTTTATTTAAATGGCGAAGCCATGTCTGACCTTTTAGGTAATTGAAATCTGCACTCTTAAGGCCAGTTATACTCTCCAATAATGAGAGTATAATTTTGATCTAGATTGTTTTGGTATTCTACTTTCCTCTCTCATAAATAATTTACTCTAGATATTGAGGAAATTTCCGTTGCCAAAATTAGACATCAGCCCTTTTTTTGTGTAATATATTATATATTTGTTTTTCTAAAAGAACTTCATTTCTTTTTAATTAATGTAATTGAAGTTAAGAACGATTATATTTTTGCTACACAAAATACAGTTTAATCTATGTTATAAATGTATCACTATTTCTTATAAGAAATATTTAAAGAAAATGTGTGGGATTTAGAGGATTAATATTTATACAAAAATACATATTTAACTGAGCTGCCTACTCGGTATTCTCCCAGCATCACTGTAATGGGAAAAAATGGGTAGCTGCTTATGTGAAGGTGGCGACTAACTGGCAGAGTATGCCAACTGTAAGGGTTATACAACTGGTGGAGCGACACACAAACCCCATGCCATCCATATAATATTTAGTTTTATTAGCCCTTTGACTTTGGAGAGCCAGCGCAGCCGTGTCGGTTAAATTATTTACCCTTACCTCTCATGAAATCATGAGCGGTACGATAGTGGGTTCGATTCCTCGCTGTAGCGCTCTGATTTATATGGCTCACTATTGATCACATCATACTCGCTTCGGTGGTACAATGTACTGAGGTATGATGTGTGAATTGGGTGGAACTCTCTACCACGGGTATAGTAAAAAGGGCCTAAGTGATGGCCTAATTGCTAGGTTCGAACAAGTGGTTCGTCCGACCTGTCTAGTACTAGGAACTTACTACTACTTCTACTAGCCCTTTGACAGCCCTACATGGGCTGTTGTGTCATTGAGTTAGTTAGTTTGAGGCATCATAAAAAAAATCTTCTTTAACTTGTGTTTTTCTTATTTGTTTGTTTATTTTTTATTTTTATTATTTTTCCAGGGTGCTTGATCAGCACAAGATGTCAAAAGATGAGTGGGAACAGAGTATCATGACTTGGTGGAATGAACATAAAGGCATGCTGAAAGAGGATGCTATGATGGAGTACCTGAAGATTGCTCAGGATTTAGAAATGTACGGTGTTAACTACTTTGAGATTAGGAACAAGAAGGGAACAGAATTGTGGCTCGGCGTAGACGCTTTAGGACTTAACATCTACGAAAAGGATGATAAGTAAGTGGTGTGTCATATTTACTTTCTTTTAATTTTTTTTGGCTCTGCTGACTTTGAAGGTATTCATATATTTAGCTTATAAAACATGCTTGTTGGAAAATAAAACCTCGTTAAAATTAACCATTTAAGAGCCATTTGGTGTACATCATGAATGTGTTAAAGAATGTTAGGTGGGTTTAATCTGTGATTAATAATATTTCCTGTACCTCATGTTTAATCAGATGCAACTCTAAAAGTAAATAAATAAATTTAGTCAGCAGAAGAACCCTGAGAAAAGAAACTAGTATTGGCCTTTCAATTAAATAATTTAAATAGTAGAATTGTTGTAGAAGTATAGGAGTGCACTTTTGTTCAGACCCTAGTATCAATATTGTATTTAGGTAACTATGGTTCATCCTTATTCTTTGTCTTTGTTAGCTTTTACTTTTCCATAATTTACAAAAGCAAATGCATCTCCACCAAAAAAGTTATTGTAATTAGTGTCTTGGAATTACAGGTATGAAGTTAAGGAGTCACTCAAGGGCCATAAATTCATATTGCAATCTATGTATATAAAAGCCAAATGCATATTCTTTTATAGACCTGGTTTTCATCCTTGACCTTTAACAGTATCTTGGGGAAAAAGACAAGGAATCACTTTTATACTATTTATATCAAAGAAAATAAATCCTATTTGTACTCGCAGGAAAATTAAACATAATTTATTTTAGTCTTTCCTTTATTTTAACTCTTAGCTGATAATTTCTATCAAGACATCATCAGAGATCATCATTTTAGCAAAGATTAAACTATGGAGATGGCTCTTGTAACACGAGAAATATTCAAAATTTGTTATTATTTTAATAAAACTGCTCTTATAGACTTTTTCTTTAATAAGAGACATTCTTTTGTAGACTTCTCTAATCTGTAATAAAACTTAGACTTAAGGTTTAAATGAATAAACTTTTGTATAGAATTATACTTTTGTAGATGAATGCATGGGAATGATTTTATTTTAAAATTATAAATACAAAAATATTTGTTGTATAACAAATCATAATACTCCATATTTGTATAGGATTAAAATAGAGTTACATGTAATTTTCTAACAGTCTAAATCCTGGGCAAGGCTGTTTTTATTCTTTTGATTGTGGCTCAAGATGAACATAAAAAAATTATATTCATATTAGTTAGCCATATGGTTAAACATAAATAAAATCCAAATATACCTTCCAAAAAATTATAAAGTAAAATATTTGTAGAATAGTTAACTTCTATGCAATACTGATTTTAAGTATAAAATATCGCTTATAATACAATATATAATATAATATATAAGTCAGGAATATTTACATAAAAAACTAATTACTAGTTAGGTGGAAGAACTTGCTTTAGATAAGTAAGTAGGAGTCACCTTCATTTTTATTCTTGTTCTTACTGAACCGAATGTCAGGGACTCTATTGAGGTTGTTGTGGTGTTGCATAATTAGAAATAATAAATTACCAGGTTATTTTCTAAAGGTACCTTTATTGTACTAACTGACCACTACCACAAGTAGTGGTCGGTCACCTTTAGTGGTGAGACAAGTAAAAATGTGACTGAGGAAGATTCACATTCTTTCTCTTCTGTAATAAATATATTAATGTAAAACTATTTAGTGCACGCAACCTTGCTAGATAAATCTATTATTCATCTGGTTTTGTACTAGTAATTTTAAAGATTATTAGTCACATATCTTGAGAAAAGAATCACAGTTTAAAAAATTGTTTAACTTGTTATTTATTTGGTGTTTTAATAATGTAATTATTATTTTCTTTTCAGATTGACTCCTAAAATTGGTTTCCCTTGGTCGGAAATCCGTAACATTTCATTCAACGATAGGAAATTCATCATTAAGCCGATCGACAAGAAGGCACCGGACTTTGTTTTCTTCGCTCCTCGTGTTAGGATCAATAAGAGAATCCTTGCTCTCTGCATGGGTAACCACGAGCTCTACATGAGGCGTAGGAAACCCGATACCATCGATGTACAGCAGATGAAGGCACAGGCAACAGAGGAGAAACTTGTCAAACAGCAACAGAGGTAAATTTTTAGGGATAATGTTAACAGTAACTTTATAAAAATGTATACTTGTATTAATCATATTTCATCCTTAGCCAGTAAAATTGTCCTCACAAGGACATAAAGTGTAAAAAAATCGACTGTGGCCTTAATGTAAGGGTAATAGTTGATATCCGTACTATTTAATTGGAGAATACTCATAGGTGAGCTTGTACTCATATTTTATTGCATTTTTATGGTTAAAAAGGTTGAGATAAGAGATACATAATTGGAACTCAAAAAATTAATACACCTAACTAGCCACTTTAAAAGGAATTTGGATGTTTGTAAATTCTGTCTTCAAAGACGTAAGATTAGCTGCATTCTCAGCGCCGGCGCTACGCACAGGCGGGGCAGGCGGCCGCCTGTGGCGGCCAAACTCAGGGGGCGGCCGATGGTGCCCTCAGTTTGTTTTATTTTATAAATTGAAAAAAAATAAAAAAAATAAAATAAAATAAAATAAATAAATCTACAGTAGCAAAATGATAATAATGTGTGTAACCCCCGTACTGAGTAGGCAGTTAGAGATGGAACACCAGTAATGACACCCCAAGACAATAAAGGTATTGATAAGGATCAGGTGCTGTTTTAGTTAAGCAGCCGAGCTAATCGCATTTCGGGTTGATTCTTGGTTACACCGGTGTTATTTCTTTTTATTCCTAAATAAGAACTATCGGCTGTCTTTACTATTTATCTATGTATTATGTATTTTTCTTTCTCTCGTATTCGTATAACCCTCTGTCTTTTCCATTATACCTCATATCTTTTTTTAATTTATTCACTTAACTCTTTTCTTACACCTCTATAGCTGTTATCTTCTCTTCCCTTAATTTGTTTATTGTTATACAATTATGTTTCTCTCCTATTCCTTATAAAATAAAAATCAGTGCGAGACAAATCAGCCCAAATAAATACTTAGCCTTATGTTTTCAAATTCATTAGTTTTAGTTTAGGTACATTTAATTATTATTCAACATTTTCATCAAAATTTAAAAATAACTTCTCTGCGGGGAATCAATCCTTGCCTCTCTCCGTTCACGGTTAAAGCTATTTTCTCAGGAACTAGATTTTTCCAGAAAAAAAGGCTCATATCGTTAGATTCGTATATTTAAATAGACTATATTTTTGAATGTTTAAATCAAAATCGTCGACACGTTTTCGAGAAGTAGTTTTTTCAGAGTTTTGGGGGTAGCGGCTCCAAATCTGGAGCTAAAATTAATTTTGGGGTATGATTTTTCTGAACATAGGTGTAGGTGCCAAATTTTCTCCAGGCGTCTGCACAGGCGAGAGACAGACTTATTTAAAAACCGCTTTTTTGGACTCTGGGGACCGTCAAAACGCGTAAATTCACCAAAATCTCAAGATCAAATTTTTGCCCCATCACAAATATTTTTACTTTCACTTTATATGAAAAAGTAAAAATATAAAGCTCAGTTCTGTTAGCTATAGGTTTCTTCCTCTGGCACTTCATTAGACTGTTACTACTCCCCTTATAAAAACAGAAATGGGATATCCCTTGCTTGGTCCCAAACTACATTGGACTTGGACTAAACATCTCTTTTTACTTTCTCATATAAAGAGAAAGTATTGTGATGGCGCGAAAATCAATTCTGATAGATTTACACGTTTTGATGTCCACTGGGTCCAAAAAAGTGGTTTTTAAAAAATGTCTGTCTGTCGTCTGTGCAGATGCCTGGAGCCTAAAATGCTGGGCCGATTTTTACGAAATTTGGCATTCATGTTTAGAAAAATCATACCCCAAGGTGAAATCGAGGAATGAATTTTAGCTTCAAATTTGGGGGGCACTACTGAAAGAACCCAAAATAACAATTTGAAACTTTCCAGTTATTTTTTGTGTAATAACCCAAACATGTAGGAAAGCACCTATTTCATAAAACTGGCTATATTTCATCCCAAGAGGATATCTTCATGCCTGGACTCAGAGGTTTTTTTTTTTTTTTTAATAATAAAAAAGTACTGTACTAACATTTACGCTCAACACTAAGTGCAATTATACCAATTCTAAGTGATATTTGGGACCAATTAGATTGCCCACTTAAATCTAAAAATTTATCTATATTATGGTTCTGAAGATGTCCCTCTCGGTACGAAATATAGCCAGTCTTATGAAATAGTTGTCTACACTTTTCTTACCCCGTTTTGACCCTACACTTATTAGCATTAGTATGACCTATGTTGTTTTTCTCATGACTTCTGCTGATATTTGAGGAAAGTGCTTTACTCTACTTTTTTAATATTATTAATCCGATTGTCTACTATGCAACAGTTGACTTGTAAAGTGTTCTCTATTTCCATCAACTTCATTAATTTTGAATTTCTGCCTAGAAAAACCATTGTAATCCTCAATGCCTTTTACGGTTCCTTCATTAGCCAACTGAGATTATTGATTCTCAGTCCGTTTTAATTTTACTGAATCTTTTTTAATAGTTGACTATTTTTAATCTCCAGAATTATCTTAAATTGTCGATTAGATCTTTTTAAGAACTGTGAAGAATTTTGTTAGTGCTCTGTGAATATTTTTGGATTCTAAAATAGATTGTGAGATTGCAATAACCGTTATTCAAGGAGCTAACTGAACTGAGTCACTTTTCTAGATTACCAAGGACTGACTCATTAAATGAAATTACTAAGTTATAGATAAAGAAAAAGAGGAACTGAACTCTCATATCATAGACATTTATTTATTTTTTTTATGATAATGTGACTATATTTATTTATAAATTATAATGTTATCAGTTTTATATACATGTATATATTTATTTTTTTTAAAAATTTAGTTATGATCATTTCTCAATTTGTTTTTCTAGAGAGAAATTGCAGATGGAAATCGCTGCCAGAGAGAAGGCTGAAAGGAAGCAGCAGGAGTATGAGGAGAGGTTGAAATCCATGCAAGATGAGATGGAAAGACGGCAACAGGATTTGCAGGAAGCACAGGCAAGTTCATTTATATTGAAACAAGGAACTCTTTCTTTTATATATGTTTACCTCAATATGCTATAGTATCGACTTGTACCGAACATTCTCTTAAACAAAAGTAAAGGAAATAAAATACTTACATCATCTATATTCTATATAACCCATTATTTTGTAGATAAGATTTAAAATATATTTTCAAGTTTTAGAGTTAATATAACATATAGTTATTTTTCTCTCCACTCAAGTAACTTTATCGTACCAAACTGGCTTTCAAACACCCTTGGTCATCTTTAGGACCATTGAGAATTGTCAAAATGCGTTAGAGAAAGAATAAGTTTGGTTAGGAGTGGAATCTGAGTCAGATGTCTCAAACTCCTATATTGATTCTTTCTCTTGTGCATTTTCACTCCTCTCATCCCCACTGAATATGACCACTTGTGATTGAAAGCCAGCTTACTTGCTTTAGTGGAGAGACATCTTTCTTAATTCCTAACTCTACTGCTACTAATTTATCTTTAAAGTGTCTTAGTTACCGTGTATGAGAAGGAGGGTAGTGGAGCAGCTTAATTTTTCACTGATGATGCTAAGGTCTCATGAGTGAAAGTTTCTGATATAATATCCAGAGTAATAATTATTTATTGTTGAGGAAATAGAATGCACCCCTCTACTTGAAAATTGAGAACCACAGACCCTAGGCTTATGTGGTCTAATGACTAAGCATCAGTAGAGAAATTTCCTAGGGAGTAAACCTGGGCATCTATATGTGGTTTATAGATGGGTCACTTTAGGGATAAATTAAACCAAACAGCCTCCTTCAAAACATCCTTGTCTATATTTCGACCCCGTCTTGGGTCATCCTCAAGCCTATCCTATAACAAAAACATTTAATTGAAAACCATTGGTTTTAACCAATATTTTAACAAAATCAACATGGATTTTAAATACTTACCTAATGAAACTATAAACTAGTAATACTATTAATAACATTGTTGATTTCTGAAATAAATATTACTTTGGTCACATATTATTACCTATCTATTTGATTTGATAACTTGTTATCACATTTTGCAAAATTACTCTCCACTAACAAACATTTAAGCCAATAACAATAACAAACTCCATAACATAACTATCAATTAAAATGACTATATTAAATAAAAAATAACTAATTTCTACAGTTTATTTTATCACAGTGAAGAATGTAAATATGTACATTATTGATAAAAGATAACATGTCGCCTTGAAATTCCCAGGTTCATTAAACTAACTCCCGTGTTACATTTGGGCATCTATAGTTTTATCCCCAGCAGTGAGGTGCATGTTAACCAGCCTTGCTCTCTTATTATTTAATAATATAATTAATTAATTAAACATCTAGGATTGCATTCTCATTCATTTAAAACTCTCTTTACTATCTAGTTGCTCTTTTAGAAAAAGGGTTGACAAAGTTTTTACCTTCCTTTATCACTGTGGCCAGAAATAGTAAATTGTGGCAAAACCTTCTTGTAAACTGTATCCAAATCAATTCTCATGCACTTGACAAAGCTAAGGGTTTCTGGGATTGGTACTGGAAATTTGCATCCATTTCTGTGCAGCTCCCTAAAATGATAAATCCATTAAATATTTTCTCATGTTTGTACCAAGAAGAGTATATATTTTAGAATACACTGACAATTTTGACACATAAATTTGGATTGTTCTCATGAATTTTTCATAATTTGCATGTTTTATATGTTGGATTCACCCCCTCTATTTTCATTCTATTTTGTATTATCGGCTAAAAATAACAAAAAGAAAACTTATTTTACTCTCACAAAATAAATTATCTGACTGGACTTATACATCTATGTATATGAAATTAAAGTTTCGTCTGTACATTTATCAGAATTGAAAAAATGTTTTATTTCATATATTGAGGCAACCAAAACTAGCCTTAACTTTTTCCTGCCTGCCTGTATGTATGTATGTCTGTCACCACAGGTCCGACTTAAAGCTATAAAACTGGCTGAACAAAATCAATTCATTTCTTTTTTTTTTTAACATTTGGCACATGTTGTATGCTTTGTGGACACAAGGCTCTCATTCTTGGTTGATGACTTAATTGATTACCATTCTTTAAGTACTATCATAAATAGTTAAAAACTACCAAAAATAATGAGTTTCATTTAATAATGTCCACGTGTAGGGGACGGGGAGAGAAGACAAATGAGCCCAATATCAAGGGAATTGATAAGGTATTGGCCTTGTACGGGTACGAGTAAAGATTGTACAGATGCCGAAAAAATTAACCTATAAGGTAAACAAAAACACGGGGCCGGGACGGTTACCGGTTTGTTTACATTACATGTCATAATTAAAAGTGACAGCTATCAATGCATAACAATTCAAAAATATAATAATCCAAATAAATATTGTTTAGTTTTGATAAAATTGTCGGCTACTATCTTGATAAGTTATTTTATCTATTTGAAGACCTACAAATCTGATCAAACCTTTATTTTAATTGGAATATTATTTTTTTATTTCTTTTTTTTGGGGCGCTTCATTTTGACGTTCTGAAAACATCGAACGAGATCGTGAACGCGTAAATAGATGTCAAGAAATTCGGGTTTTTGCGAATATCTTGCTTGACCACTAATCAAGGCACTCATCAAGGCGGTTATCGAAATTATAGATAACAAAATTTCCTACAAAAAAAGTCTGATTCATTTTTACGTACAATGGACGGTGTGCCGATTAAAGGGCAAAGAATGTCTATGAATATTTAGTATCCGTCGCCGCATAACGTTTCACATATTTTACGAAAACCTTACTTCCTCTGGTTCGGAGACCAATTGAGGATCAAATCAAAATTGAAGATTTAAAATTTCACTCACGAAACTACGTTATTTTTATGAGCAAGTGTGGGAACCGTTATTCTATATCTACGAGCGACATTTCAAGATTGTTCGGACGTAGTTTGAAAATATTTGTGCTACCAGTGCTTTAATATTAACAGAGGTAATTGTTACAGTGACAATCGTGACAATCGCAATAGCGAAACATTGTTTTACGGGTAACGAACATCTCGGCAGTGTTCCCACCTTGAACATGGAATGTGGTATGAAAAATTTTAAAGAAAGAAGTATTAAAAGAGTAAAGAGTATTGAATTCTATTAACGCGACCACGCTCATGTTGCCTATTTTCAATATGTCTTTAGAACGTCAAAATGTAGCAAACAAAAAAATCAAGCTCAGGAAAAGAAGCCATATTCATATTTAGGACTAAAATAACTGGATACATTTAATAAATAAAATTTAATTTCGATCCTTTGGCTTTATACTTATTGGATAACCAAGCATACTTAATAATATGCCTTAAAATGGTATTGCTTCTTAATTTTTCCATCACATTTAAAAAGAATAGCTCTTTCTTTCAAGCGCCATAGGCGCTCGGTCCCCGATTCTAAATATAATAATACAAATAAATAAATCTAAAAATATGTATTTTTTTTTTTTCTCAAAAAGCATTTTGAGTGATTTTTTTTCACAGTTTAATTCCTGTATAAAAAATAATAATAATCTTATCTTTTTCTTTTTACTAAACTAAGACTTTTCTTGTCTTAACTGATAAAAAAAAAAATCCCCCTAGAAAAAGTAAACAAAATCTTATCACTTTACGGTGTTGATTAAAATCACCCACAAGAAATACAACCTCATAAAAAATGAACATGTGACAGTTCAATTAAATTACATTGTTTTTGGGATCATGTTTTTTAAAAAAGGAAATTTGATTTTATTCATGTTACACTAAACTTTTCATAAGCGTTGATAATTTATATCTATATATCTAAGTTATTGAAAGTGGGGGAAAAAGGTGGGAATTTAAGTAGTATTTTCCTGGTAGTAATATCTGATATCATTGTTTTCCTAGCAGCAAGCTTAGAATATTTAGAATTTTTATCGGTGCGGTGTTAAAAGTTTCTTACTAATTGCCATTCAATCCTTTTGTTAAACCTGCTAGCTATGATGTTTATTGTTGTTTTTCTTTTTACTATTGCTCTCCTTTCATCATCAGTGTTTCTGCTTATGTATTTAATTTTATCTCTACCTCCGCCTGCGTAAATGTTTATTTTTTTATTTATTAAGTGTTCAAAAACAATCTTAGATTGTGTGAAACATGCTTTTTAAGGCAACACTATTTTACAACTATTGCGATGGTTTTACTTAACTTGAGTAAGTTATTTTTCAAATAAAGATTTTTTTTTTTTTTTTTTTTTTAATTTACTCTGTTACTCTATTTTGACTTAGTGTTAATATTTTATTTGCCACTATATTAAATGATTTTATTGATTTAGGCTTATTTAATTTATTGTTTTCTTTTAAGTTGTTGATTTAAATACATGTATTAAATTTTATAATGAATGATATTAAAACATTTATCTTTTTTTTTAATATTCTATGGTGGTTTACATTGTATGGTGCTTTAAAATTATTAAGTATAATTGTTTAAAAAAGGACCACAGTTTGTGGGCAGTAACAATAAGAACGATTAACATAGAAGATAAGCGAATGTATGCAGGAGGCAAGGTCAAGAGAACAACTCTATTATGATAATTATTAACTTTTGCAAATAATTTGATCACTTAATTGTCAAATTACAGTTCTAAATTTAATTTTCTTACTCCCACTTTATTACAGTTTAGTTAACTGACTCTATAGAAGTAAAAACTCAAGGAACAAAATTGATCAATCTTTTATCTAAATAATAAACCACAATTCTTTTAATTCAGACCTTTCATCAGTTTAATGACCTGATCAATTTTTCTCTGTAAAATTGTGGACGTCTTATTTACTACTTACTTGACTTCATTGTGAGGAAAGAACCTCATTAACAATGATTTTTATTCATTCTCAGTAAAATTTTTTTTTTTTCTGGGGTATAATACTTATTTGTTTAAAGGTAATTTTCCTTCACTTTTCTTCTTTTTCGTACTGAAGTATTGATTAATAGATTTTAAAATGTTGTGCGCAATACGCCTCTGACATCATTCTAAGCTGACATTTTAAGGCTGTTGTGCAAGTGTTACCGACTTGACTTTTATTTGTGTAACTAGTGATAACAAGCATATAGGAAAGCTATCTATCTATTTTCAGGAAAATTCTTGTCTAATTACCTTTACATTGTTCATGTTGTTATCAATATTCTAGGTTTTTTTTTTTTTTTTTTTTTTTTTTTTTTCTAAGTTAGAATGTGTCATTTATAGCTATTTATTTAAAGTTAAAATGATTTCCTATATTTATATTAAGAAAAAAAAATAATTACATTAATTTTATTTTGTATTTTGACTTATGATTTATAAGGAACTGAATATTATAGTTAAATTGTATATACGCCTTTCATATTATTAGTACAAATAAAAAGTATTTATCTGGATTGCTTCCATTTAATTTTGTATACATGTGCTAGACCCATACAAATTATGCACATTTATCTTCTTTAATATCTAATAATGACTATTTTCTGACTTAACATTTAACATAGATAATGTTAATATAAGTGATATTTCACATAAGTTTGGACTATTCAATATCATTTGAAAACCCCTTGGAGGAAAAAATAGAATGTAACATTTATGTTAAACTCAGCATAAAGCATTTTAAAGGTTGGAGCACCATTACAACAAATTTATTGAAATTCAAATTAGAATAATAGTTTTATTTTCGGCATCTTTGAACATTTTTACATTATTTTCAGACCAGAATTTTTGATAAAAAAGTGACATTCCTCTTTTTCCCCACAGAATATTCATTCAACAACTTGTGCTCAATAACATCCTGGTACAGTGTTATTTTTATTTTGAGAGTATAGATAATGATTATAAAGCTGTGAAATATTTTTTAACAACACTGATTGGTTCCTTATGATTATGGTATTCTTATCCATTAAATAGAAATATTAATAATCTTATGTATGAAGATTTTAGTAAACATTCAGGAAGTAAGTCTTGAAAAATGTTCATTAAATCAATGATATATTAATGTTTTTCTTTGTGTTTCTAGGAGATGATTCGTAAGCTAGAGGAGCAACTGAGACAGTTGCAGGCAGCTAAGGAAGAATTGGAGGAGAAACAGAAGGAACTCACTGATATGATGATGAGACTAGAGGAGTCCAAGAACATGGAGGCTGCTGAGAAGGCTAAACTAGAGAGAGAGATCATGGAGAAACAAGAGGAAGTTCTTCGTATCCAGTCTGTCGTTTGTGAGAAAGATGAAGAAACTCGCAGGCTCCAGGTTAATCTTTACTTATATACAAAATGCACCAAAACCTTAATTTATTTAACTGGGGGAAAATTTATAATTTATCACAAAATGTATACACATTCTTTCTTCTTTAATTAGTGTTATTAATTGTAACACTTTGGAATTGTTTCTACCTCGTTATGTGTTATATTATTGTAATAAGTACATGTTTTTGGTTTGTAGGAAGAGGTAGATGTAGCCAGAAGGAGGCAAGAGGAGGCAGCCTTAGCTGCTGCGGTTACACCCCAGCATCACCATGTTGTTGAAAATGATCAGGATGATGATGACATTGTACCTAACGGTGATGTCTCAAGAGATCTGGTTACAGATGATTCCATCATTGACCCTGTTGAGGAAAGACGTACCCTTGCTGAGAGGAATGAAAGATTACACGACCAGCTTAAGGTAAATCATAATATACATTCAAAACGTACAAACTTTAATTTATCTTTTCCTCTACATAGTACTTTCTTTTTAGTTATTGAATCTTAAGAGCTACTTGACACGTTTAATAATTTTTATAAAAAAAACTAAAATTCTTTGATACAACTAAGTGTTTGTGAAAAATTTGACTACAGAATTTAAAAGAACTAGAGATTTAATTTTTTTTACTTGTGTAGAAAAATAATATTGCAGAGATCATAGCAAGAGTTATTAATTATTAGAATCAGAAATCTAAAACTTAGACCCCTAAACTATCTGCGTTACAAGTCTCCTAGTGTGTGGGGCCAATTGCTTGGAAGTGTTTTCACTATGTACCATACTACTTTATAAAAATTAAAACCTGGTTATAATTTATTTGCTTATTTGATCATTTTATTTGTTGGGTTCCACTGACTCTTTTGAAATTTTAAACTATTGAATGTTTTAATATATTACCAAATCCTCATAAAAAGAGATTGTTTTTTCTGAATGGCGAGGTACTTTGAGTAAGTAAAAAACATTAAATTAAATCTTATCTGTTGGATAGTTTAGTGAACGATCTAATTACTCAAGGTTTTAGATAAAAAAATTATTTTTGTCGATCATTTGTTTAGGTTACCCAAATATGTTCCACAATCTGTAGTGTTACTGATAATTAATCTGTACACTTTTACACTGATAATGTTCTGGCCCCCTTAGCTAAAAATTCGTTAATAAATATTTTCTTCTCTTCTTCATCTTAAAAACTCAGAGACTGTTATTTTTAAAACATCTCTAGTATTTACTACCGTACAAAGAAACATTTTTTTTTAAATTTTATCAAAATATTTAACATTATCACAAAAAATTTAAAAAAATAAATAAAAAATAAAAATTTAAATTATTTTTTTAAAATTTTAGTATTGAAACCATATACATATTACTTTTTAAGTTGATAGGTACTTATCTTTTACATAGATTATTTAAGTAGTCATTAAAAGTATACTGTTGTTGAGTTTAAACTACTTTAAATGAAACAAAATACATTAGGATGTATATTGAGGATGGATCCTGACGTGGGTAAGAAATAAGTATCACTCAGTTCAGTGTCGGCAACGTTTCGACCTCACCGGACCTTATCAAGCCTAAAATATAAATTCTTTAATATATATAAAGTCACATACATTGTGTCCCGTTCTCCTGGATCACATAATCATAATACATTAGGATGTTTAAATTAAAGAAAATGCCTCAACATATTTTTCTATTTTTAGGGCCCCTAGGCAAAGGATCCTTATTTCCTGTATTTGTCTATCTTTCATTACCGCATCTGATACCTGAAAGTGTAACGCACCTAATTATAGATTATTATTTCAGACACCTTGTTTGATTTTTTATTTTTTTTATTTAAATTTAATAACTAATAATTAACTAGTGATACACCCTTATAAATTACATAAAGATATAATTTGATGGCTGTAGAGGTGTAGAAATAATGCGTAGATCATATAAACATTATGAGACGTTTCAACTTCATTCTAAAGTCATCTTCAGTCATTACAAACTTTTTCAATAATTGAAAAAGTTTGTAATGACTGAAGATGACTTTAGAATAAAGTTGAAACGTCTCATAATGTTTATATGATCTACGCATTATTTCTACACCTCTACAGCCATCAAATTATTATCTTTATATATTTTTTTTTTAATTCGATGGGATTTTAAACTTCTGACAACACTAAAGTTATTTTACCAAGCAAGGATACCTGGGTGCCAGAGAGTTTCTTAAATCCCTCCCCTCTTATTTCTTAACCCCCCACTAGTTAATACTTGCAAAAATCTCTAATTAGTAATTTATTCTGACTACTGAGGACTTTTAACGTTTAAGTAGGGTAAGAAGAACCTACCTCTATAATTCCATTGCCATACTTCTAGAGATTTCAGAGATATTATGATGAGTCTGTAAGTCATTGAGTGATATTTGGATTTTATTTAATATAGATTTGTTCAAGGATTCAGCACTCTTTACACCGTGATTGACGGTGTAGTTAAGTGGTAAAAGACCACTTTAATATGTCCATAATTACTCCATTCCAATAATTACCCCTTCTTTCAAAGATAACCTTCTGAAAAAGATTATCTCAATTATAAGCAGCCTGCGCAAGTTAAATCATTCTCTATTCAGTTTCTAGTACTTATTTATTAGCAGTCTAAATCTTTTAGTTGTAACGTTATGTTTCTTATTTTTATTTTGTGCAATTGGAACTTATTATAATCTTGATATTCTATCTTATCTGATATTATTAATTTACATTTCACATAAAAAACCAATATTATTTATAAGTCATGCTAAATCGGTCTTTTAAGAAACATTTATCTTAAAATCATTCCATTTTTTTCTTTATTATTTGTAATATTTTTTATTTAAATAGTATAGCACTGTTGTTATTTTACTTTATAACTTATTATATATTAAATTGTTTGATACTACTATTTTATTATTGTGATAAAATATATAATATCATGTATATACAAATTTCCTCTAGAATTTTTTTTAAGAAATAATAATAATAAAATATTATCTTCTCCACCACCACTAGTTTTCTGTAATTGATCATGGGTAATTTAGCTTATTACATTTTAATAGTTCTTTAAATATTGTTGATTAAAGTGAATTTGTTATCAGAAAATAGAGATAAAAATTTATCAAACTCTTACCCCCCAAAAAAAGGTTTTCAAGTGTTAACCAGTATCATTCATTTAGTAGGTTTGCTATATTTATTGTTATATTGTCTTTAAGTTTCATGCATGCATTGTGTGTCAAGTGGTTTCTTTTTTAAATTATTCACGATCAAGGCAGCAATAATTATGTCAAGCATTTTTGAGTATTTAGTAAATTAACATTTCAACCTATTAATTACAGTGTTCAAAATATTATTATTTTCAGTGTCTGAAGTATAAAATAATTAGATATATTTATTTCTATTTAAACTTAGTTCAATATTTAATTTGTATGTATTTTACGATAATTTAATCAATATGTCTGAAACCGAAAGTACGAATATCATGCTTTATATGACAATGATCTGGGATTTTCTCGTCACAGTTTGTATTACTGTGTCCGATTCAATTGTTAACGGTGTTATGTTTCTGGTGCAGATGCTGAAACAAGATTTGGCTCAATCGAGGGACGAAACTAAAGAAACTGCTATGGATAAGATACATCGTGAGAACGTACGTCAAGGTCGTGACAAATACAAGACTCTCCGAGAAATCCGTAAAGGTAACACCAAACGTCGTGTAGATCAATTTGAAAATATGTAACCGTCGAGAACCATACCTTCAATCTTCCCTCGAGCCGCTACGCTAAATAAAAACTCCACTAGCCAGCCTTTCTATATAGAGAAAATGAGAATAATGTACATATTATTATTTTTCAGATTTTATTTTTAATCCAATTTATCATTATTGATTGATTTTTTTTTTATTATTTTAATTTAATAATTTTATCAATTATTATTATTACCATTTGTTCTTTTTATATAAACAATAATTCAAGAGGATTATACTTAATTTTGGAAATTATAAAAATAAGTGAATTTTATTCTTAAAGTTACATGGAATCAGAGGTTTAATATACATAAATTATTCTTAGATCTTTAAAACTAAATTATCAATTATTTTAAAAAGTAATATCAAGGTCCAAGATGTATATGAGTATTGTTTTAATATCTATCTAGTTTTAAAGGTTAAAAAATAAAGTATTAGAAAATGTGGCCAAGATTATATAATTATATTATGATTGTGATGGTTCAGTTGGTTTATGATTGTGATTGAAAAATCTATATTTTCTGAGGTTTTGATTGAAGAAACTGGTTAGCAAAAAAATAACTGTTGTTGAAGTTATTATAGTATTACCTATATTTTATCTCTGATTTCCAGAGCATCTTAAGATAAAACCACTAATAAAAAAAGAAGAAAATTTGATGTATATAAACAGCTTTATCCAACTTAAAATTTAAAACAAAAAATTACTTTATTTGTTTCTTGATATAAAAAATGAATTAATAGTAATGTAATATAAACAAAAAAATATACGTTATTTTGTTGTAATACTTATTATCATATGTTATTTAAGTCCTTTTTTTATTATTTTTTTGTCATAATTATGCTTATTATACATATTTTTTTTTCCTGGGAGCTGATTAGTGTTTATTTATTTTTTTGTAACCTTTCCTCATATTCCTTACTCCTTATCTCTCTAAAAATCTCATGAGAAATTATTATTTAAAATATATATTTGTATTAAAATAAATAATTAATAAATATTGTGAAGAATTATATTTTTTTACAAATAATAATAATTTAATTATAAACAATATATAAAAAAAAAAAAAATTGT
>KZ651729.1:245973-265555 GCA_001010745.2 Gerris buenoi
GGTGGGGGTGAAGCTAAGACAGACACAGTTTAGACTGAGAAGTCATAGAAGAAACATTAACCTAGGTGCGTTAGTTTAATTACCATGCCCTTCCTATTACGGCTGCTGCACCAGTAAATATTTAATAATTTTGGTTCTACTCAATATTTTTCGATGAAACCAAGCCTACAAATTGCACATGTTTTTTCACCTCTGAAAAAAAAATTAGTCGATTTCCTTTAGCCAGTTTTGCGCCTATAAAGTCTGACTGAGGCGACAGACACAAATACACACATACATGAAAAAAGTTAAGGCCGGATTCGGTATTCGGGATGTATAAAACGAAAAAGTATCCAAAAAATTTTCAATTCTGACCAATGTACAGACAAAACTTTAATTATATATATATATAAATTAATCCTGATTTATGTGGTAAACGGTTAATAAAAAACCGGCTCAACTACAAATAACAATGAAAGATTCATATTTTAACCTGGAGTATTAAAAAAGGCTGTTCGTTCGTGAAGATAGCTAATTTAAGAATATGCCCTTGAAACAAAGAGTACGTTTTACTTCCTCGTTTTAAGAGAAAGTATTGTAATGGCGCGAAAAGTCGATTTTGATGGATTTTCACGTTTTGAGGTCCCCTGAGTCCAAAAAAGTGGTTTTTAAAAATGTCTGTCTGTCGTCTGTGCAGACACCTGGAGTCTGTAAACGACATGGCCGAAATTTGGTATACATGTTCAGAAAAATCATACCCCGAGGTGAAATCGAGAAATTAATTTTAGCTTCAAATTTGGGGAAGCCCCAAAAACTCTGAAAAAACGTGAAAAAAAATATTTCTCGAAAACGGTTTTGCCGATTTTGATTAAAAATGCTAAAATATTGTCCATTTAAATACGAATCTAACGATATAAGCCGTTTTTCCGGGAAAAATCTAGTTCCTGAGAAAAAAAAAACGCGGATAGAGTGAGCCCGGGTGCAATTCCCCGCTTTTTCAAGTTATTTTTATGGTAAATTTTGATGAAATGTTCTGTAATAATTAAATGTATATACGAAAACTAGTTAATAGAAAACACTGGGCTAAGTAATTATGAACTCGTATATGAGAAAGTTTGTCTAAGTTGGATTGGACCGATTTTTTATTACGCAGTTATTAGGGGAGCAAACGCTGCAAAATGCATCAATTTGAGGTAAAAAAATATTTAGATATTTTTTTTGATTCGCGTATAAATATGCTTCGCACTCATGAGGGAGATAAATAAATATAATTATTATTGTTCTTTTAAGTGAAAAGTAATTAACGTTTTAAGTCTAATTGGAAAATGATGTTTAACAAAAATAAAAGTGATGTTTTATAATGTTTAACACCTAGAAATAACGAAGAGTCTAAGTAAAAATTGTTGGTATTATCTTTTGATGATGTATTAATACATTTTTACTTTTTTATATTAGTTTTATTGAGTATGAATGATATTGAGTCGTAGTCGAAACAACTAATTACAAATATGAATACCGTATTTTTTTTTTCATTTATTTATTTTGTATGTAAATATTAAATCAAATTATATAATCACATGTTTTTAGCAAAATTACATTTATTAATTTTAAAATAATGTATTTTAATTTTTTTATTTAAAAAAAAAAAATAATAATTTTTATCATTGATCTTGGAACACATCATTCCTCTAGGACCTGTCATTCATGTAGGAACATATCGGCCAAGGCCAAGACAACCTGCTTCCACATGTACTTATTCTTTGTCAGCTTTTCACATCCCTTGTCCACCAACTAAATATGTTTCAATCCTCCAGGACTTCTTGCTTCGCCTTCCTCTGATTCTTCATCCGATTCTTCATCCCTGGGGGTTTCCATCCAAGCTGTGCCGGGCTGTGTAAGAGGCTTGAGTCACTTCCTCTTTACGATTACTCCTTAAGGCATTTGTTCAATAAGTTCTTAGCCACTTTGTACAAAATAGGCCATTAAAAATGTTTTTTATTTAGTCGAGACTCTTTATATATGTGTGTGAGTGTGTATGTGCGTGTGTGTGTAGTGGCGTACTAATCGATTGTATTATATATTTCCATTTTGTTTAAATACAGATTGCATACTGGTTGAATACAGTTTTTTAATCCAAAGAGCCTATCGAAACTTAGATTCAATACGATTTAGATCCAGATACGATACAATAAATTTTGGGATCGAGTTTCATAAAAACACCTAGCTTGTTAAATCCCAAATCAGGGTTCAATTCGTATTGAAACATAGTCGAAAGTTAGAATATAAATAAATGAATTATCGAGGATAAAAGAAAAAGTCTACAGTGAATGAAAACAACGAGTTTATATTGAATGTCAAGAAGAATAAAGTACTCCTGTAGGGAGTGACATTAAAAAAAAAAAATAATTCTACGAATATTTTTTTAGGCTGTGTGGCATCATTCTTGCCCGCAGTCATATACATATATAGCCACACTTCATATGTATGAAGTGTATGAGAGAGAGAAAGTTTTATAAATTTTGATTGCGATAAAAATCGATTTGAGATTTTAAATATTATAAGGTTCCTTCGATTAAATTGCCAATGAAATGGTGCAAAAAGTTTTCCCGTGATACATGTAGTTTCGAAATAATAGGGAACAAAGAAATAGGAGAATGTGGCCATTAAACACAAAATGATTATTGTACTTGGCTGGTTTTCTTATATACATAACAATCTAAAGTAATTGTATTCAAATGAATTGCCTAAAATAAAATTCAATAATTTACATATTAGGTTTTGTAAATCTCGCGAATATTATTACTTTTTTTTATGAGGTTTTTGGTTTATAAACCATTTACTCATTTTTCTTTATCTTTATCCAGTTTTTAAATTAGTTTTTACTAAAGGACCTTTTTCCAAGTCCTTTTTTATGAAGTTAAGGTAGAGCTAGAGATTTCTTCCGCAATTCGACTGTAGCGTTCCCTCCGCTTAATACTGTCAGAGAAAAAATTCCTTTCAATTCGGACCTATATAACATGTATAAATCCAATTCGGACAATAAAATAACCCGATTAATTTATATATTGTCGATAATAATCTTAAACCATTTTGTTTTACAAAGAAATAAAATTTTATAAGGTATCATTTATATGAAAATTACATGATTATTATATTATATAAATCTTACCTAAGTAACTAATTGTTACGTACAATCTATATTTTGGGTATCTCAATTTAAAATTATTAAATTATAACTTAAATTTACGTCTCTTTTACGTCCTGATCGATACAAAATGAGTTCATTACAGAGCGGGGGTTTATCCACTCTACGCATTCATCTACACTATTAATATTAACTCGTCAGTGAAAACATGTCTTTATAATATCTGAAATCTATTTTTTACTATCTATCGTAACTATTACATACTTTTAGATTAGTCGTCGGTGTTGGAATTAAGTTTCATGAAAGTTGTTTGTAATTTATTATTCGACTGCACTGACAACTTTTGTAGTGATAAAAATAAAGTCAGTTTTTTTCGAAAAATGTTTCCCTCTTATTAAATATACAGGGTGGTCCAAAAGTCTCCCCCCCCCCTCTTAACTTTTGAACGGTTTGAAATAAATTAATGAAACTTCGGGGATCTCTACCATGCAAAGGGAAGTTTGTTTTCATGCTATCGCCCACTAAGGGCTACCCCCCACTTTGCCTCCAGGCCACCTAACTTCGAAATTTCAAATTGGAGTGTATATTTTTGATAGCATATTTGGATTCTACAATGAAAAATAATAAACTTTTACTTGAAACTTTTTTTTCTATCACCAATATTTTGCCCCCTATAGGGGGGCAAAGGTATAAAAATGGTACATTTTAGCGCCTGGGGGCAAAATGGAGGTTGCCCCTAGTACGCGAGTGGTTGAATACATACTTCCCTTTACATGGTACAAATCCCCCAAGTTTCATTACTTTATTTCTCACCGTTTAGATTTTATAACGATTTAAGTGTTATATTTTACTATTTCGGAAGGGTTATTTTGCTATCTTTGCCCCCCCTGTAGGGGGCAAAATATTGGTGATAGAAAAAATAGTTTCGAGTAAAAGTTTATTATTTTTCACAGTAGAATCCAAATATGCTACCAAAAATATACGTCCCAATTTGAAATTTTAAAGTAAGGTGGCCTAGGGGCAAAGTGGGTGGTTGCCCCTAGTGGGTGATAGCATGAAAACAAACTTCCCTTGGCATGGTAGAGATCCCCCAAGTTTCATTAATTTATCTCAAACCAAAAGTTAAGAGGGGGGGGGGGGAGACTTTTGGACCACCCTGTATACATATACTTAATATCGCGCGGCTCTATTATTGAAGTTAGCGCATTGCAATTAAATACAGAATATTAAGGCAGTTATTAATCATGACGATTGTCATAGTTGAAGATAAGGAAAAGAGGGTAGTGTGGGCTAGAGTGGGTCTACTTAGTACATAGCTCACCTTTCGAAATAAATCTACATAACCTCTTTCATAATTAGAGTTGATTATGATAGCAAAGGAAAATTGAAATACGCAATACAAATGGAGTTTAAATCCAATCGAAATAAAACTGGAGTAGAGATCGAATGAGAGCTCAAGATTGTGTCATCTGAGCTTCTTGTAGTCAAAATCTCAAGAAGATATACACCTACAAATATATACACCTACAAGAATCCTACCACTCGGAGTAAATTGTAAACTATTCTTATAACTGTATCAATTCATTACACAAACTCCTACTTGTGTTAAGTTGAAAGTTTACATACTTGCTTTAATTGTACTTTAGACGATGTATTTGAAATTTTACTAAAATCGATACGTTAGAATGTAATTGAGCTGAGCGAAGCTCTTATACAACACTTACATTTGGTTGCTCACATACTCCTTCTAATCGGCTGAACCGATCCCAAAACATTCGGCACGGCCACAGTGACCAACCACAGGAAGGTATAAATCTAAAGTGGTCCTAATTGATACACAGGGGTACGGAGTACGGGGTACGAAAGTTAAAATTGTATATGCCCTTCATGGTGCATGTCGTTGGAAAGCTCTTTAAAGCAGCCACTACACAATCAAGCCGCTTGATCAAAACATCGCGTCAAGCAATGGTATCATGCATGACTATCAGTCATGCATGAGTAGTGATGCTTGAGTCAAGCCTTGACGGAGATTGATGGAAAGTTTGAATGAGTCAAGCGGCTTGACGGAGCGCTTGATAGTCTAGGAACCCGTTTGATCCTTGAGTCAAGCCTTGACGGAGATTGATGGAAAGTTTGAATGAGTCAAGCGGCTTGACGGAGCGCTTGATAATCTAGAGTCTAGAGCAATTTTGATCAAGCATTCCGTCTATCACCTGCTCGACACCCCAAATCCTGATTCGAAACCATGGTATATACACAATACTGATTTATTACAGTCCAGGTGGAGCAATTTACTAGTCGAAAACTCCGCTACAAATGAGTGTTCATGAAAAGATTGATGGGATGCTTGATACAAATGAGTGTTCATGAAAAGATTGATGAGATGCTTGATGGGATGCTTGATGCGCCCCAAGGCGGCTTGAAGGTCGTGTCAATCAGCTTGACGCGATGTTTTGATTAAGCGGCCTGTATCAATCATGTAAGGGCTGCTTTAGAGTTCAATTATTGTTTTTATGTTCACTTTTTTCATATTTTTATTTAAGAGGGGGGCAACATAGAAAAACAGGAAAAAAAAGCTTTTTAATTAAAAATTAGAAATATTACTATTTTTGATAAATATAATAATGATATATGACAAGGTGACCTAAGTCGGCCTGATAAAATTTTCACTACAATTTAAAACATCGATAAAAATCCTAGGTGGACAACATGCACAACAAATCATTAACAATAATAACAATAACTAAAAACTCTATCACAGCAAGAAGTGGCAATTTAAAAAGAAAGTTTATTACTATAATTTTAAAAAACATGTCCTGTTATCACTAGAATAGTTAGAAGGCTCGCTTCAATTAAAAGAGGCGCTGAAAGATTAATTTATAATCTGTTTTCCATCATGCAAATTAATACAACAATCTTTTTATAAGGTTTGTAACAAATAAATTGTTTTGAAACAACTAGTACTTTGAAAATAATGTTTAAAATATTGTCTTGAATCTTTTGATTTCACAAAATGTTATTTAATAATATTCAACTCGTAGAAATACAGTGAAGACGTCTCCTCACCAAAAATAACTATTATTATACAAAGGCAGCTGTCTGCCACAAATGGTTGGATTCAGATTCTAAACTACTATCTCAACTTATACACCGACTCTTTATATATTTTACTCTTTACCTGGGTTTTAAACGGCACTGAAAACTTTCATTTGCGCTTTTAAGCCAACTGGGGGACTTTCTTTATCCCTAATCAAGTGATTTAATTCTCATCTATTCAGTTATTCCTATTTACAAGAAATGTATCATGAGAAATTAATAATTAAAATCAAGAGAAATTAACTAACGCCCCCCCCCCAAAAAAAAACATTTATGAAACGTGAATAATAGTCTGGAATTAGTGTGACTTCCTCGCATTCTATCACGTGCTTTTACAATCCATTACTGTCTAATTTATTTAATTATTTTCCCCTCGTTTGCTTCCGAGCTTACCGAAGATAACGAGCTACGTGATCGTTCTAAAAAAACGAAAATTTTTTATGCCTCCGATTTTTAAAATTCCAACACAGCACAGAACTCAGGTTCAGATATTATAAAACATTTTTGGTCCCTTGTCTGTTTACATGAGGCTCGATTTTTGAGAACGAACATATCTTAAAAACTACTCTTCTGATTTTAATACAAAAAAATAAAACATGTCGGTTACAATAATTAGTCCATTGTTATTCACATTTAAGTTTCACAGTTCTGCACACATTAGTTTCTCTTCCACAAGCATACAAACAGTCTTCTGTTTACACCTATATCTTCAAAACTGCTGATCTGATTTTAAAGAAAATTTGGTGTTCATTTTTAAGTTTTTGGTAGTATTCATACTACGGAAAGTTTAAATTTGAATTTAAATGAAATTATAATTATTATTAACAATGGGAGATGGACAGAGAAAAATAGACTCCAGCGCCCCGGGCCTCTATATTTCCAGTTTAGCGCTCTTACCATCTCTGTCCATCTCCCATTGTTAATAATTATTATATGATTTAAAATGAAAATGGGATGAATTGTCGAAAAAATAATAAAAGAAAATTGTCGCAAGAAGTTGTTGCAATTCATTAATCAAGTAAAATAATAACTCAAATAAACATATAAACTTTGATGACATGCTTTTATTTTGTAACTTTGTTAACATTTTGTAAATAAAACAACTTAATTTACCATATTTTCATCGATTCACTACTTGAAATAAGAGAACCAGATTATGTTTAAATAATTAATTTTCAAGGCTTTTACGGTTTCACTCTTATCTTTAAGAGCTTATAAGCGTATTTAATAGCTTTCTAAGTAGTGCACTTATTTACAGTTCAGTGAAAATTGTATTGCTATCTATTCCGATTCATTCATTTTAACATCTAATCATCGATCCATCTTTATTTATTACTCTTGCAGTCATTTAACCAATTTAATTCTTTAGTACTCCTCAGTGATCCTCTGGAGAGTTCAGACCCTCTTGAGACCGCTCCATTTATTAATTGAGGCATACTTTTCGAGAAGTTTAACCATCAATTAGTCATTCATCTTCATTAAGGACTCCTTTTGAATTGCCAAAACAGAATATTCCTTTTTTTTACGAGTTTTCCTTTAACACTTTTTTTAATTTACCAAATTTATTTTTAGTGCGAGGAGAAATTACTTTCTTGTGTTTAATATATCTTTTAGGGTAGGGACCTTTATTAAAGGTCTCTAGTTAGTTGATAACTAGTTATAGTAAATAAAAATAAAGAACTAGTGCAAAGCTTTAGGTTTATTGATAAACAACGCAATAGGTAATGCTTAATATCGATATCCAATTTAAATCTTAATTGGACAAAATCGATAACAGTACTGATCAATGAACTGAATGTTCTCATCAATTAGCTAAATGTTCTGTTCAATGAACAGAATATTCTGATTAATGGATTGATAAATGATTTAAAAATTAGATTTACAAAATACAAATAAAATAATATTGGATTAGTTTAAAAATAAATATATAGAAACTAAACTGGATATAATATATTAAATAATGTTTTGCTTGTTTGAGAGTAGTGTAAAGTAAGTGGGGGGGGGGGAGGGGGTTGCTGCTTCTGGATTGTATAGGGGGAGGGAGAAGCACATCGAGACCTCTATATAGAATTTTCTTCTTCGATATTAGAAAAAATATATTTTGTTTTACGACTGGTCCCGGACTGCACGTTTTCCAATATCACTACTAGCAGCAAGTGCCACTGGAACGTCTCTTTACTAGTTTCTCCTAGTTTTTGGCTTGGGGTAAAATCCAAACTGCAATAAAGGGTTCTAACAAAGTACTAGAAAGATGATTTTCAAAGAAAAAAAAGAATATATAAAGCAACAAGAAGAAAGTCATAAGAACCTTCGTGGGACGTGAATTATTATTTAATTTTCAAAAGGTTAAATAACATTAGAAACTGGTTGTCGATTAAATTTTTTACAGTGAATTAAGTTTTTATAAGATCCAATTTTAGTTTTAAAATAAGATTAAAGATACAAGTCCACATGTTTTTAAGTTCGTTCTAAATAGTAATAAATAAGTTCGAGTATACTTTGGTTCAGTAATTAATTTATTTTCTTACATCTTCCGTTTTATATGTTTATCATAATTAATTTTGATGAACCAAGTAAGGATTATTTTTAAAGAAATCAAAGAGTTAAAAATCGTTACCTTTTTACTCTCTTTTATAGGTCTTATCTGGAAGAGAGCCACATTTTTAAAAACAGAATTAGATTTAGTATTTTATAGTTCTCTAAGAAACTAGATGAAAAGAATGGATTTATTGGCTCCCAAGATAAATTATTGCACCTTAACACCCGCAGTTTTAGAAAAAAAAACCAAAACCTTTTTATACTCTTATTTCTCTCTCTTATTTAGTGATAAGAAAGCTTTGAAATAATTTTAAACAGTTTGCTGCGGACGCTGACAAATTTTGTCGTGCTAACATTATTTTCTTGTACCTGTGTACCGTTTTCTCTCTACGCATGGTAAAGAATAGATTTATTTAATGTAAAAATACATATGCCACTATTGTTTTTCTAGTGCAAATTATTTTAATATAGTTATTCGTTTTTATTAAATAAATATATGTGTATATATTTAAAAGCAGCTTAAGCTCTGGTGTCCTAGGAGAGTTCCGTTTTATAGCGTCTGCAATCTAGTGGTCGTGACTGTGGTGGACGTAACACGACAAACGTCTTAACTCTAGTGACTGTAATATAGCGGGAGATGACGTCACTGTGGTGGATTTAACATTACGACTGTCTTTACTCTAGTGACTGTAAAGGCGGAAACACACTACTATCACGTCACGTGACATCACGTGACGTGATATTTTATATGTATTGAAAGCTACACTGATATCACGTCACGTGATAATAGTGTAGCTGCAATGTATACAAACCTTACTAAATCAGCATCGCACACTTTTTTCACGTATTATCACGTCACGTGATGTCACGTAACGTGATAGTAGTGTGTTTCCGCCTTAATATAGTGGGAGATGATGTCACTGCGGTGGATGTAACATGACGGCCGATTTAACTCTAGTGACCGAAATACAGCGGATGATCACGTGACTGCGGTGGACGTTAAAGGCGGAAACACACTGCCATCAGTGACGTGATGTTTTGAATGTACTGAAATCTACTCTGATATCACGTCACGTGACGTGATGGTAGTGTGTTTCCGCCTTAAATGACGGCCGTCTTAACAGGGACCAGAGATATCAACATAAAAGGACTTTGATGTAGCCTCTTGGGTATTTTTTTTACTTTAGCACCCTATATCCCTTTGCGTTAATATTTATCCTCAATATTTCGTCCTCTTCGCTGGTTTACATCGCTTGTACTCATTAAATGTTCAACACAACACTACTAGAAAAAACGTTGCAAAACTATTTCACCGCTTTGACAGTCATATGATAAGAACGGTGACACCGAAATTTTACGTTGTCGCTGGTATATAGACAACTCACGGTACAAAGTTTATATCGTCATCGTTGTGTCTGCTTGATTACGGTCACTATATTGCGGCACCGCACTCCTAGGAAACCAGTGCTTTACTGTTGTGCTAAATAAAATATTTATTTTAAAATCATATATTTTTTATAAAATAATAGTTTTCATTATTTCTCAATCTTATTTATTAATAAGAAATCTTGTGATTAATTTTGAAAAAAATCCTGCTGTTGGTTATTTATAAAGTTTTTTTATTAATAAACGTAAGATCGGTTGAAGCGTGTACTAGATTGCCTCAATGGCTTATAATGTCGTAGTGGTTTTGTTGGAAGAGTCGCATGTGTGTAATAATTTATTTGGTCTGGCAAGATAGAAGTGTTATGTAACAATGTCATCTAGCCACTGATTCATTTTATACATGTGCACCCAACTAACTCGTACCAATCAAAAGAACAAAGTCCAACATATGAATGTATGGATCCAATATCAATTCTATATTTCAGAATTATATGAACCGTACAATGCCCTTTAAAGCCATTCGTAGGGTCCTCAACAATACATTTTTTGACTTTTATTTTTAAATGTAACTCATTTATTATTCCCATGTTAAAGCTTGAGAGTGGACATTACATGGATTATGCGACAAAAGGATCAATTTAATGTTGTATTCCTAAACCCTCTTCTACATTTAAACACCATTCAATAACAAAAACATTTATGCTTTTTAAGCTGTTATAAAATAAATTAATGGAAGTCGTTAATTTTATTTTATCAGGGAAATTTATTACAAATAAGAAGATAATACCGTGTACAAATTTACATAAACGTCAAATCTGTTAATATAATCTAACTTGACAGAATGTTGGCCCAAAATAAAATTGTGGATATCAATTGGTTAATGTATTTCTTAAAACCTATGCTGTAAGGTCGATTATTTGGTTCAAATTACGCAGAGAGGTAAAATGTTTGACATTGCTAATCGCATCAATGATGTGATCAGACAGTTATAAAAAACAAAATAAATGTATTAATGAATAACCACTCATATACATTACTTAAAGGGATGATTTACTTTATAAATGTAAACCTGGTTGAAAACACCTTTTTAAGATTACTTGTCGCTATGCTGGATGGATATTCAGGTGTAAATAAATAAAAAAAATAAAACAATGGAATAATTCTGTTTTATTTATTTACACCTGAATTTCCATCCACCATAGTAACAAATTTATAAATGAATAGAAAAAACATGTAAACACACACACACACATATATATATAATAAGTATGTATGTATTATTACATAGGGTCAGGTGGGGTAATTGTGAACAAAATTGTTAGCCCTCTGACATTTTTTTAAAGGATTCTGTGGCGATCTTTAAACTTGGCGCTATTGCGAAGTTATATTTTGGGTTCCCGCTCATTCCTGACAGGTGATTGTAAACTTCTCTCTATTTTAATCAGGTGATGCTAAAAAAACTGACAAACAACTTTACTATTGTTTAGATTTTCTTCTGTTTTACCTGGAGAATACGAAACCAAGTGGTTTTAATTGTTTATTTAGTAAATTACCAATGTCTAAGACATTTTGAATGTTTTATTTATTTTGAAGCTATCAGTTTTCATTACTTCTCTTGTACACGTTTACAATTACCTCATACTATTTTGTCTATGGGGTAATTGTGAATAATATTTTATGCAGTTTCTCATCCTCCTGCTAAGGCGTTTATGATTAGATTTTGCTATAACTTGTAGAGCTAAGCGAAGCGAAGCTCTTATAATACACTTTGCATATGGTTGGACACATACTTCTGAACGGCTGAACCGATTTGCACAAAATTCGGCTCGGTCATAGTGACCAACCATAAGAAGGTATAAATCTAAAAAAAAAAAAAATGGTCAGAATTAGCATTAGTAGTAGTCCTCTTCCAGTTTAGTATGGGTAAATAGATTTTTCCCTGACCCTACCTGAGTAGCAAATGGTCATTCACATTTACCCCCTATCCTAAGGGGTAATTGTGAATTCAAAGGGGTAATTGTGAATAGGCGCCCACCAGTTAATAATCACTACTGTAAACACCAAATTTCATATCAATTCAACACATTTTATATTCATTCAAATCAACACACTGCAGTAGTGGTGAATTCAAGAAGATAACACAAAATGAAATGTATCCTTTAATTTATCAAACTATAGAAACCCAAGTTTTTGTAAAAACTTTAAAATTTGTTCACAATTACCCCAACTGAACCTATACAAATGTTTGTTCAAAATGTGAAACTGCGTAAAATATATACCCTTAAATTACTGAATATTATTTAAGGCCAATACAGTACTTTATAAGGATTCTCTATTTAAAATATTTTTATACCAAAAATCCAACTTAGTAAAGCAGTATTTGAAACTTTCAAAAAGCCAAAAACACATGCATGGTACTTAGCTTTTGTTTGAACTTTTAATTAAATAGCTTTCACCCCATCATGACCAATCAGCAATATAAAACTTTATTATTTTATATAATACATAGATAAAAGGCAAAATTGTAATAGATCACGTTTTTTTTATTAAAATTTAATTTAAAATTGCATTCTAACAAAATTCAAAAACATATATTCAAACATAAAAAAAATCGTTTTAGACTCTTTTGTAGTTATGAGATTATTATTTAACCTTTTCAGAACAAAAATTTAATCAAAACAAAAAAGAGGGCTTTAACAGAGGGGTTAGAAATGGACCAGAATTGTTTTGATGTTTTCCTCCACAATCTGGTTCACCTCAAAAATATTATTTTAATAGCTTTTTACAACAATAAAAAGGAGGTGTTCTTTTAAACATAAAACATGAACATTTTAGCTTAAAAATAAAAGCTCCTTGTAATATAAATACATTATAGAGTGCAATAGCATTGAATTTATTTGCTTCTTTATACAATAACTGTTTTAGCTTTAAAAGAAATATTTTTATTTTTTGTTAATACAAAATGTAATTAGATATCATATACAGATAGTAATTTGTAATTTTTTTGTACCTAGTATTTTCATTGTATTAGGACACATTTTAGGGTTTTTGGATTTTTTTAAAGGACGCAGGGCCTATGGGGTGTCTCATATTTCAGCGTTATTTACGATGTTCAGTTAATGTCCTAGCCCGAATGGTGCGATTTTAGCGTAGTTTCTTTTGTCTAGTTCTTCTGCTTTAAATTTTATTTATTTGATAATAAATAAAATTTAAATAATTTGGCCCTTTGATTCCTGGAAAGAAAGTACGCTATATTTTTGAACTTATATATGTAGTTTAATTCATAGAACTACATATATAAGTTCATATCCCGTCGTCGGAGTCTATTTTTATCCATCCATAAAAATAGGGAGTTTACCATTTAGAGAGTTACTGCTTAGTTATGAGATTATTATTTAACCTTTTCAGAACAAAAATTTAATCAAAACAAAAAAGAGGGCTTTAACAGAGGGGGACAGAATGTTGGCCCATGTTTAAAAATAGCTGCTTCTGGATTGTATAGGGGAGGGAGAAGCACATCGAGACCTCTATATAGAATTTTCTTCTTCGATATTAGAAAAAATATATTTTGTTTTACGACTGGTCCCGGACTGCACGTTTTCCAATATCACTACTAGCAGCAAGTGCCACTGGAACGTCTCTTTACTAGTTTCTCCTAGTTTTTGGCTTGGGGTAAAATCCAAACTGCAATAAAGGGTTCTAACAAAGTACTAGAAAGATGATTTTCAAAGAAAAAAAAGAATATATAAAGCAACAAGAAGAAAGTCATAAGAACCTTCGTGGGACGTGAATTATTATTTAATTTTCAAAAGGTTAAATAACATTAGAAACTGGTTGTCGATTAAATTTTTTACAGTGAATTAAGTTTTTATAAGATCCAATTTTAGTTTTAAAATAAGATTAAAGATACAAGTCCACATGTTTTTAAGTTCGTTCTAAATAGTAATAAATAAGTTCGAGTATACTTTGGTTCAGTAATTAATTTATTTTCTTACATCTTCCGTTTTATATGTTTATCATAATTAATTTTGATGAACCAAGTAAGGATTATTTTTAAAGAAATCAAAGAGTTAAAAATCGTTACCTTTTTACTCTCTTTTATAGGTCTTATCTGGAAGAGAGCCACATTTTTAAAAACAGAATTAGATTTAGTATTTTATAGTTCTCTAAGAAACTAGATGAAAAGAATGGATTTATTGGCTCCCAAGATAAATTATTGCACCTTAACACCCGCAGTTTTAGAAAAAAAAACCAAAACCTTTTTATACTCTTATTTCTCTCTCTTATTTAGTGATAAGAAAGCTTTGAAATAATTTTAAACAGTTTGCTGCGGACGCTGACAAATNGTTTAGGCTGTAGGCGCGTCAACGTAAAATGAAGGAAGAAGAAGAATAAGACGAAGAAGAAGTCATCAAAACTACCATTTTCAAACCTATTTTTCTCTACTTGGCCGATTTAGACAATATTATTTTTATTTTTGATCTACTGGACACGGCCTTCAAATATATTAAAAAATTATTTAGGAAGCTTGTGCGTATCTCACGCTGCAGACCCTCAAAAACCCTAGTTTGTCACCTACAGTATACATACACTGGCAGCTTTTGTGAAATTTTGACTTTTAGACTTGGCGGGGCGTAACGCTGCTGCGTTCCTAAATATATATATATATGTATAATTTTTAAAAAGGTATTCAATCCTCTCTACTAAAGGTATAAAGGGCGGAAAAAATAATATAGTATGAAATGAAAATGGATGGTTGCTGTTAAATTTATGGAATGGGAAGTGAATTAGCTGCACTGTTGCCTACCGTATCTTTCTCTTCATTATAATTTCATGCTATAATTATAATTTAATTAGGTCTAAGAACAATTCGAAAAATATTTTTAAAAAGTAAGATGTTAGTTACTTTTTGTTGAAATTTATTGCAAGGTAGAATCAACAGTCTATTTAGTTCCATATTATTATATACATATTTTAATTCCTTATGCAGAACGTCATAATAAATTAAAACATACATTTAATTTATTCAATTAGTTATATTAAGTATTCAAATTTATTTTATTTTTTTAAACTTCTCTATTCTTAATTACACTATTGTGCTGGAATAGAAATTGTTTAAGTTTGCGAAATTTAAAAAAAAAGTTCATCGTATTTTCAAACCATTGCAATAGCGATGAGAATTTAGAATTATTATTAATATATATAAAAAAATGAATCGTGTTCAGGCTACACGCTATGTCAGATAAGGTGCTCAAGTCTAATTCTGATTATTAAATACCGTTCCAAAAATAAAACTATTCTTGGATTTAATTCAAAAATTGTCTATTTACTAACGTGGGTTTTATTTATCCCGTGTCAGTAATGACGCTCGAATATATCGCTATTAGTAAGATCTCATGCTATACATAAGTGCGTATAATCTATATAATTAATACTAAGTTGTTTTTGTTTTGTTAATTACAATTATAGCGAATTAAAGCTTTAATCTCCTAAAATAATAATTTCGAGGAAAAAATCGAATTATAAAACAATTGTCTTTCGTTCATCGGGAACATCAATACGTAGCAAGAGTTTAAAATGTGTCAATTGTATTTGTAAAGGCCCTCATGCCTCATACACACTTCAACCTGTTGTCCATCTTGGTTGAGTTGAAGATGAAGTTGGAGTGTGTATGGGCAGGTTGAGAGACCAGATCACAAGTTGAACAACCATGTTGAACACATCTAAAAAACCTTTTTATATTTGTGGGTAGAGCTTATGTTTTTATCTCTTTTGATTCAAAAGTTATTGGAACCGTACATAGTGACAGATAGACACAGGAACGAAACTATTCGGGTTTAGTTTCACTTTATGCTGAGTTCTCTTTAAGCTGGTTCTCTCTCTATTGATGTTGTTCAACTTTATTTGATGTTGATAAACCAGGTTGAGAGACATAGTTGGACAACCAAGTTGAAGTGTGTATGGGGGCCTTATAAGACAAAATGCACCAGTTTATGGGTACACTTCGCTATCCTAAATCTAATTTTTGGAGCGATAATAGTAAAAAGCGACGTCCTAGTTCGACCAGAAATATAGCGGGAGATGACGTCACTGTGGAATAATAATCGTATATTTTTCTTCCTAGCATAATCAAGGTACAGGTAGCTTTGTAATCATTCTTAAGAACGATGAAGAATGTTTCAGAATTTGAAAAATCCTAAAAAGATCTTTCAGACACGAGGAAACATTTCCTGTTTGGTGTTGGTTTCCTGTTTCCTGTCCGACGGCCTAACCGATAACATTTATGCGATCCACCATATCTTAAAAACTATTCTTCCGATTTTGTCTGTCGTTTTGTTTTGACTTTTAAGCTCTTCTCTTATCCGTGTGATGGAACGCGAGGAAACTATGTACCACTATTGTCAGACTATTTTATACAAGTAGCTCTGTGAACAGTACATGTGTGCCGACCTACAATATTAAAACAATTCTTTACCAAAAGTTTAATTTTCAAATTTTGCTTTTCTCGATGAAAAAAGATATTGTAAATAGTAAATTTCAGATAATTGATGAAAAACAAAGTTGCAAAATATTTTTTTAGATACTAAATCCGCTATACTTTTATGTTAAACTGCCTTACTCACCTTAAGTTAGGGGAGATTTTGTTAAATTGTTTTTAACATATTTGTATAGCTATATTTAATTTTCAATTTTTTATTGTATTTATTTAATTATTATTTTATTGTATTTATTTAATTATTATTTATTCTTTAATACTATTATATCTGTACAAATGATATTTCCTTTTGTCATTAAATTACCTCAATAACATTTTTTAGATTAACCATTTTATTCAAACCGCACTTTTATACCTGGCATAAAATCAATTACATAAAAAAATATATGATTTAACTTTTAACCACTTAAATTTATAAAGTCCCTTTGGTTTAAACAATTAAATTTGATAACTAATTATAGAAATGAAACTGGTGGAACTGGAACCAGAGAATCAGACTGCAAAAAAATTGCATTGAAATGAAACCAATGAGTATTATCTATATAATAAATTCATTACTTATACCAAAGATAAAATACATAAAATAGATAAAAATAATATTATTTATCAAATTCCATATGATAAGTGTGAACAAGTTTACATTACACATCAACTAACTTTAGAAAATTGATTAAAACGACATAAGACTAATTTAAAAATCCTATATAAAAACAAAAGGTAAATATAAATAAAAATTAACCAAATAAAAAATACCAGTCAACTAATAATGCTAAAGAAAAGAAACTCACATAAATAATAATACGACTGCATTATTCATGTAAGTTAATAGGAAATAAAATAGTTTTCGATAGTACAAACATGAAGACAATATTCTGTAAATATTAATAAAAAAAAGGTAAGATATTTGCAGGACTGAAAATATTTAATGGTACTGAGAACATTAAAAAAGAGGGAATTTTATTTTTGTACACAGTTATTTCTCCATTTCTTAAAGTCTTTTAAAAGAAGAAATAATTTAAGAAAACACCTTTTCTCTTACCTCTCGACTGATCTCCCCCTGGGCTAATTTACAAAGTGCTTTTCCTTTTGCATGATTGATCATGACATTAGTCTTATTTTATTTTAACATTGTATTTGTAGAAAAATGTCCATTTTTTCATTAAAATTTTAATATTATCCAAAAATATATTTAAACATTTACTTAATTAATTAACTGATCCTGAGTACAGAATTAGTTAGTAGACCGAAAATTTCGAAAGTTGATGTTAGTTCGTTCTTTGCCAGGTGACCACGATAATTTTTAGTAAAGTTTGAATAACTAACCTATTAAGTGTGAAAATAACATCGACTTGATTTTTGGTCTACTAACTAATTCTGTACTCAGGATCATGAAAATCATATTGTATACCATAATTGGCTTTTTCTTGCACGCTAGCTCCTGGACCACATGATTTTCATGTTCAATTTAAGCATATTTCCCGCCATTTTGAATACACCATTTTGCTTTTGTCCGTCTTTTTAAACTCAAATTTGTTTTCAGCGACCACTTGAACCCTAGTGCTGCCTTTTTAAAGTTAAATTGAAACTATTTATGTAAAAGAATTATGTAAAATAATATTTATTACATTTAAAACTATAAAAGTGTTTATACTTTATTATATTAACAGGATCCGAATAAGTAAGTTACTAAAAATCAGGAAGTTTTAACGGGTAAAATTTCGATCTATCGTTGAAATTAACCAAATGCAGAAGGTTTAATGAGGTTTCGTCGATGTACGTCTTATTGCAATAGAAAACATTTTGTTAAAAATAACTTTTATTGTATTATTAAATTGCTCGTGAATGATTATTGCATTCAACCTGAATACTATACTATGAATACAATACTATGATATGAATGACATTTTAATTAAAATATTTTGTATTTAATTTTACTTTTTTGCTTTCCGAGGGTATGGGAAGCATTGCGATCAGTCTAAAGATTAAATATATTAGTCTCCGATTTCTAATGTTTTTGGACTAACATCAGGAAACATTTTTGACCTCGTATCTGCCTGCCATTCAACATTTTTGATCTCGTGTCTGTCTGTCAGTCTGCCGTTCGATATTTTTGTGAACCGCCATATCTTATAAACTCCTTGCCAAATATGATGAAATTTGGATGTTATAATATGAATGTTAGTCCTATATTAATAAAAAACACTTTCACTCTTCAACTTTGTGCACTTAGTGGTTTATTTTTTACATGCACACAAAGTTTTTCTTTGTTTATTAACAACTATGACCAATAGTACTCATCTGAATTTTTTAAAATTTTGAATGTTTGTTGAAAGTAGTCCCCTCATATGTTCCCATATCAATTGATACTTCTTTGTATATATATAAAAAAATTGATAGATTTAAATAATAGGGGACAATTAACTAATCGGCAGCCTGTTTCTAATATTATCTTTTATTAAATGTAAAACTACACTAAAATAAAGTAAGAAGATCGATTAAACTGAAAGTTATTTTGTTAATTTAAACAAAAAAATTTTAACAAGCCCGATTACAAGTTTAACACGTGCTTTGTATATTGTTTTAATAATTACACTGGGTTAATGAGGCAATGAAAATTCAAATAGGGCAAACAATGGTCTAACACCGCCTTTCTCCATCCTAGCCTTACTAATTAAACTGCTCTTTTCTCTTATTATTAATAATTTTTATAGAAAATTCATGTTTTCTCTAAGCTTTAATAGTTAACAAGTATTATCCTAATTAATATAACGAAAAATCCTAAGAGATTAATTACAGTTGACATTACAATAAAAATATCTATTATATATAAAATTAAAATTTTGTCTGTACATTGGTCAGAATTGAAAATTTTTTGGATACTTTTTCGTTTTATACATCCCGAAAACCGAATCCGGCCTTAACTTTTTTCGTGTATGTATGTA
>KZ651729.1:286020-301634 GCA_001010745.2 Gerris buenoi
TATATAAAACAAAGATCGATGAATCAATGAAGGCTTTTTTCTGTATCGAAACCCGTTACCGAGATGAATGAGAGCCCTTTCAACGCGACGAAGAGAGAAGCCAGGTAGAGCTGAAATTAATTCTTTTCATTCCTAGAGGGGCTCGCGTTTATGAAACTTTGGAGGCCCCCTCCCACCTCCATTTCCTTTGCTAAAGGTTTTCCGAAAGCAACGGGGTCACTTCCTAGGACTTTTTATTTTTTCACCACACGGGCCACCCTGATTTCCTCTTATTGTGTTTTTCCTTTATGTTTTCTCATACATCATTTATAATGACGGTTTGAAGCGGTACTTTACTGGACGCCAAACCAATAAAATAAGAGGAAAAACCTAGTTCGGTGTAATACTTTGGAAACTTATTTTCGATAAGGGGATTGGATAAGACGAAATTTGGAGAATAATAATAAAACTTTTATACTTTACTAATTGAAAATGCTTCTAATAAAGTTTATAGGGTTTCTGATATGATTAAATGTAAAAGGGCAAACGAATAGAATAAGTACTAACCCTTGTAAACAAAATTAAAGAAGTCCGAAGCACAAAGAATTAAATCGACACTGATATTTGATATTTTGGTAAAACTGAAGAATATGGTGCTGTGAGGAGAAGAGGTTAGAAAAGTGTGCAGGCCTTACTGAATGTATTATTTTGACAAAGGGATTTGAACTCTCCTATGTACAAATCATGCATACATAATACACGTATAATCAATCATCAGTGATGATTATACATGTATTATAATCAAATATATAAATCATACAAATGTACTGTTTGACAAAGGGATATAAACTCTTGCTGCCAAGCGATTCTCGACCGCACCGTATTCCTTATTTAGCCGATATTTTTAATAAATTTTAAACTACTGGTTTACACTATCATAGATAAGATGGTACAATCAGTTTTAAAATATTATTTTTTAGATTTCTTGATTAGTTGGGTCTTTTAAGGAAATATAAACGCCTCACTTTTGCGATATTTCGATCCCTCCTTGGATCATTATCAAGCTAAAATCATACTTTATTTTATTATTACAATTATTTTATACATTATAATTACAATAATTACATTATAGTTGCAATTAAATTGTTCATTTACTGGTATTAACTATAGACACTTGCATCTTTTCTGACCTGATTGACTGGCTGATTTGATTACATTGTCATGATTATTGTTGTATATAAAAGTTCCTACAGTTACGTATCATTGAATCTTATTGATTCTCGTCAATTCACCCTAAAATATTTAACAACGATTAAAATTATTGATGATACCCACATGTTATGTAGGTCATTAACATTATGAACTATAAGATCAATAAATTTGATTGGATTTGTACTTACTGAAATCAGGTACTGTTAATTGCTCAATTAGTTAAAAATCCTAGAACATTCAGGTATTTTTTTAGAATTTATGCCTTATTCTATTGCCAACATCGTATTATAATCCTCCTTTTTTCCAAGTATGTATTATTATATTTATATTATGACGTATTTTGTAGTATTAGTTAGAAAAGTACTATATTTATTGCTTGTTGTATATTTTGTACTGATATTTTAATATTTATCAATTTAATATATTTTACACGTTAATTTGAATAATTATTTCAATAGTTACGCCGAACTAGGAATTGTTAGAAAGCTTGTAAGTTTTCTGGTACCCTTGGAAACCTGTTAGTTTCATGAAGATGGTCGGGATTCAATAAGATTAGATGTAATTAGATAGCAAGTAGGGTTTCTAGGAGGAAACTTGTCACACAAGAGGATTACATCTGGAGCAACATGCTTACACTTGTAAGCTTCTCTTTACAACCTCTATAACCTAGGCAAGAGTATCATTAGTACAATCTAGGCTTCCCAGTCAAGACAGTCTGAAAGTATGTTACGAACACGGCTCTTCCCTTAATTGAAGCATCTTTATTGAAGGTGGGAGTTCACTTAGTCTGTTCCTAAGGGTGTGCTATCCCTTTTTATATATTAAGGTAAACATAGTGTACTTTTAATGTAATTAATAATTTAAATAGCCTAGTTTATTTTATTCATTCCCTTTCGTCTGAAATTTCCTTAATTAAATAACTCCTTAATTAAATTAAATGATGCGTTGTTAGTTACCTGTCAAATGTTATAAAACTCTTTGTTTTAAAAATCGTAAAATACTTTTATGGGAAAAACTTAATTTACATTAATTTTAAAATGTTCTGAAATGATCTGGTTGCTTTACTAATATTTAACAAATCGGAGTGCAAAATTAGCAATTGCTTTTTCGAAAATTAAGATTAATGTTATATGTATTTTTAAAAATAACCTATGTAATGTTGGTTTTTAAATAGGCGGAAACTAACCCTGTAAGGTTCCGTTAAATGCAGATTTGCAGAACCCGGCAAATTTCTTGTCCATACATGGCTTTCTCATTACGTGTGCCAAATCTGACTGGATATGCGAAATGAGATATTAAAGATATTGTTAATTTGATAAATGTAGCAAGGTAGTTGAAGTTATCCCAGTACTCTACTTCTAACTAAAGGAGGACAAAAAGCCAAAAAATTAAGTAGGATCTAGTCATAATATTCTTTATTAGTATTTGATTCTGAGATCACCCCAAGTAAAGGATCATTATGATAATTTTAACGACCAAAATTGTTTTATGTTTCCGAATTTAAAAATAAGTTTTAGGCATCAGGAAATACTTCTCTCCTGTCCAACATTTTTCCTAACTAACAAATCTTAAAACCCGCACGACCGATTTTAATGAAATTTGAGTGTTCATAATAAGCCCATTGTTGGTCCCATGATAATTTCAACATTTTGTGCATTTGTTTCTCTTCCTTATGGGCACAAACTTTTGGCTTCTGAGCTTACCGACTAGTAAGTACTATCACATGCGTCATGCTTCATGTGTCGTTTTCAAAACACATACCTTACATCTGTATTGCTTATTACAGTATAATATATTGTAGTTGTAATGATCAAATAAAAATGCTAGAAAAGAACTTATCGAAGGCAAGAAAACATATGTGATCGCTTTGAAGAAGGAACATTTTTTTGTCTCCGATTTCAAAAACTCCACGACGGAAATCCCTTTCAGACATAAGAGAACTGTTTGGTCCCGTGTCAGTCTCTAGGTCTTTTTGTAGTCCAATTTATCCACCATATCCAAACCACTAGACGTTAGGGAGCACAAAAAAAAGTCGCCGAAGACAGTCACTCGGAAGAACTCGGGAATCATCAGGTACGCTCTACAGCCTACCTCAACCCCCTTACGCTTACTCCTCTAGACTAAAACTTTAGAACTTTAAACACGCACTCTTTCTTAACTCTTCCCTTTACTTATACATACATATTATGTTTAACAAGATCATAGATTAAAAGAATGCTAATTACGTGGAACTACTAATCCTCTTTAATTATTATAAACCAAAATAAAGACATCTTAAATAAAATAATTAATCTTTTACAAAATTGATAATAATTAGGTCGCTTTTATTAGATATTTTAATGCATATTCCATTTTATGCATTACATTATTATTAATACATATTTCATACTGCCAATTATTAATATAATGTTTATTAATATGATAAATAATAAACTGAATATCTTACATATTTAGCATATTATTTATTATTTAAATATTTAATTAAAAAAAATAGTTATGTTGCAAAAATCAAACCAACCTTCTTAAATTAAAATAATACTCAGATTATGTTCTAGATTTTATAATATTCTACGTAAATATATTAACATAATAATTTTTTTAATTTAAATCGATTGGTAAGAAATGGTTAATATGACCACCGGTGGATCATGTTATGATATTATAATATTTATTAAGAACATTAAAAGAAAAGGGTTTTTATTAATATCTAATAATAATGTTATATGTTATGTTTATATTTTAAACTGCTGGGAATTCTTAGAATACGTGGTGTCACACCAAAGAAGATACTCAATACCTCTCTCCTAATCAGTTCTACATTATACTTTCTTGTAAAAAAAAAAAAAAATAGATTGACTTCTTGGAGGGGGTTCTTATAGCATTTTTATCTAAAATATTTTAGTTGTGTCTCTACATTCGTAGGAACAACTTCTAACTTCTCTGATAATCGTGAATTCTTTTAAATGGTGACTTAAATTGTGACTTTAAAATTGTGACTTTTAAATTGTGACTTTTATGGTGACTTGTAAATAGTGTTTAGGAGTTGCAAGATTTAAAACAAAAATTTAAACTCGCATTTATCTATTTAAAAAGCTTTGTTTTTAATTAAATTACATTTAAATTTACATTCAGTTTTTCGTATTTCTGTTTTGGGATTTATTGCATTTTTTATTTTAGAATTATAATTACTAATCGTGTATAATTTGTGTACGTATTCCATTTCAATCACTCTTGGGTTTACGTGATAATAATATAAACTATAAATAATGTAAAAATAACGATGTCTATTTTATTTCTATTTTATATGTATGATTTATAATGTCTATGTTTAATTGTATTCTCATGCTGTATTAATATAAATATTTCTTTAGTGTTATTATATTTGATACATTTCTTAAGTTTAAGTGTTCTTAATTAATTAAAAAATTATGAATAGTCGTGTCATAATTGAATAGGCCTTGAAGAGAGATTATACAGGCTAAAGAGAAGATAGGGTTGAATGCACTGCACAGTATAGACACTAGTGGTGGGCGGGGCTAGACCCGATCGTTCTAGACTGCATTTGCTTCGGCTTTCTTCGGCGACTTTTTTTTGTGCTCCCTAACGTCTAGTTATCCAAACCATCATGTATCTTAAAAACTACTTGTTCGATTTTAATAATATTTAGATATAGTTTATTGAAAGTAGCCCACTTTTGATCTCTAATTAATTCCACTGTTGTGTGCATTTGACATTAAATAAAAATAAATGTGCCCAATCTGGGAATCGAAACAATCATCCATTTTACAGTAGGGTCACAATATTAGGATACCAGGAAGCTATGTGTAACAATTAGGCAGACATTTTTACCAGTATAAGTATTATATAAATAAAACGCGGTAAAATAATATTGTAACGTTAATGAATAGGGAGCACATAAAACGTAAAAGCTTTGTTCTAGTACTTCTTATCAGAATTTTCAGTGAGGGGAGATTAAGAAATGAATGATAAATTCAGAATGATTTATAATAAATTAAGTAATAAAAAGAATAATAAATTGTCCTCTAGGATAAAGTTATTACTTACTTAAATAAGACCTTACTAAGTACTTAGTAGTTGAGAATGACTTTTTAAGCGTTTTTTATTTTCTTAGAATTGGACGAACTTTGAACTTTAAAAGAAAACTCTTTCAAAAAGCCCGTTTTCCCTCTTAAAGTCCATGATTAATTCTCGATACTGTAAATGATTTTAAGGATTTATATTACGTCAGTTAATAATTAATTTTGAAGTGAAAGCATCGTTAATATTCTTCCAGGAAAAGTGTCATTAATTCACTTTCTACTAACATTAATTTTCTTGGAAACTTCCTCCGGATTTTAATTGTTATAAAAGAGGAAATGCATTTTCCCTATTATATAATATGTATAATATATATGTATATATTTCTTTAAATCTTTAAAAGATTTCGACACGTGTAATAAAACATTATATTATGTCAATTAATTAAAATATATATAATGCGATAAATTAGGTTAATCAGTGAAATAAATTATTTACTTATATAAATTATTACTTTATTTCCAATTGCGTTAAAACAAAAATAATTGCAAGATAAAAAGAACTTTTTATATACTACGTTTTTAAATTTTCTGTCATATATAAAACATTTGAAACCTGTCAAAATGAAGATCGTAAATATTGGTCATGTCGAAACAAATAAAATAACTTGCGGATTTTTTCCAAACTAACTATCCATACAGCAAAAGTTGCTGAAAACTAATTAAATTCTGCTGAAAGATGGCTAAAAGTATTAAAATAATGTATTGTCATCGTGTTCTAAGCCATTCTAAAAGTTTCAAATGTCTAGCTACTCGGGAAGTTAGTTAAAAATCGATTGCAAGATATGTACTGGACAAACAAACAAACAAACAAGAAAAAGCTAATAAAAACGTAGTAAAATAGAGTTTTGTTAGATTATTTAGTAAAATAACATAATTTTAAACCAAAGGCTTGGTTTCCAATCGTGCGTGAAAATAAAATAGTATTTTTAGGTTATTTGGTAAAATTTCTAAATTAATGGCTTGATTTCTGTTATCATTTGAAAACAAAATAATATTTTTAGGTTATTTAGTGTAAGTAGCAAAATAAAAATATTCTAAATTCTAAAGTGATAGTCCAAATTTAATAAAATTTAGATAGTCTTAAGTTTAAACCTTCTGTGTTCATTTTTCTCTTCCACATGCGCACAAACATACATGTATATTTACACCTATATCTTCAAACGCACGTATCTGATTTAATTTAACAAGATAGTCTTGTTAGGTTATTTAGTCAAATAGCAAGATTTAAACTATCTTATCTAAAGGCTTGATTTCCAATTGTGTGGAAACAAAATAGAGCCTTGATTAAAGGAAAACTTATTGATTTTGAATAGGCAATTAGTAAGAGTGTGCTTCCAAGTAAATCTGGATTAGTTTGGAGCCGTAAACAGAAATAATTACGTTACTCAGTTCTCCTTGATTTCCCTTAATCTCTAAGCAATTTCAAGTGCTGAAATTCATAGCCTTTTATAATTTAATTAAATGGGATTTTCTGTCCTTTTATATTATTCTAGGAAGAAAGGACAAGATAAAACAGCGTTTACTAATTTTATTTTATTGTTACAATGAATGTTAATCGCTATTAATGCCATTAAGACTTAAAGCAATTATAGTAATAGAAAATGTAAAACAATACTACACCTATGTAAACTCTAACAATTATGTATACTAATTCAATATAAATCCATTTTTGTTTATCTAAAATTAAAATAATTTTACATACCCATAGCTTACCGAAGGTAACGGATGCTATGTGATCGTTCTGAACAACGAAAATGTTTGTTTCTCCGATTTGGTTCTCCGAACAATTTTAAGACAAAAATTCGTTTCCGACATCAGGGAACATTTTTCCGTGTCTGTCTATTGCTCAATTTTTGCAAACCAACATATTGTCTTAAAAACTACACGTCTGATTTTAATGAAATTTGGATGGTCTCATAAGTTTCAACCTTCTATGTCCATTTGTTTCTCTTCCACTTGCGCACAAACATACATGTATTTTCACCGATATCTTCAACAGTATTTATCTGATTTTTATAGAATTTGGAAGGTTTGTCAAAAGTAGCCCGCAGATTAATTTCAAACGTCTCTTTTTAAATATTCCTAAATTCATATTTTAATTCATGTAAAAAATTAAAACAATTTTGTCAAAATTAAATATAGATTTTACAATTTTAAATGTTGTAAAAGCATAAAATAATTAAATTATACGAAACAGGACGCGAGGAAGCTATGTGCCATTCTAATTGCCAGACTATTTTGTTCTTACTATTATGTACAAATAATGAAATGAGATGTAAAACCTGTAGGGAAATGAACTTTTCCTGGAAAATATACTTTTGTTAAACGAGATTAAAATTATTTTCTAATCTTCTCTGACGAAAGAAATCAAGCGTATAGTTCACTATTGTATATTGTTTTGAATTACAAAATAAAATTACAATAAAGAAGAAAATACACCACAAAAGATAAAATTGCATTCTATCATTGAAAATCTTAAATTATATGTCTCTTGCTTTATGGGTGAGTGATCATGAGACTTAAGAATTATTTTTTTAGACTAAAATTCTACCAATTCTTAGAATTATTTTTCACTCCCCCTCAACAATCAATTCTAGTAATTTAAAATGTTATTATTCTCAGATCCTGATATTTAAATATTTTTATGTATTATCTATCATGAAAGCGTTCTAAAACTAACAAAAAAAAATGTGTTTTTTTCTGTTTCAGGTACGTTCAATTTTTATGACCACTCTTTCTAAAGTTATAATGAAGCCGGCTTATAACCTGAGGTAATTTTATGTTATTTATCAATTTTTTCAAGGATGATAATCCAATAAAGAGTAAATATTTTTAAAAGTTAGGTCTACAAGATAATCTAATGAAGGAGGTTGTTGTTCTGAGGAAGTTTAATAAGCACTTACATTATAGCAAGTAGATTGTTACTCCCCTTATAAAAAACCTTATGAGTAACAATCTAAAGAATATGTACGGAATGTTCTTCTTTAGACCGTTACTCCCCTTATAAAAACAGAAGTGAGATATTCCTTAGTCTCAAATTTGACTAAGTATCCCTTTGTCTTAAAAGTTGTTTATATTTTAAACAACATAGGGGAGTATAACAATCAATAGAAGTACCGTTTACTGTTGGTGACATGTCCACGAGAGTGGTGTTAATTATAAAATAAATTTATTACTTACCGAATATTATAAGAAAAGGTTTGTACTTTCGTACTTATGCTTAGTTGGGATTATCACAACCAATTCCAGTACTCTCACTGATTTCATTATCGTATCTTGTGTTTCCCCAGAAGATTCCCTTTTTCTAATTTAAAATACACAACTTAAAATATCATCTAAATGACATTTTTCTCAGAATTGTTCACATAGTAAATTAACTGAGATATGTTTCTCTAACTAATATAAAAATTTTATGTAAGTAGGTTTACATTCTCATTTTAAATTAAAAATTGTATATTTAATATTTATGTTAGTTTCTCCTCCATGCAGTTTATACAATAGAAAGTATTTAGTGCGCAAATATTATATTTGTCCGTTTTATTATCCTGTATGTCCACAATTATTGCATTTAAAAATGCCTAACAGTGGTCTGTGCAGACTCGAGGAACTCAAACTATGATTTCAATAAAACTAAAACTGTTATTAAGTGAAAAGGTTCAGTCCTTCTTTTAAATTGTGGTTTTATTATGTATTTATAAATATACCTGATTTAAAAAAAAAAACTACGTTGTTTTTAAAATTTAGTTTTTATACAGCAGGCGAGCAATATGAATACAGAATTCTAATGCAGTTTAACGTGAATAAATATCTAAAATAGAAATGGACAGAATATAAAAAAGAGGAGAAATAATTAAATTTTCATTTTTCGGAAATGAATATTTCGGAATAGTGAATTTGGTTGTATTGAAGAGTGGTGTTGTCTGAGTTTAAAGGCGTGAGCCTAGTATTTATTTAGAGGAGTTCGGCAAGGCCTCTAAGTGCTTCCAAGTCTTTACTTAGTCTTCAGGTTTTTTTTCCTTCGTTTCTTTGGAAAACACTTTTCCGAACCAATTTCCAATATTCGGCGTCTTCTTTACTATACTTTTCCCCCCTACTTCCTTTATCTTTTCATGAATATATGAAAAGACAACCCGGATAGAATAGTTAAGGAGGATATGTATATTTTCTCCACTCCTTAAATTTATTATTCTATATTAATTTTGCAATAAGTCACATTTGTTTTGTTTGGTTAACTTTAATGTATATTCGAATTATTTTCTTATAAAATATAGATTAAAAATTAACTGAGCCATATTTATTTATTCATTTTTTTTAATGACTAGGGGGCGTCGCCCCCTACTCGCTTCGCTCGCCAACCCCCGAAAAGACGTGGTAGCGGCCGACGTGGTATAAGAAGGGAAGTAGTACAGTTATGGAATATGAGATGGGAAGTAGGATTGTGGCTGAGGTGTAGTGGGGGTGCCCCAACTACTATCTACTTTCCTTTTCTCGCTGACATTTTAATATACCTACTCTCTGCTCCGCCTTACAGGCTTTCATTCCTATTCTCGGACGAATACAATATCACCCTCACTCTGTCTACACGGTTAGTACTATGCCACACTCAAGCTCTCCCTTCCCCTCCCCAGACTCAACACTCTTCTTGGGGGGTATCTCCTAACGCACTCAACACTCAGTGAAGTATGTCACTCTCACTCTGATTTCGTTTGTTTACAAAACTTTTTTAATAATATAGATAGAAAAAAAGAAAAAAAGTTTATTTATGTGGGTATTCAACCAAGTTATTTTAATATATCGTAGGCTTATTTTTTATTATCTAGGAGATTGTGTCTGAGATTTTGTGAATTAATACATATTTTGAATCTCTTTACATGGATTATTCTTGTAAAGTTGCTCATGCTAAAATTCTTTGGTAAGTTGCGATACCCACATAATAAGCAACTGTCTTAAGTAGATGTCTTAATCCATCCCAAGGATTTAAAACGTTAAAATTAATATAATATCAGATGCGAAATCTCTTTAGAATATCTTCCAGCCAGTATTATACATACATAATACATACAATACGCTTATTGTAGTATAAGATAACGTCAAGTTTAAATAATGATTTCAATCAATTTTATAATATGTATATTATATATAGTTCCTGTCAATTGATGTCCCTGTTGATTGATGTTGATATATACTAAACATAGGATGACACGTATTTTTCATTTCGTTGTCTTTTTCAGGGAGTCAATTTTTTAAGCTCTAATATACCAATTTTATTTTACTTACTAAGCCACCACTCAGATAAATACCGATGATATTGAAAATACAGGCCGATATCTGTATAGTAATAGTAATAGTCCTCACTTATTACCTGTAAATAATAATAAAAGCTGCTCTAGCTTTATTTTAGATGTGATTTACAAATAAGAAGTTAAGTCATAATTAAAAGATGAAAATCGTTATTAGAGTTTAGAGGCATTGGTATATGTGTAACCTACATATTGAGGGAGTTGTCAAGTTTAAATTAATTAATTTAGTTTCCGGCTTAAAACCCTAATTATTAATTAAAGGGTAAAATATTTCAATCAGAGAGATTTAGGAAAATTAAATATATTATTTAACAGTATTTTTCCATTAGATGATTGGAGGAAAACAATTTAAATCTTAAATATTTACTTGAGTTGTCTCGCACTTTTTTTAAAAAAAATCACAATAGTAATTTTACTTAACTTTCTTACGTTAGCTGTAGCTGTTTTTGAAGTGACTAAACATTGGCACATCAAGTTGTTCGAGCCTCTGAATATTATGTTATTTGAAAAATGATTTCTTTAAGCATAGATCGAGTTATGTTTATTATGGTTGAATACTCAATTTCACTGCTTTCCTAGTTTGTTTATTATATATTATTAATGATGTATGCTTAATATGGTCCAGATTTAATTTAGTCTAATCCAAATAAAAATAATATTACTTAAATATTTGAAATGGTTTTAGCTTAAGCACTGCAGATCAAAGTCTCCAATGGCTTAAGGGTTTATGTCGAATAGCGTATTAAGTAAAGACGAGAAAATGTTTGAAACCACCTGTAGAATAAAAAGGTTCCTTAGATATCTTAAAGTACTGTAAGTTGCATTCCTTGGCTCAAAGAAAAAAAACAAAAACAAAACCGATTTATTAAATTGCACCCATTATTTAAGATAATGTAAACATTTTTTTTTTATCTCCTGCCAAATCGTTACATGAGTAAGACATTTATTTAGTAGAAGTAGATCTGGAGATTGGAAGTCCTTTAATTCAATAGCTGATCAACTAAAGTATTATCGAATTGTATTATTCTTCTTTATTAGTATTGTTACTGTTTGTTGGACAAGGTACATGCGTTAAGCTTGATGGCCCAATAAATTCTGCTTATCTTAAAATCCCAAGGGTACTCGTTTTTGGCTACGAACCCTAAAAATTGGGAAGGTCGTAATAAAAATGCAAAATTTTTAGTTTTTTTCGATAAAAATTATAAAGTGACTTATTTACGAATTTGATATCCGTAGTTTTAGGCTCTACCACTGAGGCAATGATTTGTTTAATAGGTGGATTTTGTTTTCTATTATCCGTGTTAAATTATACTATTTTATTATTTTTAAAGAAAAACATTTTGTGACTAATACGTCTATAAACTTGAGATGTTTATTCGATTTTAATGAAATTTTGTCCATTCTACTCCTCTTTGATAATTCTTTAACCCAGATCTAAAGAACTAACTGTCTCCTCTGAATATTTTGACAAAAATTCAAAAAACTTTTTTCAAAACTTTTATTAAAAAAAACGTGTTATAGTCTCATCTTGTAGGTCCAATCTTCCTGTTTTTAAAAACATAAAATATCTCAAGAAAATCTGGAGCATATACCCCAAAAAAGCAATGAGAAGTAAACGTGAAATGTTTAAAAAATACACATACATAGTATTTCAACAGAGATATTATACCTTTCCTTTAAAAACACTATATTAGCACTCTTGAGATCTCAATAAAAATATATTTCTATATCAGTGGCGTTCCTAGGGTTATTTAAGATAATGTAAACATTTTTTTTTATCTCCTGCCAAATCGTTACATGAGTAAGACATTTATTTAGTAGAAGTAGATCTGGAGATTGGAAGTCCTTTAATTCAATAGTTGATGGACTAAAGTATTATCGAATAGTATTATTCTTCTTCTTCTTTACTCGTATTATTACTTTGCTTATTGGACAAGGTACATGCGTTAAGCTTGATGGCCCAATAAATTCTGCTTTTTAAACTCCCAAGGGTCCTCGTTTTTGGCTACGAACCCTAAAAATTGGGAAGGTCGTAATAAAAATGTAAACATTTTAGTTTTTTTTTTGCGATAAAAAATATAAAGTGACGACTTATTTACGAATTTGATATCCTTAGTCTTACACTCTACCACTGTGGTAATGATGTGTTTTATAGGTGGATATTTTTTTATATTATTCGTGTTAAATTATACTATTTTATTATTGTTAAAGAAAAGTATTGTACGACTGTAATACGTCTATAAATTTGAAATTTTTCATTCGATTTGAATGCAATTATGACCATTCCACTCCTCTTTGATAATTCTTCAAACAGATCTAAAGAACTAATTGTGCAAAACTGAAGAAAACAAAAAGTCAAAAAACGATTTTGTAGAAAAACGTGGTTAGCCTTATTTTTTTAGATCCAATCTTTCTGTTTTCAAAAACGTATAATTTCTCAAGAAAGCCTGGAGCATATACCCCCCAAAAAAGTATTTTTTTACCTAAATGTGTATTTAAAAAAAATACACTCATTACTTCAACAGAGATATTGTATCTTTCATTTTCGTAAAAGCACCATATAAGCGCTCTTGACATCTCTATCCGAATATATTTCTTCCTCCTTCTACGAATATAGTTTTTCTACCCTTCTCTTTCTTCAATCACTGGACTCTTTTTTTTAATAATATAGAAGGATAAGGGACTAAGTAGTGACAAACTAGTGACTAAGTATATAATAATATATATGAAAAGAAAACCTATATCATGGTATTTATCTACAGCATGCAAATCGTATGATCCAAATGTTACAATTGATTTCTTTTAGCGAATTTTCGAAAAAAATTAAGCTATTGCAATGGCTTCAAAATTTAGGTTATGAAAATTTTTAAATAAAAAATGGAAATCCTAAAATTTAACACTTTTTTTATGTATGTATGTATGTATATATGTGTCACTCCAGACGATATCTCCCCTAAGGATGCACTAAAAAATTTCAAACAAATTTTAAAATGTCAATAATATCAAAAGAAAGGATGAGTTCGTTGGCCAGAATATTTGGAGTTCATTTAGGGGTCAAATTTTGACCATTTAGGGTCAAAAATAGCATAAAATCTTATTTTTTTTCCATTTTACTCCCCTTGAAAATATGACAAAAGTGTACATAACAACAATTACTGTACTCTTANAGAGCAGATCAAGGAGGCTCTTTTAGATGTTAGTTGCTTTGACATTTACATATCTGCAAAATTTAAAGTGCATCTCTATCTCTAACTCTTTTTTACATGACTATGGTTTCGATGGAATGTTGCTATCACTTTCTGCTTCTTAAAATGTGATTGGATTGCTTGTGACATAAGAGGTTAAATGAAATGAGGTTAAGGAGCCTAAACAATATCAAAATTATAGAATAGAACACATTATATAATTATCAATGCAATTTTTAGTGTAGATCATTTCTTAAAATTTCTAGCAGTCAAACCGAAATACTTGGATGAGTTTGGATTTATGCTTCAAAAAGAGTTTCTTAAGCATTTTCGGCACTGTGTGAATCCTTCTAAATTGTAAATGGTCTTTATCTTCTTAATCCTTTCTATGAAGTCCATAACTTATTCTAATCAGAGTTTTTGGAACGCAGTTCCTTGTGGGACTCTTTATTTAATATTGTGAAGGTTAAGCCCCCCAGCGACGACCCAACAAGTTGGCCCAACCTCTACCTGACCTCCAACCCAACATGTTGGGTGTTCACCATCCACGACCCAACATGTTGGGTATTCACCATCCACGACCCAACATGTAGGAAGTTGGGTTGGAGTTGGAGGGTGATGTCGAGCCCAACGCCCAACCCAACAAACCAGTCCAACATGTGGCACCCATCCACGATCGAACATGTTGGGCGAGCCTCTCGAACCCAACATGTTGGATCGTCGATGGGGGGCTTAACTAACTGCAGCTTGATAGATAGGTTATCTGTCTTTTTTCTCATTGTGCTAACTGTAGGAGGTCAGAATCTCTTGGACTTACAGTGAATAGAGAGTTTTGGCTACATAAAAGTACTTTACCTTGCATGACAGATTTCAAGTCCTGGCCCAAATAGCTCATGTTATTTTAGGGAGGTTCCATTACCTTGCTCACTTGGCCCATCACTATTCCTTGGAGAGAGTTAAATTTTCCTATGATATCACTTGTCTGAGCAAAGCCTGACAACGATATTTTAGCAAGTTAGCATACTTTTCTTGGTTTATCTATCTGGTTGAAGATTACCTCTGTGGAGGGAGAAATGATTGATGTACTAACGTGTTATTGTTTTCAGTGCTGTGAGCGGTGAGGATGCACAAGACAGATCTGACAGAACCATACTGACTCCCTGGGTGAAGTTCTTGTGGGAGTCTTACTGTCAGTGTCTTGAGCTACTTAGAACCAACGCTCACTGCGAGACTTTATATCACGACATTGCCAGGATGGTAATACATCTTTCATATTTACTCGTAGCTAAACTTTAAGGCACTTCTTTAGATTGTTACTCCCCTTATAAAAAAGGTAGAAGGGAGTAACAATCTAAAGAAGGTGTATGGAAAGTTCTTCTTTAGATTGTTACTCCCGTTATCAAAACAGAAGTGTAATTTTCCTTTGTCCCAAACTACATTGGACTAAACATCCCTTTTTACTAATAGTTATTTAGTCAAAGTAATTTTTATTATAAAACAAAATTAGGGGAGTAACAATCTAAAGAAGTACCAACTTTAAGGCTGTACCGCTCTTTGAGGTTAGGATAAACAGTAAAATTCAAATAACTCTGTTTCTAAGCAAGATATCAAAAATCTAATCACAGGCTTCATTCCTAATTTTAATTCTGCACAATTTGAGCCCTATTTCAACTTCCTATGGTAAATAGTACAGGCGCCATTTTAATACAACGATAAACTCGTATTAAAATGGCGCCTGTACTATTTATCATAGGAAGTTAAAATAGGGCTCAAATTGTGCAGAATTAAAATTAGGAATGAAGCCTGTGATTAGATTTTTGATATCTTGCTTAGAACCA
>KZ651729.1:326999-337425 GCA_001010745.2 Gerris buenoi
CCTAGAGCGCCAAAACCTCTTGCGCCGGCCCTGGTATTACTTGAATTCTTATAATATGACTCTGGTTTCTACCTGGATGGCAACACCGATCTTATGGTATACAAAGGATCAATATTTGTGTGTGAATTTATGTTTGATGTATGAATAATGAGATATGAGAAAGCAAGAAAAAGATGTGACTAGGTTCATGTGATGTGAGTAGACAGTACAAGGATGGTTATCTCTGTAGGGAAAAGTATAGGAGTGCATGGCAAAGTAGTATAGGATTGTGAACCGTAATATCCTACTAGACTCAGAACTAGACCCTTCTCTACCGGTTACCATCCTGAATACAAATAACCAATGAATATTATTCCTAACACTCACTCCGCATCTAATTATCTTCCTATACGTACCGTAGACCAATACCAATCTCTTCCAAAATCTCATCAAGTTTTAAAAGGAAATATCGAACCTCAATATATTAGTTTATAAGTGTTGAAAGGGTATTGATTACGACCAGGGTTTTCATCGATAGAGAATTGTATTAGTCTAAGAATTTTATTTTAATATTAAATTTTAAAATAAACATTTTTCCATTCGTGAGTTGGGTTTGAATAGAATTAAAATGCTTCTTTTTTTATTATTTACCTTAGCCCTTTTTATTTCTGTTAGAACATCGCTCCAAGATATAACCAGTTCACTGCCTGCCCTCGGTTCAGCGGCTCCTCCATTATATTCTTTCAGATTTTCCAAATTCTATGGACCTCCAGTTCTATCGACGTGCTCGGCCGTCTGTTTTTTTTAAAGTTTGTTTTTGTTTTTTTATCTAGGGGTTCCAATTCTCCCATGATTTGCCCCATGAGGTCAAATACTGGTCGTCCTAATTTTCATGATTTGCTTAATGAGGTCAAATACTGGTCGTCCTAATGTCCATGATTTGCTTAATGAGGTCAAATACTAGTCGTCCTAATGTTAGGAGATATTAAGAAATAAATGTGACAAGTTGTCAATTCCCTTGTTAAAATGTGTCGTTTTGTAAATGTTTTATCTCAGACTAACCGTGAACTAATACAATAAACTACAATACAATACTCATGCTATAAAATCATGATAAAATTACAAAATAATGCACTCGCAGCAGCAGCGTCGTCAATGTAAAGCCTGCCGGAGATTAGCCAGCTGACAATGAGTTGTCTGTCGAAGAGGGGTTCTGATGAAGAGTGGTATTAAATAAGAAATTTACAAAACACCTGACGTTCTATAAAAGAGATTACACATATGCAAAACCTCATTGTAGATTCAATTTTGCTTATTTACTACAGTATATTATTATGCACTCCCTTTCAAATTCGTGTGTCTAGATTTTTAATGCAATGTTGTATTTATGGTGTTACTTCCTTCTCTCACCATGTCCTCATACTTAGAGTGTGTTCAGTGCAGGTCTTCTTTCTCTTCATGATTCCTAACCCTGTCTAAATTATAGTAAAAGGTCAATTTTTGTGAAATTTACACCCTTCTTGGATTATTTTACATCCTATTATACCTTTATATTATCATTTTTCTATTACGTTTTCTCAATTAAAAATAATATTCTCATCACTATAATTAATAATATTTTTGTTTTGATTAAAAAGAACTAGTTTCTGTTCTACATGTTATTTACTTATAGTTAATAATAACTCAAAGGAGATTATATTTTCATACAATCAAAAGCGAATAATTTAAACCTTCTTTACACAGTTTAAATTTTTTATTTACATAGTTAAATATAATTATTTAAATATAAACATATTACCATTGCTATACAATTTATTCTGGCGCAAATTTAAACAATCAGGATTTTAAAAATTACATCAAAATTTTATTCATGCAAATAATATAGCGTACTAAGCAAACCAAGATTTAACATTTCACATTTGATACATTACTTTAATCCCTGTGAATTAGAATATGTATGCTAAATAATAAATAATTATTAAAATAATAGAAATGAAACTGGAGCATGTAGTAATAAGCTTGGGTTTATTTCTTGCTCTTATACACACAATGTTTGCCAATTTGATTTTTCCTCTTAGTATTTTTAGCTTGGCAATTTTTTTTCTTTCTCTGTTAAAATTGGTTCGATAAATTTAATTTAGCAAGTAGGTTGTAAAGAAATTCCTGTAATAAATTTTTTCTTTTTCCATCTTCTGCTTGTACATTTATACCTGTTACTATAGTGAAACATGAAAAACAATCAAATTACATAAATTATAATTAGGTATAAAAAAAATTACCTTAAACACAGTAAAAACTAAAGATTGCTTAAAAAGGATTGCTTAAAAAGTTTAAAAAGATTGAAAATAAGAAGAGTATAATGACTAGATACAAAAAGCTGTATTGCTGCCTCTAGCTGCAACATACTTAATAAAAATTACTCTTACAAAGTAAGTAACCTTTATCTTATTTATACAAGCACTTTAGGTGCAACAAGAGTGCTTGTATAAATGAGCGTAGTTAACGGGCTCCTTAAGTTTAATTATAATGAAGGTCATTTTCCTTACAAAACCTACACAATACCTACTCCGAGTAGAAGTGGAATAATTAATTTCAGTGATGGTGCAAAACTGAATTTTCAATTAAACAACTTGGTTAAATTTGTTTTGGCATTTAACAAGTGTTGATAAAGATTATCACTGTGTTATTTTTTTAGTATCATTCTCATTGTGTAAATATCAAGATTTCCCCACTGCATTATTAAATTAATACTTATATAATAGTACAAATGGGAAATTTCATGTAGATTTAAATTATAGTCAGTATAAAAAGATAATCTACTTAAAGGTGTAACTCAAGGTTCTATTCTTGAATTCATACTTTTCTCCGTATATAAAAGTGACACCTAACGTCTCCCACAAGTAAACCTGATAATATTCACTGATGAAGCGTTATATCTATACTTCTTTCTAGAGAACAGACTTTATAGTAAGAATAATAAATAAATCCTAGCAAAAGTCCAAAGTTACTTTCTGCATTCGCGATTTAAACGTTCACGGTAAACAACACGATTAAATTTTTTATGTGGCATATAATTTGCTTTGATGAAGATTACCACTATGACATTCTTTCCTTTAGAATCATCCTCATTGTATAATGATATAATATTTAAAAAAGAAAATAAAAGCGTGGTGCACTATCAACAAATGAAAAATTGTTGATAGAGCCCCACATTTATATCTTTTGTAACACGAATATTCAGTGATCGCTTGTAGTAATACGACTGTTTTAAAATGTATTTTCTCCTTTTTAGTGCATGGTTTAATGGTATAATTTTTAAAACAATTTTGGTACATGTAATTTTACGCCGATTTGTGTCATAATAATAATATGATATATACTATTTTATACTTTGTAACCGAGTTATTCTTCGGAATAATGTATATATAGGGAAAATACAGTGACCTTGTTCCCTCCAGTGCCTCAAAAACCATGTTGAAGCCAGCAAAAAAGAATGATGTGCCCAATAATCATATCAGTGAAAAAAAGGGCCAAGTACCACTCCCTTCCAAAAAAGTCAGTCTATCAAAATTGTGATATCTTCATTGTGGCCAAGTCTACTCTTTCTCCATAACCTCTCTTCTTTCATACTTTCGTGAGCAAAACTTCTCATTTATATTGGCATACAACACATATCTAGATGAGGCATTTATTTGGCCAATCCGACACCCNCAAATTTGTTTTAATTTATAAACACAATACCATCTATATATTATGGTGAAGATAAAATAATTATTTTACTTTATCTTTTGTTTATTTTAAAATTCTGATATTGGTGAGGACTTCTTCTATATTTATGTCTATCCAAATCAAACTAATAATAGTAGTAGTCCCATATAAGTAATCGCTATCTATCGTCTTGGGTCTTGTAGGGATGAATAAAATTAGTCAAAAATTATTCCATTTACTATGGGCATCCGTTGAGGGACATCAGACATTATCAGGCATTACATATATGTTTTCAGTGGAGGAATCCAAAAAGAAAAAGTTAAAAAGCTTTTTTTTATTAATCATTAAAAAAATTGTCAAAACTATTATAAATAAGATATCTCGACTACTGAAAAACATATAAATTTTAAATTACATGGTAAAGAGAAAAATATCAATCTAAAAACCACATGATAAAGCTAAAACTAATACAAACATTATTATTGTAATTTGAAGAAGAAAAAAAAATTATCTACTAAAAAAATTAAGCATTTTTTGTACTGTTTTTAATCTGCAAAATGTCATTTTTTTTAATTCTTTTGTATCATGTCAAAAAACGCAGTAAAATAATTGTCAGCGACATAACAAACAGGCTACAAAATCTTAAGAAATAGGGGGCAAAATATTGGAGATAAAAAAAAAAGTTTCAAGTTAAAGTTTATTATTTTTTACCGTAAAATCCAAATATGCTATCATACACTCCAATTTGAAATTTTTAAGTTGTGTGACCTGGGGGCAAAGTGTGTTGTTGCCCCTAGTGGGCGATTAAGAAAACCGAAAACGATAAGGTTTTAACGGTTAAAGACCTATATTAAACTGCCAACGGAAACTTTTTGTGTGCTGAAGTCACATCTATAAATTTCGTTTTCTTGTTCCACCGTTTTTATACCATTGTTTAATAGCTACTTCAGCTCATGCATTCATTTATTAATTTCCCCGTATAAGTAAATCGTAGTATGCATACGCTGTATGTATTGTATGTCATATTCATTTATTCCTTCCTATGACGTAAATAGACCAAGGATTTTATTTAATTTCAGTTTTATAATATATTAAAAAGAAATATTTGTTTTCATGTTATTTCACCAAATTTATAAATCATTAATCTCAGTTCTAGCTAGAGTTGTACATATTATCTAAGATAAATCTTATAAATAATGGTTCTTTCTTGCCCAAAGCTTTAAGATATATATTGAAATGATGAAGCTTGTCTAGGTTCATTTGTTATAACCCTGACGTAATCATCCTTCAAAATACTACATTGATAAGGAATGCTTCAGATCAGCGCCTTCTATATAGTTGTATTGTTATCATCTATATAGATAATAACAATAGTACTATCTCTAAGCAAGATTGGCGGTGTCGGTCTCGTGAAATGATTGATTGTCCTACATAATCAAAATTCAATATCTATTGATACCTTTTCTTACCTTCTGGTTACTTCTAGATAAAACTGTTGGATACCATTGTTTCGATCGACCCAGATTTTGGGGGAAATGTTTGGATTAGTATTTGTCTTTACCTATTTTTATTTTATTATTATTATTTTTTAAAACTTACTTAAAAGGTAAACTTATTTTCTTATCTATTCTTATTTACTCCTTGGGTTTTGTAACGGTTAGTGGATAGGAAAAGATCCGATTTAGTGGTTTGTGTGCATTTGTGCATTCTGCCAGCCAGGGAAGATAGGAGCCACAGATTCTTATCATTTATTATAAACTTAGATAATATGGAAGCGACTTGGGTAATCATCTTAAGGAATAATATAATCTGTCTCTCCATAAATTAACTATTTGTTTATTTGACCAAACATGTTCCAGCCTTTATAAGGTCATCATTAGTTCCCTAAGAACAAACAACTAGTTACAACTAAGTAAAATTGTCAAAAATACTCAATAATTAAAATAATACAAGAAATTAACAATTATTTTCGACTTACGTTTTATGAAAAGCTTGGGTTTCTGGTGAAATCCGAGTCACGGAGAATTTCCGACGTTTCTCTTTCACTATGGAAGCATCGTAATGTTGACTCGAAGCAAACACAAGATGAACCCTATGATTATTTTTATGGTCTGATTACACTTTATTATACATTTCATTAATCCTACATTTTGCTTTCGAGCTTACCGAAGGTAACGGAACCTATGTGATCGTTCTGAATAACAAAAAAGTTTAGGTCTCCGATTTAAAAAATTCCAAGACAGAAATCCGTTTCAGACATTAGGGATCATTTTTGGTTCCGTGTCTGTCTGTCGGTCTGTCGTTCAATTTTTTCGAAACAACATATCATAAAAACTACACGTCCAATTTTAATTAAATTTGGGTGGTAGGTCATAATTAGCCCGTTGTTGGTAACATATAAGTTTCAACCTTCTACGTTTATTTGTTTCTCTTCCACATGCGCACAAACATACATTAATTTACACCTATAGCTTCAAAGGAACTTATCTGATTTGTATAAAACTTTTATAGTTTATTAAAAGTACCACGCCTATAGCCCCAGATTAATTTGAACCGTCTGCGCTCTTTAACTTTTGCTTAATTGATACTTTAATTCAAGTAAAAATCAAAACAATTGTGAAAGATTAAAAAAACGGGGAAACAATTAAACAAATTAGACAATAATATGGATTGTAAAATCATAAAATCAATACAGTACATGATAGGATGCGAGGAAGCTATGTGCCACACCAATTGGCAGTCTATTTTAGTTACCTATTATAATACTTGATTTTAATTTATACTTATAACTTGAATAGTAGTGACATTAAAGAATATGTATTCACTTTTTGATAATAAAAACTCATATTTTATGGTACTATAGGATTTAAAATTATATTTTATTCGATTAAATTGATAACATTTTATAATCAAATAATTAAATGGAAATAAAGATGGGAGAAAAATATGGAAATTGGCTTTTAATTATGTCATTCTAAATTTTCTTCGCAAATCAAATAATCGTTCATTGCTAATTTCAAACTTTACAACAAATGACGTTAATGGTAATAATTTTCTTGATTAGGCAAATATAATTAATATTGACCTAAGTTTAATCAAGATATATATTTTTTTTTAATCAAAAGTGACAGTTTAACGTTTTTGGTTGATTAATTACCTCAGTTATAGATTATTGAATTGTATTGTTTGCCTTAGTCCCCCTTAATATGCACATTAATAAATATTAAAACCAAAGTCAAAGTTAAAATAAGCAGTGAATAAAGATCAAAGAGAGAAATAAAATTGATATTTGAATCGTTATTTTTTTAGTATTGTTAATCTCTTTTAACTTACTAAAAAAGGGTATTAGCGTTTTCTCATTTGGCTTTCGAGTTTACCAAATGTAACGAAAGGTATTGATCGGTATTTGATTCTGATGAACGAAACATTTTTCTGTCTCCAAATTTAAAACTTCCAAGACAGAAATTTTGGTTTAGATTATTCAAGGAACATTTTTGGTGTCTGTCGGTTTGTCTGGCGGTCTATACTATTGTGAACCAACAAATCTTTAAATTTACTTGTCTGATTTTAATGAAATTTAGTTGTTAGTGTTAGGTCATAAATAAGTCTATTGTTGTTTTTTTTTTTTTACACAAATGAAAGTAAAAAGTTCGTAATATTTAAAGTGCGCAGGTTCTGGAATTATTAAGTGGCGATTTATAGGCTATGCTTTCAACAATCCATCCAAATTCCTTATGAATCATATCCCATCACATTTCTTAAAAATCAGATGAGTAATTTTGAATGTGTTCTCCAGAACAATCTCAAATAGCTTACCTTCGGTAAGCTCGGAAGAAAAAATACAATAAAAATACACACTCCGTTGTAAATCACGGGAATCCAGCATTTTTACCAAATTGAAGAAGTATTTTGTCACATTTTGATATAGTTGTATGTATTTAATTATGTATTATATGCAATAAATAATGTTAAACGTAAGCATATATATACCTAATTATACCTATTAATCCTGCACTAGTACTAGCAAATATAAAATAACCTGCTCTAATAAATGTATCAGGTCCTATACAAGTACCATTTTTTATCATTTTTTTATTTTTATTTATTTTTTTTTTTATTTTTTTATAATTACCTGGTCTACCAATTGGACTATAACATTGAAATCCAATAGTAAGTTTTAATTTTTAACGTTAAAAACTGTAGTAAAAGGATTTTTCAATTAGCCATCTAGATTCAATATGAATCTAAAATATTTTTTAATCCACCATCTTAAATTAAGATGAAAGCTATTTTTTTTTTATAAAAATGACGAAATCTCTGGTATCAAATGCATTTGGGAAATATAGGCAAAGTAAAAAAAAAAAAAAAAAAAATGGGGAATTAAGCGCAGACGAAGCTTAAATAAATCCCGGATAAAACATATTTTTAAAAATATATTTGATAGCCGAAAATGATTAATAGTCGGAAATTCGGAAATGAAATAGAAAATTATTGATTAAAACTTATAGATAAAACAAACTAAAGTTATTGATAAGCGGACCTGAGCAATATTTATATTCCTAATTTAAATCTGGTTTCAGAAACTTTAGGGTAGTGAGCTAATTAGTCCAAAAATCCATTCCTACCAATTTGGCTTCTCTAACCATTAAACCGTATTAATCCGGTTCGACTTTTCCTACGTCCCGTCTATCGGAATAAAACCTTTTCTCTCTCGAGTTCGATTCCTGCCGCGTTTACCTCGGTGCGCGTTTCAAAAAGCCCAAAATCAGTTCGTTTTTTGTTTTAAGGGCCCAAAAGAACCACAACCAAAAACCAACGTAGGATAGAAATTAAGGGAAAAGGAATTAGTTTGGGTCCCTTTGAGAGGCTATCAGCGGGATTACTAATTAGACTTGAGACCCTTCTCTTTAACAAAATAGAACCGACTAGAATTTTAGGGCTAAAAACAGAAAAAGGGAACATTTCCCTTATAAACCAGATCATCCCTTAGGAAAAAAGAGGGGTGATCTAGGGATCTTACCCTACAAATTAAAAAAAAGGAAACAAGGGGAAATTCATACAATTTAAATACCGAACCTCAAATTTAAATCGGAAGGTTTTCATTTGTTCAATAGTTTAGTTTTTCGCGAGAATGAAACCCTGAAATCGGTTTTTACTCTTTATACCCTCTAAAATAAATGTTGTCTCTCTTTTTTTTCACTCTAAACAACCTTTCTCTAAACTGAATCGTTCCCAATGCAACAAAATAAAGTTGAAAAAATGCTACGACATACTGATTTATAATCGAATTTTATCCCGAGGATTCAAATGTACTTCTATTCGTGCGTGACTACCCTATGCATATATTTTAAAAGAGTTTCCAAGTCGATAGGAAAAAAAAACTATACCAGTTATTTTTATTGTTCAAATATTTCTAATTAGATTTGAGTTATTTTCTGTATAAAAAAGGTTCTAGTGGAATTTGATTAAAATCAACAAAATGATTTACATATTTTATTTTAATTATTTTTTACTTTATTAAATTCGGGTTACAAAAGATGTCGGGTTTAAATTTTCGCTTCTATAAACAATGAAATAGCATTAACTTAAGCATTCAATGGATAACGTTGTCGATTTTTTATTGAAATTATAAATCCTTAACACTAGTAGAAAATATCTGTCAAAGAGTATGGCACTACAGTTTCCTATTGTTTCATCTTTAGAGAAAATGTCACATAAGTAAAATAAAGTAGGAATAAAAATATAGAAAAATAATATTTCTAATATTAACTAAATAACTATCTTAATATTAATATTAATTAGTATATTAGTATGTGACAATTGTAGTGTATATATTAATACTAGCGGTCATCCACCGTCATGACATATAAATGCTGCGTAATAGTATAAAAGCTAGTTCTTGTATAAAACTTGATAATTTTATTGGAGGTTGTACTTACATGGTTATGTTTAACATTATTTCTTTCATATTATACATAACTAAATACATCGAAACAAAGAAAAAAAAAATGGTGTCAAAATATTTATTTTGTATGCCCAGCCTTTAAACTTCCTTTAAAACTAACTCGTCCGATATTAATGACATTTGGATGGTCGAATTCCTTCTGCGCCTATTTGTTCCACATGAGCTCAAACATTTATTTACACCAATAGTTTCTAAAATACGTTAAAAACACCTTTTTTTATTTCACTGTTTACTTTGGGTGGTTGGATGTTAAGGTGTGAAATAAATTTAAATTTACTCGAGACGTTTCAACCATTCCTAAGGTCATCCTCAGTCTTTATTTCTAAATTTACTGATTACTCAGTTAACATGATGTATTAGTTCAAGGTAAAATTTAAAATATCTTTCTTAAAAGAACGTACTTTTATTAAAGAAATAACACAACTGTCTCTCCACGTGAAGTAAAATCTTTATTAGCAAAGCAGCTTTCAGCCTTCAAAAGGCCATCATCGGTGCCTAAGAACAAGCAAAAGCAAACATTATTTTGAAATAAGTAAAAACTTACATAATAATTAAAACTAAAACCTAAACAAGCAGGCTAACCAATACAAGCAATTAACAAGCCAAACAAAACCCTATCAAGTAAAACAAATAAAATTAAAATAAGTTACATGACTAAACTACACAACATTTATTTTCTAAAAATTTAAAACATGATCACGCTTAGGGAATAATAAATAAATGAATTAAATAAATAAATAAAACAAAATAAAATAAAATACAATTAAAAAAAAA
>KZ651730.1:27224-39491 GCA_001010745.2 Gerris buenoi
TTAGCCCTGCTTTCTTTATTCTCTTGTGCTTGATTGTCAGGATTTTGATTCTCAGACAATTCTTCGTATTCCTCATGACTCTGGGTAACCTCTGAATGATTACAGGCTGCTGACTTTGGCCCGTTGCGTTTCTGTCTAAGAAACCATGAATTTCTTCTGTATTTAGCTCCTTCTGGAGTTTTAATTATGTAAGAGTTAGACTCCGGGTGTTTATCAATCACTTCAGCTGGAGTCCAACACCTGGGAGCCCTTCTCCACATGACCTGTTCCCCAACCTCAAACTTTTGATTAGGTGTTTTACCTTTGTCTGCTGAAGTTTTCTGTTGTGTCTGCCATTTTTTCAGCACGTTGGAAACTTCTGTTGGATTTATTAACTTAGGATTCAGTCCGTGAGGTGGGCATGGTAACAGAGATTTTGTTTTCCGTCCCATTAGCTTTTGAACGGGAGAACCAATGTTACCCCTGGGTGTATTTCTGTGATTTAGCAGAGCTAGGTAGATATCAGAATCGTCCTTTTTTAAGTAAGAGTTTGGCTTCTTGAACATACCGTTCGGCGAGCCCGTTAGATCTTGCAAATGAGGGCTGGAAACTCTGTGACGGATGTCCCACTGGTTCATGAACAACTGGAATTCCTGGCTTGAGAACTGCGGTCCTCCATCTGTGTTTAACTGGTCAGGAATACCAAATGAAGCAAACCATCTTTTCATCGCATTAATAGTCATTGATGTAGTTGTGACACTTAAGCAAACAAAGTCAACATACCCTGAGTAGCTGTCTGCAATGACAAGGTAATCTTTCTGATTCAAGGAAAAAAAATCTGCCGCGACTATTTGCCACGGTCTAACAGGTACAGGTTCTAATGTAAGGACTTCCATCGGCTTATCTTTTTGTAAGGATTGACAAGTAAAACAACTCTTTACATTGTTACTTAAAAAGGGTTTGCCGACTAGGTTCAGTTGGGAGTGGGTTAGAAAAGGAATTATGGGTTGGTCAGTGAGCGTGAACAATAAAATGATTAAATAAAATAATGAACTAATTTAAACATAGAACTGTAAATGTATATTATTTACGAGATAATTCAATGTAGGTTTACAAGTAAATACATTCAACATAAAAAAGGTGACCTACAAGCAAATCAAATCATAAGTTGAACTTCAGAAACAGTTAACAAAATAAACTACAAGAATCCTATAAAATGATTACCCGACAGTAAGTAAATAATAAAAAAAATAACTTCCGAATAATAGTTTTCAAATAATTCATTCATCCAACGGTTCATATGAACCCAAATCTAAATAATAATTTACTAATAAAATTCCCAAATAAAATTAAGAAAACCTAATGGTTCATTATACACTAAACGAGAGACTCAAAATATCGTAGACTCGAATTTCCCGAAGACTAGAAGTAGAAACCTCGTCCTAATCCTAGAAGTCTTCCAAGTGATATTCCCCGCAGTAAATAGAATTCACCCATGAGAAGTGCTCCCGCACCATAAATCCTCAAATGGTCGCCGAGGAATTGTTAATTATTTAAATATTAAATTGAAACTAAAACTTAGCTGGTCTGCTAATGTGAGTGAAACGAGATCAACCTCGCAGAACGCTAGGGTTAGAGCAGTGCCGTTGAGTCTGAGAGCCAGCGCTGTCAGTATACGTAGGCTCGTCGTTGATCCGCTTAGCGCGACGTAGCTTCCGTGCAGGTTTCTGGCTTGCTAGCTGGCTAGGCCTCCACTGACTCATCGTTGTCACTCTCCGCTATCCTAATCGTCTTCCCCCCCGAGTCTCTCTTATCTCTCTCTCACAAATAAACCTTAAGAAATTAATCTCTTGTTTACAAACATTACAAAGATCTTATACAAAAGGTAAACCTATATTCTAAGAATAAAACATCGCTCACGGAAAAGGTAAAAGGTAAGAGGTATTATGTTATTTATTAATGTTTATTTATTTCGTTTATATTGCATGCATACTATCATATTAATCATTTATAAAACTCGTTATTATATCATTTTTTATAAAATTTATTTAGAGTACTCATTACTATTATTGTTATTTTAATTATTACTACTATTATGATTATTATTATTATGAATATTATTATTAGGATTATTATTATTATAATTATTATTATTATGATTATTATTATTATGGTATGGTTATTATTATTATCGTTATTGTTATTATTATTCCTATTATTTAATTGATTATTTTATGAACGTTACAGTCCACCCTTTCCTCTAAAAGAAAATGACGTAGGCATTTTCTTTGGGAGTGTTTCTTTACTTAAAATATGGTTTTAAATCTTGCACATGCCATGTCCCGATACTGACTCCGTTGGGGTTCTTTAACTGGTACGTTACCGGAGAAATCTTCCTTGTCACAATAAACGGTCCATGATATCTAGGAGTTAACTTGGCGCTTATGTCATCCACTTGTTTGGATTGGGTGAAATCCCGCTTTAAAACATAATCTCCTACATTAAACTCCAAGTTTCTTCTCCTTAAATTATAGCGACGAGCACTTGATTCGTATGCTTTGTCCAGCCGCTGTTTAACATCTTTAAAAATTTCCTGTAATTCTTTAACGCGTTTAGGTTGGTCAAAATTTGTTACATTGTCAAGTGGTTGGTTTCCTCGATAAATCTGTGGCTCTCTTCCAAACANTGATCAGTTTCGATAGTTAAATCAGGGTTTCCCCAAATATATGTATGACATTTTTTACATCCTACCAGAATAGCTGTGGCTTCCTTTTCGATTTGGCTATAATTTAATTGGCTAGTTGTCAGAGCTTTAGAGCTAAAAGCAACTGGTCTCCCTCCTTGCAACAAAATAGATCCTACAGAGTGCTTACTTGCATCCACAGATAGCGTAATACTTTCATTTGGATTATAGTGTCTCAAAACTGGAGCTGCTTTAATGGCATCTTTGATTCTATTAAATGCTTGAGTAAGTTCTATCTCCCAACACCACTCCACACCTTTTACTAAAAGTTTTCTCAGTGGAGCTGTTAATTCTGACAAGTTGTTAATAAATTTTGATAAGTAAGTAACCATACCAATAAACCTTTGCAATTCTTTAACATTCTGAGGGATTTTTAAATTTTCGATTGCCTTCACTTTATCTCCATCTATTTCAAGACCATTTTTTGATATGACATGCCCGAGAAATTTAACAACTGGAACCTTGAAAATACATTTATCAGGGTTTAATTTTAGCCCTGCTTTCTTTATTCGATCCAACACTACCTTAGTAATAGTCTCAATTTCTGCTTCGCAAGATGCGTGAATTAAAATGTCATCCATAGCTACCTCTACTCCCTGTAAATCACCCAATAATGAGGACATCCAACATTGAAAAACCTCCGGAGCCGAGGCAAGGCCAAAGGGAAGACGTAAACTACGGTATCTTCCCCATGGAGTAGCTATAGCAAGATATTTTGAAGTTCGGTCAGTTACTGGAATCTGCCAGAACCCTTTTGCACAATCGAGTTTCGTAAATATTGTAGAATTATATAATTTGGCAGCCACTTCTTCTAGAGTTGTAAGAGGAAATTGACGACGTTTGACATTTTTGTTGACATCAGTCAAATCAATACAAATTCTTGGTTTTTTATTTCTCCAAACCACAACCATAGGAGACACGGCTATGGCTGGTTCTGTCATGGGAGCTATTATTTTAGTCAGTACCATTTTCATTTTGTCCAACTCTTCTTTAACTGCCTCTCTGATTGCATACGGGATTTTTCTTGGTGGAAAAATTTTAAACGATTGATTATCTATTAGATCGATGTCGTAGATGTAGCCGGCACAACCGATTCCAGTAAATAAATCTTTGTCATTTGTAATGGTTTCCACTCTCTTAACAAAACCCAATGATTCACATGTGGTTTTCCCAATAATACACTGATGTCCTGAGGACACGACTAAGAACTTTAAAATAGGCTTTAGCCCCTGCTTTGTGCATACTGTCACTTCCGTTTCCCCAATTACGGGTGTTTTGTTATTGCTGTATGAAATTAATGATTTTACTTTTGACTTCATTAATGTTAAATTACATTGTTTGACCTCATCCATTGTTAATATATCTGCTTGAGCACCCGTGTCCAGCTTAAAGCTCACAATGTTATTTTGAGGAAGTGTCAACTTCTTAATCCAATCCTTGTTAGAAATGTTTTTATGTTGAATGGAGCCAACATAAAGATCAAACTCAGTCTCCCCAGTGATGGAAGAAGTGGGAGAATTTTGGTACCCATTATTTTCACTGACTGTGTCCACCTTTTTTGACCGATTACGGCAACACTCTTTCAGGTGCCCCACTATACCGCATTTAGGGCAATTTTTGCCATAAGCGGGACAGAAACGTCTCCCGTGTTTAGAATTACACCGTCTACAAAAGAATATATCATTCGATTTTGTCGAATCTCGTTCAGAATTCGATCGAGCATTTGTACTTTTAATTACATTTATTGGTAATGATTGCAACTGTTCAGAAACTTTCATTTCAGAAAGATGTTTCTCTGCCAATTCTGAAGCTCTACATATAGATACTGCCTTATCGTACTTAAGATCGTCTTCTGATAACAAAGTTTTACGAACATCGTTATTTTTAATGCCAACTACAATTTTATCACACAATAGTTCGTCTTTCAATGTGCCAAACTGGCATTTATTAGCCTGATTTATCGCGAGAGTCAGAAACTCATCAAATGTCTGCTGTTGCAATTGCATTAGTCGATTAAATAGTAATCTTTCGTAAGTCTTGTTTACTTTTGGTGTAAAATAATTATCAAATTTTTGTTTTATTACCTTAAGATCCTTTTTTTCAGCGTCCGAAAGTTCTAAAGAGTCGTAATTAACTAACGCTTCTGGTCCTATAACTGTCATAAATGTGGCTACTTGTTTTTTGGAGCTCTTTTTTGATAAATTAGTAGCTTCAGCATACCATTCAAAATAATTTTTCCATTGTTTCCACACTTGAGTAATGTTTTGAGAATTACTGAGAATCTGCAGTGGAGCAGGAGGTCGCAGGTTGACGCCAGAATCGGAATCAGACATGTTTCCAAACAAAATTTTCAACATTCACTCACAAAAACCAAGTCTTTTTCACTAACTAGTTCAATATTATTGTTTCGGCACCATGTTAAGTAATTGTCTTGGGATTATAATTAAAAATACATAAGTAATCTGAAAGAACACGTTCTATATTCAAAAGCACAAAAAAACATAACCTCTCTTTTAACAACAACAACATAACCTTTTATATTTATAACCATATATCTATTCTTAACAGTGATACGTCAATCCGAGGGCAAACCTACTGCGCCTGCGCACGTATAAATTTGTCACACTGTGAAAAGACGTGATACTTAGATGTCACTGTTGTATGACTTTTTTACTTTATTTTTTAACGTTATTTTTATGATGAATAGTATTAATATTACGAGAAATCAAAAACATAACTGTTTACTAACCTAAATATAACCTGATTAGACGTATCCTACCTATAATCTCCTTAATACGGCTTGTTTAATTAAGTTATGAAGTCATACGACAATTTAAAATGACGTTAAAATTAAAGTATCACGGCAATCAAAACTACGTCTTATTTAAACTCTATATCCATATCTATTTTTATAAAATTAAAGTTTTGTCTGTACATTGGTCAGACTTGAACATTTTTTGGATACTTTTTGATTTTATACATTCCAAAAACCGAATCCGGCCTTAACTTTTTTCGTGTATGTGTGTCTGTCGCCCCAGTCAGACATTATAGGCGCAAAATTGGCTGAATGTAATCAATTCAGTTTTTTCAGAGGTGAGCGCAAATATGTTACGCAATTTGTTGGCTTAGTTTTATCTAAAAATATTTAGCAGAATCAAAGTTATTTACAATCTTATATTAAAAAATATATATAATACATAATCTAAAAAAATAAGGTCTCTCAAACCAAATCTCACATACTAGCTAATCAAAATGTTTGGGTACTTCTAGACCATCATGAGACTCGCGGTTTTTTGAGTTTTGTCGAAAATTGACCCAAACCGACTAGAAAAATCCAACAGGTTAAAAAAAATATATATTTTTAACCCCATAAAAAATGGCAGAATAAAGATGGCGGACACACTTTAAAGTTTTTTTTTTTTTAGGCTTATTGTGGCTAAACGGTGAGTCGTATCGACAAGGCGATTGCGCCAGCGGTAACTGATTTTCGTAAGATCTATACAACTTTGGTCCTATGAATGTTTATCGTACCTTCGGTTCTACCTTAAATAGAGCTAAATTTATTTTTTGTAAAAAAAGACTTTAATCTCTTATGGCGTCTGCAATTGTTGACCGATTTAACTTTTCTGATTGGGGCGCTAAACCCTTGCATTGGGGGTGCTCTTCGTGTAAGACAACTTTTAGCACCAAACTATTCCGACTTCGGCAATACTCGGGAGCTCCGATTTTAAACGAAGCTAAGATAACAGTTTTCTTGAGTGCCATCAATTTTTGGTATTATTTTTTTTCCGCGGTTCTCTCGTCCAACATTTCCTGGCGTATTTTTCTTTATATATTCCATATATCTATGGGAGTATAGGAGTTGTACCTCTGCCATAGCAAACGTTTTTTTTTTTTTTGTTTTGAAGAAGGAATAGTGTAGTTTGGCTGAGCGCCCACCAAAGTGACAAATGATGTTAGAGTAACATAGCGAAGATATAACAATGATATGTAACAGCAGCCCATTTTGATAGTAACCATGGTTTAGACTTACTCAATAATTTAGTAAAGAGTAATTATTGTAATTGAGGCAAAGGCTATTTGGTTCTTCTTTTTTGGGCAAGAAAATAAAATTAAAATCATGGTGCTTTCGATTTATTAAGAGAGTTATCTATTCAAAAAATAAATAATTTTTAATTTAGGTAAATAAAATTATAATTACTATTTACAAAGGAAGACAGACAGAGAAAAATAGACTTCGGGACTCGAACCACGGACCTCCCCATCATTTTCAGTACAGATGCTCTAACCAATTAAGTTACACTGAAGAATAATTTCCTCTATAGACAACGATACCTAGTCCCGAATTACGATTTCAAATTTTTCTACAAGTCATAGAAGTCGACATTAACGACAATAGGACTAGACTGAGAAATACGCTTGTAATTATAAGTTACCCAATTAGTACCTGTACTTAGAAATTCAATTTACGCTTTTGGTAGTATTCATACTATGGAACGTCCGTAAGGGGAGGTCCGTGGTTCGAGTCCCGGTGCTGATGTCTATTTTACTCTGTCTGTCTCCCTTTGTAAATAGTAATTATAATTTGATTTAAATTAAAATTTAAACGTTCCGTAGTATGAATACTACCAAAAACTTAAAAATTGAATTTATAAATAAATAACAAATAATAACAATGTCACGCCGACAATGTACTTACAACTTAAACTTTAGCCGACCAACTTAATTTTCACTTAAACTTACAGCCGAACAATTTACATACAACGCAGAGAGCCTGCGTGACCGTGTGGATTAAATTACTTACCACGCCAGGCCATTACTGAATCAAGGGCGGTACGAGGTCGTGGGTTTGATTCCTCGCCGTGATACTCTGATTTATATGGTTCATTATTGATCATATCATTCTCTCTTTGGTGGTACAATGTATATATGTATGATGTGTGAAGTGGCTGCAACTCTCTACCATGGGGCTAGTAAAATGGGCCTAAATGGCTAAATGATGGCCTAATTGCTAGGTTCGAACAAGTGGTTCATCCAACCTGTCTAGTACTAGTACCTTACTACTAGTTGGAGAGAGGAAGAGAAAAAGAGGAAGAGGAGGTAGGGAAGTTATCTGACTTTATCGTTTCTCCGGCGCCGTGGTCTGGTAGATGGAGTCACGCAACCCGGTAACGGATTTTTTCACACGATCGGATCGAACAGGCACGGCGCAGTAACAGAATTGGCGAAATCGGAGCTTCTTACATGGAAGAAGAGTGATGATAATCATGGCCACGGAGAGAAATAGCACATTTGGGCAACTTGTGTTAAAAAGAGGAACTACGTCGGCCCGATGCGTACCTGAGAGAGGAGGAGGAGAGAAAGAGTTAAGATAGATAGGCAGTGGCGAGGAAGGACAAGGGAAAGGATATGATACTTAAAAACGCGGGATTAGGATCCAAGCACAGGAAAATTTCGTGAAAAAAGAAGGGAGATGGAGGGAAGTTTAAATTGAACATTCAATACTTAACACTACTGAATCAAGATAACTTGTCATATTATTTAGGTTAAAGTAAAGTACAGTCACTTGATGACGTCAATATCTTAACCGGTTGTTGGACGGACCCCAATAACTTAAGCGTGTCGTAACACGTCAGTCAAATTGAATCGTGCGTAAATTGTCTGACATTGACAGGGAGAGTTGCGTCACTTCTTTCCCATTATCTTCTTAGTGGGCGTTGATTTATAAGTTTGCAATGGTTTCATCTTGAGTTTTTCTTTTTCTTCTTCCTTACACCTTGAATGAAATCTGAAGTCAGACCATGTGGGTAGAGTCCATTCAACTATACCGGTACTACATACTACATGTCCTGTTATTTGCGGAACCGGTGAAACTTGGCCAACACACATCTACTTTAAGGTTGGGACATCGATGTCGATATATCGCACCAAGAAATACAATTAATATTTTATATCGATGATAATCTTTGGATATACCGACAGCATCGATAATTTCCTAAGAAAATATGAAAAATATGACTTTAGAATATAAACCCTCTCTCAGAAGACAGATGAAAGTCGTCGCCGTTAGGAAATAACGTCGATTTTATTATTTTATTTTATTTTTTTTTCATTTTTTGGATTGGAGGTTATTGATGTCAATATTTCGATATATCGATATTTTATTTTGAATTTTGGGCTATTATCGATGTTAGTCCACTCGATGGCTATAATATATTGAAAAATATCAAGTCCAAAATTAGTCTGCTAAGTAGTGTGGGACATAGCTTCCTCAAATCCTATTTCGTATGATTAAATGATTTTATGCTTTAAAACCTATCATTGTACCATTTATTTAATCATATATATGGATAATAATTATCATTTAATTTATCTGACTATTTGTTTATTCCCTTTTAAACAAGCTTGTAAGTCTATTATATTTATAATATTTTAATTTCAAGTTATTTTACTAAGTTGACTAAGTGTATTTTAATGACTATACATTATATTTTGTAAATCTATTGTTACTTGTTAGTGAATTATTGTCTATAAGAGATTGATTAGTAAGCTGTGTACTAGCAACTCATTATAAATGAGCAGCCTCACAAATGTTTTGTTTAATAAATATATTGTGTTTCTCACCACTCGCTTTTCAAGTCTGTCAAAATTGTTTTGATTTATTAAATTAAATGAAGTATCAATTTAGCAAAATTTAAAGAGCTCAGACGGTTGAAATTAATCTGAAGCAATCTGTAATATATATATATATATATGTGTGTGTGTGTGTGTGTGTGAGTATATAAATATATATGTCTTGAAATTGGAAAGGTCCATCTCATCTGAATTTTAGGTAAAATTCAATCTCAATGCTAAAAAGGAAGTTTTATTTAATATATTAAATAGTTGGGGGTGTAGGTGAGTTTTATCAAAAGCACAAAGAACCGCTCTATCCTAGCACACTGAGGAACTCGATCCAGGGTATTAGATCCTTCTAACCGACCAGTTTTCTAGAATTTAATTTATTCTACCTCTGAATGGAAAATATAAATTTCTTCCTTTTCTAGTCCTAGAATATTTCAACTCGACAAAGCACTGTTGAGCATTACATTACTCCCCGAATTATAAATAACTTTTACTTAAAATATTCCCCAAAACAAAATATTTTATTTCTTTAGTATTCAACGGGAGTATTTTCCGCAATAAAACAAAATTTCAAAAACTTGGTACTGATAAACATTAAGTTACCTTTTTTTTTTATTAAATATATTCAGTAACAATTTATATTAAATTTGATTCTTTGTTTTTTAAATTTGTCTCTTATTTTAACCTTTGTTTTAACTTCTCTTTGGCTTTGATCTAATTTAAATTCATAATTGTTTTTTTGAATCATACGTACAATGGATATTTAATTAAAACAACTATGTACATTCTTGCCGTTTCTAAATATCAAAATCTCTCTTCTTTATAACCTAATGACCTTGGATATATTTATATATATATATATATATATGNTTTTTTCAGAGGTGAGGGCATATATGTTGTAGGCTTGATTTCATCGAAAAATGTTTGGTTGAACCAATGTTATATAAACAATTTGATATAAAAAAATATATATGAAATTACCTAAAAAAAAAAACTTAAAATAAAAAACAAAACCGGTGGAGAGCCAAGATGGTAGAATAGAGTAGTAGAATAGTAGTATTTCATTTCACCTTGGTGGAGAGCCACCATGCGCCCATTTTGGCAGACAATGTGATTTGCATGGATAAAAAAATACTAAAATTTCAGAAACAGATATTTTAAGAAAGAACATCGCATTTGATTGGACATCTGCAAAAACCAATCAGTTTTTCCCCTTTTCCTTCAAGGGTCCTTTGATTCAAGGGTAATTTTTAGTATACATATTTGGCTTATAATGAAAATCTAAATAATAATTAATATAAAATAATACCATTTTTGAAAAACTGTCTTATTATTAAACTTTTTTTTCTGTATTCTTCACCTCATTTGTTTCCATGTGCAAAATTTGGGGAAGATTGAAGGGAGCGGGAAGTGGTTCAAAATTGGGGTAATAGGTGTGCGATGAAACTTAAAAAGCAAATAAATAGGACGCCATTTTGTTTTATTATTATTATTATTTTGGTTTCTGTATTCTTCACCTCATTTGTTTCCATGTGCAAAATTTGGGGAAGATTGAAGGAAGGGAAGTGGTTCAAAATTGGGGTAACAGGAGTGCGATGAAACATACAAAGCAAAGTAATATAAGACTAGTAAAAAATAAAAAAATAGTTATACGAGTTAATTTTAGTTAAGCATCCAAAACCCTAATAGTAAGTAATATTTAATACTTAAATAACAAAATCCTCGTTTGTTATATGAAACATTAAATTTCCACGGAATAAATTCTTGTAGGTAAAATTCAAAAAGCAAAATTACCTTTGCAAACAATAACTTAGAAATGATAAAACCAAAGAGATAACTCTCTCCAACTGGAGCGCACTAACCCCAACATTCACTAAAATAAACCACAATTCTGTGGATTACCCTTCAGACCTTAAATACTGTGGATTTATATGATTACACACAGTGTATCTCTCACATATTAGTATACTTGATTCGCCTCTGAGAGATGTTTTCATTTTTGAAACATACACGGAATACTGCTATATCTATCTAAAAAATAAAAAGTATTCCTAGATAGTTAATTTTATTTAAATATTGTGTGAGTTAGTTTTCAAGGAACTTATTTGATTATTGGTTTTAAAAGAATTTATAAATCTTGAAAAAGAATAATGTACATTAATTAATTTCATTTAAAACGAATAGGTAATAGAATGAAACACAAAAAAAGTTATTCATATAACTAGGCAGCAAAATAGAATTTAGCTGACAAGTTTTTAAGTTTTGGTTCCGAGCCAAAGGCGAGGATAGGCTAAACAAATTTACTGTGAAGAGGCGAAGCCGAGGCAGGCAAATGTTAATTATCTGTCAGGAATGTTTTCTTTGCTGCATAGTTACATACAATATTTTATCTACTAACGGCAGAAAAATTACACTAATTATTATACTCCCTTTTTAATATATAGAAGATTTAAAGAAATTAAAGTTGTGAAAAAACGAAAGTTTGCGCCATCAATAAAACAAAACAAAGGCAAAAAAATTCAGGGTTGCCACATTTTTTTTATTAACAACTGTTTTTTTATTTCAATTTTTAAATAATCATTGTAAAATAATAAAATTTGTTTATCACTATAATTATTTTTATTTTTTAAAAAAAGATATAACTACATATTTGGAAGAATATTACGCTTAAATATATAAAAATAAACAATGTGAGAGTGTTTATAACCTGCGATGAAGTAACCTTTTTTTAGTAAAATTTTCTTAAAATGTGACAGCCTGTTGTTATTTTGCTGACACTTTGAACTTTTGCTGACACTTTGAACTTTTGCTGACACTTTGATATTTTGCTGACACTTTATTCAAAAGAATCAAGAAAAATGACATTTTGCAGACTGAAAACAGTACAACAATGCTTAATTTTGCTGCCGTGAGTAGATAAA
>KZ651730.1:57943-68572 GCA_001010745.2 Gerris buenoi
TATAAATGGAGTTCTCCATTTCTCTATAAATTTCTAATAAGTTAAACTCCATCCAAAATTGTTGGTGTATTTAAATTATATACAAAGTATCTGTAATTAATTCCAAGAATCGATATCCAACCCTAGATTTGAGAATACATGATTAAATTGTTAATTAAATTAATGCAACATTAAATTAAATATTTATAAATTTAAACTTTATGTTATACATGTAGTTGGGGTTTTTAGCATTATTTACCCTACTAATTATAAATTGAAAATAAATCTATGTAAATAGTAAGTAATTATAAGTGGAGGGTTAAGTACTAACAACTAATATAACCTCTGTACAGTACAGTAAGACTTAGTCTTTAAATCTTTTAACATCTCCAAATCAATCTTCGAGATATCACAATACTAACTCTTCATATATATATATAAACTAGGCATATTATGAGAAAGATTTTTTTTAGCGAATTTTCGAAGATAATTAAGCTATTGCAATGGCTTCAAAATTTGTGTAATGCGAATTTTTGAAAAAAAAAAAAAAAAAAATCATGGAAATCCGTTTCAGGCCATTCTGAATCGATCCCTAAATTTTAACACTTTTGTTTATGTATGTATGTATATAATATGTGTCACTCCAAACGATATCTCCCCTTAGGATGCACTTAAATATAGAACATTCTTTAACTCTCTCACATAGAAACACTCTTTGTTTGAAACTAAAGCATTTTGAAAACTCATGGAAACGTAATAATTAAATCACGCTGGTTCTCGAAGTGGTCTAACTAGGGATTGTTTAGATTTTTCTTTAAAGAATTATGAACCATACGTTTTTTGATATGGTTAATGTCAATAGTTTTGTCCTAAGTCATAGCCTGAAGCCTTTTATCTATAGTCATTCAAAAATAGCGTGGAATGTAATTGGACGAAGCCTCAGTCATTGTTTATGTGAAAGATAGAGGAGAGTTTTGTCTCATCACGTAATTGTCTTATTATGGGTCTTAGATAGGAGACATTTAGAGCAGCCCTAGTTCCCACTTAGGCAATTAGGAGCATCCCCTGTTTTTCTGAAGACAAGTGAATGTCTCTAGAGAGAAGATAAGTAAGCTTTTCCTAAACCAACTAGTTGGCACTAAGGGCTCATTAGTAAGGGTAATATCAGGTTGAAAAACTTCCTCCCCCAATTTAATTTAAAGAAAGAGGAAATTGAAAAATCTAAATTTAAATTTTCTATTTCTAGCTTCATGAATATTTTCTTTTATATCCTTATTAGTCTTCCCCTTTTATAAGTTGTTTCGATTTTTTTAATGAAACGTTTCTAACTTAACTGTTCATTGTTCCATACGAGATGCGGTGTACATAAAACGGGTTTCTTAACGTCTTCATTTCCATCAATATTAGATTACCATTATACTTATCCTTACATATTTGCGCGATCATAAAAATTTTTCCACCTCTTTTGAGAAAGATTATAATAACAAAGGGTAATTATTAAGGTTTTCGTTTTAGGATTAAGCTTTTCGAATGAATAACCTCTCTTTATAATGTTTTTCAACGCAAGATTACTCTGTAATCTGTTATAAACACAACGACAAAATATGATTTGTAACTTCTTAGAAGTCAAATTATTGGGTTATTCTTGGAATTTTGATCTCTTTTTCAAGGGAGAGAGTGATTTAAGTTTTTGCAAATAAAATAATTTTCTTAAAGGATAAATCATTTAAATTGAATAAACCATTTTACTTATTTCTATATTTTGCTTCCGAGCTTACCGAAGGTAACAGAAGCTATGTGATCGCTCTGAAGAACGAAAATATTTTATATCTCCAATTTCAAAAATTCCAAGACAGAAATTCGTTTCAGACATCAAGCGCACAAATATACATTTATTATTATTATTACTGGTCTTATATTACTTTGCTTTGTAAGTTTCATCGCACACCTGTTACCCCAATTTTGAACCACTTCCCGTTATTCAATCTTCTTCAAATTTTGTACATAGAAACAACCAAGGTAAAGAATACAGAAACCAAAATAATAATAATAAAAAAACAAAATGGCGTCATATTTCTTTGCTTTTTAAGTTTCATCGCACACCTATTACCCCAATTTTGAACCACTTCCCGTCATTCAATCTTCTCCAAATTTTGTCCTTAGAAACAACTAAGGTGAAGAATGCAGAAACTAAAAAAAAAAAAAAAAATTGAACTTAAGACCAGTTTTAAAAAAATGGAATTTTTATATTAATTATTTATACCTATATCTTTAAAGGAACTCATCCGACTTTAATGAAATTTAGAAGTTTTTTTTAAATGTAGCCTGCAGATAGCCCGGGATAATTTTTTTTTTAAATCGTCTGAGATCTTTAAAATTTGCTAGATTGATTCTTTATTTCGTGTTAAAATCCAAATTTATTTTAGCAGATTTAAAGAAACAGGAGGAAAACTAAATACATTTGACAATAATGAGCTCTAAAAGCACATAACCATTAAAGTTTACGATATAGGATACGAGGAAGCTATGTGAAGCAGTAATAAAAAGTATTATAGTAGTTAGTTGATGAAATTTTACCTTACTCGTGTTTACAAAATGATTAGATAAACATTTTTCAGCAAGTAGAATCAAATCATAATTGCAAAATCGTTGAACTTCTTAAAATATTTCAATATTTGTGCATTTAAGGGTCCATAAGTAAACTAATCAATGCATTTTAAAATGAGCTGAGTGTCTGACAAATACTCGACGTAACCTGATACCTCTTATCTCGCGACTCTGCTCGAATAAGTTAAATTTAATAATTGAAATAGTTTAAACTCTAAAGTGTTCGGGAGTCTGTCTAAATCAGGCTCTCGATAACTTATGTTAAGGTGTACTTGTGATAAGGTTAAGTGCTCTTACTTAATAATTTAGTTTTAAACCAAACTGAGAGAAATTTAAAATTATAGTTATCCTGAAGGAACACTTTAACAGTAACTCCGAAAACACTAATTGATACTTAAAATGATAGAATTAGGATGAAAATAAGTCAATTTCGCTTTTAGTAAATTAGTTACAGGAAAGGGGAGACTGGGGTTGTTACATCGGGTAGGTTATTCCATACTGAATTTAATTTGAACTGAGGTGGAGATATTTTATATATTAAGACAGAAGTCATGCAAGGGTGTCAGATTTGCCCACTTTCATTTGGTCTGTTTATAAACAATCTAGGGTAAAGTGGGGCTATGGTGTCTCCTGGGGTTATTGTGACCAACTCATTTTTTGTAGGGAATTTTAATAGTAATAATTCTCCTATTGTCAGATTCTGGAACTAGAAACAGTACTGCTTCATTCCTAACAAACAGGTAGAGAGAAAAAAAAAAAAACAATTCCCTACAAAAAATAAGTTAGTCACAATAACCCCAGGTGACACCATAGCCCCACTTTACCCTATATCATGATCATGAGGTAGCTGGAGAGTTGAGAGCCAGTGTGACCGTGTGGGTTACCACGTCTGCTCGGCCATCACTGAATCATGAGTGGAACGAGAGGGGGTTCGACTCCTCGCCGTGACGCTCTGATTTATATGGCTCACTATTGATCACATCATACTCGCTTCGGCGGTACAATGTACATATGTATGATGTATGAAGTGGCTGCAACTCTCTACCGCGGGGCGTAAAAAGGGCCTAAGTGATGGCCTAATTGCAAGGTTCGAACAAGTGGTTCGTCCTACCCGTTCTAGTAGGAAGTACTAGACTACTACTACTAGCTGGAGAGTTAAGAGTTCCAGGTATTGGAATTAAAATGTTAGCTTTTGCCTACGATATCGTCCTTCTAAGTGATAACATCGCAACTATTAGGAGAAAATTTAGACACCAAGATGAGTATTGTGAGAACTGAAACTTAAGGTAAACCTATAAAAATCGGAAATAGTGGTGAAGGTAAAAAAAAATGAAAAATTAAGTCCCGGGAAAATATACTGTAGAAGTAGATTTTTGTGCTACATAAAGTAATGCCTGGTTTTGTTTCACCTCTAAAAACTCAAATTTATTTTTGCCAATTTTTTAACAAGTCATATTTCATGAATATATCTTCAATTATATCATAACTAAACTGATCTACAAATAATGAAAATGTTGATTTCGAATTTTGCAAATCTTGAAATCTAAAAAGTATATACATTTTGAATAGGACCTTACCTAACTCAACGCAAAAGCCGCATTTGCCTATCTCCGATCTAGATAGGCAAATCTAGGTAGTTTCGGTACTTCTGTAGATTGTCACTCCCCTGGTTTCTATAGTCGAATGTACTTTGGAACAAACACACACTTCTATTTTTATAAGGAGAATAAAAGTCTAAAGAAGAACACTCTATACACATTATTTAGACTGTTACTCCCCTTTGTTTTTTTATAAGGGGAGTAACAGTTTAAATAAGAACATTCCGTGCACCTTCTTTAGATTGATACTCCCCTCTGTTTTCTTTTTATAAGAGGAGTAACAGTCAAAAGAAGAATATTTCGTACACCTTCTTTAGTTTATTATACCTCGATTTTATTTTTAAAATTGGAGAAACAGTCCAAAGAAGAACACTTCGTACACATTCATGAGATTTTAACTCCCCTCTATTTTATTTTTATAAAGGGAGTAACAATCTAAAGTAGTAAGAAGTGCCTTAGTTTCAATTACAAACAAGTTGCGTGTGTGCAAGGCCTTGATGATTAGTTTTTTTCAAGCCCCTAGCCTATTGACTTCTTCTCCTGGACTAATATTTGTATACATCTAAGGCTTTATCGATTTGAATGCCTAGATAGGGGCATAGGAGCCTAAAAACGAGCCTCGTCGGTGTATATTGATGAGGTAGGCTTAGGAAATTACAGGCTTCAATCACCGTAATCCAGGTAAAATATTATCATATTTTAATATTTTATATTTCTTTGATGTTTGCCCACTTGAATCTAAAAGGTTTTGACTTGGCAGATATTCTCTAAGCTTCTATGGTGTGCAGTGAGGTTTAAACGTTCCCTTTTGACCTTTACATTATCATAATGAACCCAATTACTTTAACACACTCCCTTAGGAATCTCAAACAAGTTTAACAGGGTTTAATGAGTATCTAGGATATGTTGTAATAGATAACAAGCCCTTCCCTAGTCATTTCAAGGGACAACCTCAAAATTACCTTCTTTAGGGTTTCATTGGCAAAACAAAAAAAAGAAACCCTTATATTCGTAGTTTTGTTCCTGTGTCTGTCTGTCACTCTGTATTCCAATAACTTTTGAATCAAAAGAGATAAAACATGAAACTTTGTTGTATTTAAGTTCGTTTTGACGCCCACTCAGCAAAAATATAGAGAACTCAAAATTATCAGCTGTTCAAATTCAAAATGGTGGATACTTCATGTCACGCAAAATGGTTTTTAAAAAAATATAGTATATAATAATTACTTTAAAAATATTGTAAACTAAAAACTTGTTAAAGATATGTTAGGTTAGCAAACTCTAGATTATTTTCAAATTTGCATGCTTAGCATGTTGAAAATAAAGTACTTAGAGAATGGGCTTTGCAAAGCCCTAACTAAACCTTACTTTTATAAAATTGAACAAGGCTTTGGGATAATTAAATTTTAAACTGCTGCAGATCTGTAGAGGAAAAAATTACTTCATCTCTAGAGAGAAAATTGCCTAATCTCTAGAGAGAAAATTGCCTAATCTCTAGAGAGAAAATTGCCTAATCTCTAGAGAGAAAATTACCTAATCTCTAGAGAGAAAATTACCTAATCTCTAGAGAGAAAATTACCTAATCTCTAGAGAGAAAATTACCTAATCTCTAGAAAGAAAATTGCCTAATCTCTAGAGAGAAAATTACCTTATCTCTAGAGAGAAAATTACCTAATCTCTAAAGAAAATTACCTGTAATGCCTGTGATGACTACTCCGTTGAGCCGGCTCCCTAGTCTCCGAGTTATTCGCAGAGCCGAGACAACTTCTCAGGTACTGACGAAGAGTCGACCTGAAGTGAGGATGAGACAATCCGTACACTATAGGATTGTACAGCACTGAAGTCTGCAATCAGACAAAACAGAAACAAATAATGATAAAATTTAGTTGCTGCAGATATATATTTGCTAGCATATTGTTATTGACGATTCGAGTAAAAATAAAACATAAGGACTAAAAGAGACGTTACGACGTAAAACTTTAATGAAGATAAAGGGATATTTAGTCTAAACATGGACAAAGGAATGCCATAATTATTTTCCTTATAAAAGTGATTATAAGTAAAATTAACGTTTACAACAAAGGGATATTAACACTATTATGTAATGAGAGAATATGTTAGTGAGATGCTGTCTAATAAAACACAGTGGGAAAGTTTATGCTAACGTTTCGCTAAATTTATTATCATCATCAGAGCAAGAAACAAAGTATAAAATTAACATAACACAAAGAGTTTGAGGTTGTCTCTACGACTCGTTATAAAGGATTGAATGGAAGTGCGGTTGAAAATAAGAAAGGGTAAGATATGTTAGGCAGCTATAGCTAGGAATACAATAATGAAAAATTGTAAAATATAATACAAATTACCAAAACATATATTGTACTAGAAGTCGACCAAGAAGTCATGAACACGGTAGAAACTGGAAGCTTAGCTTCGTTTAAAGTCGGAACTTCCGAGTATTGCCGAAGTCAGTATAGTCGGGTGCTATTCTAGTTTGTATGACATGCGCAGTCAAATCTCACAAATAACTACAGGAAGGTTTCCAATCTGTTAGGTTTCCTTTTTTGTTTGTTTTATACAGTAGGAGTTAGTTATAATAGTCACAACTAATTTCGTACGATCCACAAATCCACGGGATGATGCAAATTCAAAGGACGCTACAATTAACGGGGTTGGAAATCAAAAGTAACAAATCAAACTCAGAAATAAAGAGGAATAATCGATGAATAATAATATAAATATTGATTTCTTATCAGATACAGTGTTGCCTGTAGCAAAAAATATAGAAGTTAAAAAAATAAAATGATTAATAACTAAAGAACAACACTGTGTTTTTTTGACAGTGTTCTATTTTATTAAAAACTGACTGTACATGACGACGATTTCCATGACTTCTTGGTCGACCTTTAGAAGTTATTAATTAAATTTGTATAGCTATTGCTTAGAATGTTGGAGTGAGTTATGAAATGGTATTTGGAGTTGAGGAAACGTAGTTCACTTTAAGGACATTACGTTTAAATAAGATAGGTTCTTGGGCGCAAATCTTAGTACCTTTAAAGTCAAATTTATGTTGTGTATTGAAGTAATTTCCTATTTTCTGGATTGTTCAACCAAACCTACATTTATTTATTCTTTTATAACATGTCGTAGGGTCCAGCTCGAGCTTTTTGCATTATTATCATTTTTCTTTTTGGATTCTTGCTCTGATGATGCTAATAAATTTAGCGAAACGTTAGTATAAACTTTCTCACTATGTTTAATTTGACAGCTTCTCACAAACATACCCTTGCATTATACTTGAATTGTCACCAACCACCTCCATTTTTATGTAATGAAGTTTGATCTTACTTTGAACTAAATATCTCTTTATCTTAGACTAAGGGATATTATAATTTCTTAATACAGAAAGTAATATTCCTTTGTCTTTTTTTCCGTCCACCAAGGAATGTCAAATTTGCACTGAAATAGGGAGATAACAAGCTAAATGATTCCTAACGTTCTATTGATATAAATTTAGGATTAAAGTTACAGTAAATGACATACATATCGCTAGTATACCTGCAAAACCTCGTAAGTCCGATTTTAATTTTTAATTTTTAATTTTTTTATTTTATTTTTTTTTTTTTCATACTTCGATAGATTTAGCTCGACTGCGTCCCCGTGTGAAATATTTTACGATTTTGTCGACTACAACGTCGTGACACGGTGATTGAAAAAACTCGTAAGTCGAGATGGTTACATGGAGGGTAATAAATCCTTGTTTGTCCGAAGTTGAAGCACGTCGCCCCCAGGCTACAGCAGAGTTCTGATTTTAATATAATTTAAAATACTTATATTGACAAATTTTATTATTCAAAATTACTGTATTATAAATTTAATTTAATGTACACTTGCGCTTTTATTGCTTATTACAATTATTTATCACTAATTTTAATGAGTTCTCGCAGTTCAGGAGACTTACATGGTTTTACACAACGGCAGGAAATTCAACTTGCGTATTTGGTTGATATCAATTAAAATGTTTGTTTTGTTTTTAACTTTCATAATATTGACTTGCTGTATGTGTTTAAATTGGTATTGAATTAAACAATCAAACTACGAATTCTGTTCCTTTGTTCCACTTTAATATGTTCATTAAGTATTACATTTTATTTATTTATATTTTTCCTACTTTTTATGTTTGTTTATTTATTTTTGTAAAGTACTTTAAACAAAACAATTAATTAAAAATACATTATTTCTCTTCGTAAATCCTCATAACTACAAAATTATAAGTGTATTTAAAACCCCGATGGTTGTAAAACACCATATGTATGGGCAATGAGTATTAGAAGTTAAAGATTAAACAATTATTCAGTTTTCTTGCTCACCTGTAAAGATTTTGGATTTGTTACATACGAGATTTTGCAGGTATACTAGCGATATGAGGGGTTAGGTATTAGTCGTGTTATCAAAATTATCTTCAGATTGGATTTTCCATGATGAAAGTGTTTCTCTTCTGTGTCAGGACTCGCATGTTTACACTACCTAAACAAAACCTTATCAGTTGCTACAACATCAAAGAGCTTGTCAGTGTTCACAAACTAGCCAACCGTAGTAACACCTGACCAAAGCATTGCGTTACGTCAACTAACTAACTCTGGTAAAACATTGCAAAATGAACTTTATAAAGTAACCATGTTACGCATGAGATATACCATTATGACACACTACATTGTTTCACTGCTATAAGCTTCGCTTTTTAAAGATTTTGTTCTTTACTTTCATCTTTCTATCTGTCTGTCAGTAATTCACCTGATCTCAAAAAGAATTTAGTGACCCAAACAAGGGGTAGAAGTTTAAAGGGTTGGATTTTTTTTTTTTATAGAAAATTTGTCAGGTAGTGATTTAAATGAAAGAGGATAATATATTTATTTATACCTTTGTAATTTCAAAAAAGCTCATCAAATTTTTATGAAATTTGGGCTCATTGTCAATAATAGCCTGCAAAAAAATATCCTCAGATTATTTTCAACCTTCTTCGCTCTTTAAATTTTGCTAAATAGAAACTTTCATGTAAAAAAATAGGCTGCCTATATGTATGGCTCATAGCTTCCTCGCATCCTATCAGGTAATTTATTGATTTTATGCTTTTACTCTATTTGTTTAATTGTTTCCCATTTTTTTTAAAAATTGTCAAAATATTTTTTATTTTTTTATATGAATCAAAAGTTTCAATTTAGCAAATTTTAAAGATCGCAGACGGTTCAAATTAATCTTGAGCTATCTGTGAGTTACTTTCGATAAGCTATAAAAGTTTCGTACACTTGTAGGTGTAAATAAATGTATGCTTGTGCGCACTTGGAAGAGATACTTATAAGAGCAGATGGTTGAATCTTTTATGTGACCAACATAAAATTGTTCTTCAGAACGATCACATAGCTTTCAATACCTTTGGTAAGCTCAGAAGCAATAAAAACAATTTTGACAGGTTTAATTAACGGGTGGGAAATTGAATAAATTATATAATATTAGGTTGTAAAAGCATATAATCATCAATATATATGAAAAAGGACTCGAGGAAGCTATGTGCCACACTAATTGGCAGACTATTGTTTTATACGTCTCATACATAGCCCTCACACACCACTTATGAAAAGTTCATCGCATCCCCAGTTGCCCACAGCTTCGGGACTCACTGACTGTTGCTTACGCCGTGACCATTAATACAAGTACTACAAGATATGTTCCTGGGGGCCTGGGTGGCTTGGAGGCTAGAGCTCTTGCTTTGCGGTAAAGAAAGTTAAGCAGCCTCGAGCAGGGTCAGAAGGAGGATGGGTGACCACTTCTAACCACAGCTCTGGGTTCGATTCCCGGACCGGGCCCCCCGCTCAATGTTCACCCAGCATTGTTTAAACAAATTGAAAGCTCCTCGTAAGAGTGGTGCCACCAGGTTTCGGTCTGGAAACCATGATGATGAAACTCTTGGTTGTATTACAACTAGGAGGGGAGTCATGGTTCACGACCATATCGTCACACGAGTAGAGTGAAGATTTCGGTCCCTAATCCGGGTTTGTTCTATGGACCCACCTAAGAGGCCTGCGTCTTCGGGTGTAAAAGCCCCCCGGAATTAAAAAACAAAACAAAAATGTTATGAAGCTGTGCCAACTCCTAACAGTGAGTACCACTTTGTTGGAGTTCTTTTTACTGGTCTTATATCACTTTGCTTTGTAAGTTTCATCGCACACCTATTACCCCAATTTTGAACCACTTATCGTGATTCAATCTTCCCCAAATTTTGCACATAGAAACAACTAAGGTGAAGAATACAGAAACAAAAATAATAATTATAAAAAAACAAAATGGCGTCATATTTCTTTGCTTTTTAAGTTTCATCGCACACCTATAACCCCAATTTTGAACCACTTCCCGTCATTCAATCTTCTCCAAATTTTGCACATAGAAA
>KZ651730.1:85806-97134 GCA_001010745.2 Gerris buenoi
AATAAGGTATTAGCATGAATTATTTCGAAATTTTAGGACCAGCCGATCTATAGTGGGGGGGGGGGGGGATTTGTTTTGGGTATATTTTGATTTTTTTAACCAATAAGGAAGTCAAATTTTAAAAAAGCATATATAATTTTGGGCGCATTTTTAATTTTCGCGCATAAAATTGGCAATTTTTAAAAATTTGTGACGAACTCCCGTAATTTGTATCACCCCACCATAGGGTATTAGCATGAATTTTTTCGAAATTTTAGGATCAGCCATTATATAGTGGTTGAGGGGGGGGGGCAATTTTGGGTGTATTTTGATTTATTTGACCAATTAGGAAAGCAAAATTTTAAAAAATTATTCATATATTTGTAGCCTACTATTCAACAGCTTTCATTTGATACCCCACTCGAAAATTAAAAAAAAATATAAATTTTTGAGACCACATTTTGTTGAATTGCGCATGCGCATATTTAATTTTTACTTTTGTGTATTTTCCCTGTGTTTGGGCCCGAGAGTTACACCAGTGTTTCAAATTTCAGCTATTTAGCTTTAACGGTTCGGGCCCTATGAACCAAAGAGCGACGGACAGACGGACACATCACCCTCGGCATAAGGGTTTTGAGAAGTATCTACAAAACCCTAAAAAATACTGTGTTATTTACTTTGTAAACAATAATTTCTATCAGCTGATTTTAAATTCTTTTATTATTATATTCTCACATTCTATAGTTAATAACAAGTATAAAGAAAATATAAACAAACATTGAATAATAAAAGTTTTTTGTTATAAAGGATAAAATTTAATCAATTTGTTTTGTTGTCGCATAAACTCTCCTTGAACTCTAGATGTAAACAAACCTCCTTTCTTTCACTTCAGTTTAGCTCTAAACATCGGAACGGACACATATCCTCTAATCTTTTTACATACTACCGACATTTATAAGGGTAACATTTTATTTTTATGTTAAATATATATTTTTATTGTGTATCATTAGGTATTATTATTGTTGCAAAACTATAATCGTTATTTGCTGTTTGTGCGATGTAGTTTATACTGAGTCATCTCTTGCTCACGTATAGACACCACAACATTTCATGGAAGTCGTGTGTGGGATTTCCAAACCGGTACTTAATTCTAAAATGAGATCAGTTTACCCGAATTATCGTTATATCCGAAATAATCATTGCATGTTATATAGGAAACCAACCATATGCATTGATCGCAATCGTTATACGCAGAATATCGCTGAACCTGGGTTCATTGTAAGGAATTTCACTGTATTTGGTTGATAACATAGACTGTTAAGCATTTTTTTTTTTTTTTTTGTTAATTAAGTTCCATACATTGAAAATACTTTGTTTGAAATCAATTTAGAGTATTAAATCACAAACTTTGATACGTGCAATTTCGTTTAATAGAAATCAATTTACTTTAAAAGTTAAAGCCTAAAGAAGTTATACTTTAAAGAAAACAAGTTGTTTACTTTACTTAAAACATTTTATTAATTAAAATACATGCTGAATGGTTGCTTTCAAGTTTTACAACAATGGATAAGATAACGTATAAAGGAAAACTGTAGGAAAAACTTTGTGCAGCAAACTCACTGATTCACTTTGTGAAGTGAATGCGGGGTTATTGTGAACTCTATCAGTATTCAAGCCGACAGAGTCGAGCAAACTCGGTACTCGGTAACCATTATTTAAATTACTGCGCACTAACTAATACACTATCTGCGTGTTCTAATTCAATCCTGTAATAATACGAGTGTAAGCTTGCAGGAACAAGGCTCAAAACAATTAAATTTGTTAACTAAAGTAGTAGCGGGCACCCTAGTTGCTCCTGTACGTTTTCTTTCTTATTGTTTCAGTAAATTAAATTAGCTTTCACTGAAATTTGAACAACGAGAGAGCTTTTGTTTGCATAAAAAAATAAAAATAAAAATCATAAAACAAAAATTATAAGGTTGTTGTAAACGAGTAAGGCGCGCTTCACGTAATTACGTGATAGTCGAGGAGATAGCGTGCAAAAAAGTGTGTGACTAACATCAAGCTAGAATTTTGTATACAAGTCAATCTTTTAGGGCCTTTTAAGAATATGTGGTCGGCTAAGTTCGTTTGCGGGACATAGCTTGGCAATAGGTATTTAAAAAAAAAATACGAGTGAGGTTCTCACACATTAGAAGTGAAACTTGAGTTCTAGAATGCATTACTCTCTTTAATTTTTTGACGAATTTATTATTTCAAGAATAAAAATGGGGCTAATTCGGATTGTACGTGACCCAGAAATTTTTTTTCGAGTTGGACCTCTACCTGGTTTATTTACAGGAGGGTTGTTTTTCTTCAGAAAATGAGCGGAGCACCGCGTAGCGGCTATTAAAAATTCAAGTGTACACAAAATTACGGTTTTTAATTTAATACACAGGATTTTATCATCTAACCTCTAAGGTTAAGTCACGTACAATCCGAATTTACCTAAAAATGGTTGTGGGAAATTAAATTGAAAATAAATAAAGAATGTTTATATATGTGTATATAACATTTATACCATATTATCATTTATACCTGTGGTTCTTAACCTTTTGGTAACCACGGCCCCCTTAAAATCTCGAAATATAATAAATATATATGTATTTGGTAATATAATATATGTATTAGTACCTAAACACCTTTCGAGGCCTCCCCGGTTAAGAACTGACACCAACGCACCTCGAAATGATTTGTTATTGCAACCACATTTATTCCAACAAAAACTTCGATAAGGCAACCACATTTATTTCAATAAAAATAAATAATATTTGTTTTGATTTGCGGTCTTTAAATAGATATAATAACTTATTTAAATTAATTTAATTAGTTTTTACTTCTTTCTTGTAAGTATACAATTAAGCCCGTTGCCATGAACCCAAAAAAATAGTCTAATTATAAATAGTCTAATTATAAATAGTCTAATTATAATCTAATCTAATTATAAATAGGTCCGTAGGCTTCCGCGGGTAGATTCGTCATAAACATCTTCTCTCCAGTCGTCAGTACATACAATCTTCTCTATCCCACATACAATCTTCTACATAAAACAATCTTCTCTCCAGTCGTCAGTACATCTTGTGATTGCTTCGAGTCAACACAACGATGCACCACACCCCTGAAGATGCTTCCAGTAGTGGAAGCAAAACGTCGGACTTCAATCCCTTCGTGACGCGGATTTCACCGGAAACCCAAGCTGTTTATGACGAATCTACCCGCGGAAGCCTACGGACCAAGATAACTGCCCTCTACGGTGAGGATATCTTCAAGAAAACTAGGACCCTTGGACAACTACGAGAGAAGATCCAGCGATATATATCTAGTATTGCCTTTATGAAGAGATGCCGAGATAGTGACATCTTACCACCTAGCTGCCGAATCAAACACCACTCTGACACGAGGTACGCAAAGAAGATTCTTCATTCTGCCAGTCTTAAGATCTTAAAGAGTGAGATAAGGAATTACCGTCGCATAATCGATTCCACCGACCGGAGCTTATACCGCCTTCACATGGAACTTTCACATTCACTATCACCTGAGGATTGAGACGCCATCGATCGTGTTACGTCTGCCCAAGCTGAGCACATCGCAGAGAAGACGAAGGAGAAACAGAAGCAGAAGTTTGACCGATGGATAGAAAAGCAGAAGCCGGAAGAACTGCCTTCAACAAAGGTTATCGTCAACCTTACCGAGGAAAAACTGGACCCTACCACCGAGAAGGCTCCTATGAAAGGATTCAACTTCACCATAGCTCCAAAGAAGATTCCTGTGGAGAAGATCATCTGCGGTATAGAATCAGCTGTTCAAGTTATGCCCGTCGACGTCGCAGAGGAAATCAGACAAGATGTATCCTGCCTCATCCGCCGCAGCAAACCCCCTTCAAAGAACATCACGAAACAGTAAATCGAGGCTCTGCGCAAACTACGAGAGGACCCCAACATCTTGGTACTGCCCGCTGACAAAGGAAATGCTTCGGTTGTGATGTACAAGGACAACTACTTATCGAAGATGAAGGTTCTACTCGAGGACTCCACCTACTGCAAGATTCGGAACCCTACGCTACGAGTGAAATCGGAGATCAACAGGCTCATCAAGGACTCATCCCTGGAAGACGGCGAAAAGAGGAAACTTCTCTGCACGGATCCGAAGCCACCCCTTCTCTATGGACTGCCGAAAATTCACAAGGACGGTATACCGATGCGACCCATCGTTAGCGCTATTGGTTCAGCCACCCACGAAGTCGCCCGCCATCTTGCGAAGGAATTGCAGCCTCTATCAGGAAGGACTCCAAGCTACATCAGGAACTCGACCCACTTTGAAGAGAAACTGTCATCGCTTCACGTCGAGGAAGGAGATCTACTGGTTAGCTTTGACATCGTGTCTCTTTCACCAACCTGCCGATCGACGACACCATCGCCATCATAAGAAGCAAGGTATGTGAAGACAAAGCGCAACCCATAGAATACTGTCTTAAATCCACATAATTCTTATTCAACGGAGAATACTACAAGCAGATAGAAGGGGCGCCCATGGGTAGCCCTATGTCACCTGTAGCTGCTAATCTGTTCTTGGAAGACTTCGAAGATAGAGCACTTGCTTCAGCTGCCCTGAAACCGTCTTGCTGGTGGAGATACGTCGACGATGTTTTTCTTCTATGGAAACACGGATGACAGCCTTTGGATGATTTCCTCCGTCATATGAATTCCATTCATCAGAAGATTCAATTCACCATGGAGATTGAAGAGAAGGACTGCCTGCCGTTTCTGGATGTGCTGGTAACGAAGAAGACTAACGGGACTCAAGGACACGCCGTCTACAGGAAACCCACGCACACGGATAGGTACCTGAATGCAGCGTCACATCACCATCCGACGCAGAAGAGAGCCGTCATCCACTCTTTAGTGTCAAGGGGCTTCAGGATCAGTGACGAGACCTCATGGAAGGAAGAGAAGCAGCACCTCAAGTCAGCCCTAGGAAAGAATGGATTCAAGAAGGAGGAGATACTGCGAACCATCCGCCGGGAGGAGATCACCGAGGAACGCACCCCAGCAGAAAGGACGGAAGACCAGCGGAAGGCTTATCTCCCATACATCCAAGGTACAACAGATAAGATAAGCCGGATTCTCCGAAAACACGGCATCGGGACCATCTTCAACGCAAACATGACCACCAGGAGCCTTCTAAAGTCACCTAAAGACCACCTTCATCTCAAGACTTGCGGTGTATACCAGATCCCATGCAGCTGCGGCAAGAACTACATCGGGCAAACCGGAAGATTGATCTCGACCCGCCTTCAAGAACATGTAAGAGCAGTGAAGAACAACGACTACAGATCAGCGATAGCTCAACATTCTGGAGAAACCGGCCATCTCATAAAGTTTGAGGACATACAAGTACTCGCTTCGGACAACAGATATCATAGGCAGGATGGTAAGGGAGGCAATTGAGATCGAGAAACAACCGGAGAATTTCAACAGAGAGGATGGCTTCACTCTTTCCCGGACCTGGAAACCTCTGGTCAGCACCTGTGCCAAGCAGAAAGCAAGGAGCGGCGACGCGGTCACTTCCCGACTTGTTACATCACCCGCCCGACAAAGACCACCGACGAAGGCAGCACCTGCCGGATTGCATCATCTCCACAGAGAAACACCGACAAAGGCAGCACCTGCGTGATTACATCATCCCGACAAAGGACATCCCCGATAACTGAAACACCCAGGTACAATCTACGGTCTAGGAAACCAGTATAAATACGCCGATCTTCTCTCCAGTCGTCAGTACATCTTGTTATTGCTTCGAGTCACACCACGATTCACCACACCCCTGAAGATGCTTCGAGTAGTGGAAGCGAAACGTCGGACTTCAACCCCTTCGTGACGCGGATTTCACCGGAAACCCAAGCTGTTTATAATTATAAATAGTCTAATATTAGGCTTATATACCAATTTTGTTTTCTCACAAATTGGCAATGTTCGTGGGTGAATGGATAGCACGTTTGCTCTATAATCCGAAAGTCAGTGGTTCGCATCCCGCTTAGGAGGAAGATTTTTTACAGATAAATCTTTCGCCAGGATTAGTCTCGAAACAACTTTCGTTTCATTACTACCGTCATACAAATTTCATTACAATTAATCTGTAAAAATGTTGGAATCTTGAACGAGTCTCGAATCGCAAACTTCGTTACACGATGATCCTATATGAAAAAATGCACTCTACCGCTGCCAAAGAAGTTTCACTCAAAAAAAAAAACACAATGGTGGAGAGCGGCCAATTATGGTGTACAGTATGATTTTCATGATCCTGAGTACAGAATTAGTTTTTCAAGTCGACGTTATTTTCACATAGTTTAGTTATTTAAATATTAATAAAAGTCAACGTGGTCACCTGTCAAGGGACAAACAAACATCAATTTATTTTCAGTCTACTTAATTCTGTACCAGGATCATGAAATACACATTGTCCGCCTTAATTGGCGAGACATGGCCGCTCTCCACCGTTTTGTTTTTTGTAAAATGCCCATTGCCAAGCTATGTCCCACAGACGAACTTAGCCGACCACATATTCTTAAAAGGCGCTAAAAGATTGACTTGTATACAAAATTCTAGCTTGATGTTAGTCAGACACTTTTTTGCATGCTATCTCCTGGACTATGAGGTAATCATCATTTAATTGATAATCAACGATTTCTGTACGATTCAGTTAAAATGATAAAGTCTAACATTTTAATAGTTGTTAATTGCAAATATGCTTTTTCTACACTTCAAGACCTTTAAATTGATGTATAACATGGTATGGTGACATAAAACTTTTTTTTTGTCACCCGCTATATTAGCCGCCATCTTGGAAATATTAAGCCTGAAAACTCCAAACAGTGTACAGTTGTGACAAATGCAGAGATGCACCTGGGTATCAAATTTCATGTTCCTAGGTATCAGCTATAGCAGTTTATGAATTCAAACATGTCAACGGACAGACAGACAGATAGAGGCTATGTTAGGTTTATTTTCGTACTTCAAACAGAAATCTAAAAACTACAAAAGCTTAAGAATTTGAATGTCGTCGAGATTCAAAGAAATATAAGTTTCTACATCACTTTCTAGCTTACTGAAGGTACCAGAAGTATTGAGATTGTTTGAAAGATGACATTTTTATATGTCTCGAATTAATTCTCGTTCACAGAATTTCATACCTCAAACAAAACTCCAGTTAACAACCGCCTCGGGAGCTAATGAAGTTTTCTCCTTCGGTGGTGCCTCAGGAGAAATCTTAACCTCGATCAGGAAAACATATTTCTCTCCCTTGTTGCGTAAATAACTATTAAGTTGGTATGATTATTTTTTTACTCCCTGTTATTAGCAATGTAAAGTCCACTTACAATGCAAGTCGTAGATAAAAGCTGTTTCGAGAGGAATGGAAAGATGGGGGGAGGAGAGAAAGTTTGTTTTTTTGAGGTAGGCGTCGTGCTTCATAAATTCTTCTCTCAGGACAGACTAAACAGGAATTTCTATGTCGCTTATTCAGTGAACGTTTAAGTCAAAAGAATCACATATCATGTAAGGCAATTCTATAGATCACAATATCCGAGATATAGAGATGAATAAAAAAATTAAAGAGCTTGTTAAGAAAATATACAAAAACACAGCCATGTTGACATAGATAGATGGACATAGATATATAGAGAGATAGAAATAGATACGTGGACGTTGATATAGATGGTATTGTAGAACATTCGGGATTTTGTGTAAATCAATATTGTTTTAGATTAAAAAAAGATTTATTTTTATATTCAGAACAAAAGAAATAAAGAATATTCTATTACTAGTTCATATGAGTGGCTAGAGGAAGGTTTTTGATTATTTATATTTGATTTGATATCTCTTGGTTGAAAAATGATACTCTGTCAAGAGCCAAAATCAAGAGTCAATCTTGTTTATTTATGTCAAAAATTACACTAAACCTTCTCATGAACCTTTGAATTTTTGCCGTATTTTCAAAAACTAGATTTTTTTTCCGGGAAAATTGCTAAAATGAGTTTAGATTCTTATTTAAATGTGGACAGACTTACAGTCACCCAAGATTATCTTAAAAACTTCTCGTCTGAATTAAAACAAATTTTTATGGTGGGTAGGTCAAAATTAGCCCAAATATTGGTCCCTTATAAGTTTTAAAATTCTGCGCCCATTTGTTTCCCTTCCACATGCGCACAAACATAATAATAATAATAATAATAATAATAATAATATTTACATTGGTTCATATAGGAATCATTCATCTATATGCTTAAAAGAACTCGTATAATATTTAAGAAATTTGGACTGGTTGTAGATAGTAGTCCGCAAATAGCTAAATAGCCCCCATTCATGTAAAAAAACAGTCTGCCTAAATAGGCAAAAGCCTATGTATAAAGTTGAGTTAAGCCTATGTAAAAAATGAAGTTATGTGCCACATAAATATGTGGCACATAACTTCATACCCGCTGATGCACGAAGAGTTTTCACTTATAATTGAGCTGAGCGAAGCGAAGCTCTTATACTACACTTTGCATTTTTTCTGATGCATACTCCTCCTGAACGGCTGAACCGATCCGTGCAAAATTCGGCACGGTCATAGTGACCAACCACAGGAAGGTGTAAATCTGAAATGGTCCAAATCGGTACACAGGGGTACGGGGTACGGAGTACAAAGGTTTTCTCCTGAACGGCTGAACTGATCCGCACAAAATTCGGCACGGTCATAGTAACCAACCACAGGAAAATATAAATCTGAAGTGGTCCAAATCGGTACACAGGGGTACGGGGAACGGAGTACAAAAGTTTTCTCCCGAACGGCTTAACCAATCCACTCGAAATTCAGCACGGTCATGGGGGCCTGGATGGCTCAGAGGCTAGCGCGCTGTCCGTGTGATAACGCAAGTTAAGCAGCCTCGAGCAGGGTTAGTAGATGGAAGGGTGAACGCTTCTAACCACAGCTCTGGGTTCGATTCCCGGACCGGGTCCCCCGCTCAATGTCAACCCAGCATTGTTTAAATAAATGGGAAGCTCCTCGAAAGAGTGGCGCCACCAGGTTTCGGCCTGGAAACCATGATGATGACACTCCTGGTAGTAACACAACCAGGAGGGGAGTCATGGTTAACGACCACATCTACACACAAGTGTGAAGATTTCGGTCCCTAACCCGGGTTTGTTCTATGGGCCCACCTAAGTGGCCTAAGTCTTCGGGTGTTAAAGCCCCCCGGAAAAAAAAAAAAACAGCACGGTCATAGTAACCAACCACAGGAAGTTATTTAACAGTTATTTTTTTATGTTAACTTTTGTCATATTTTCATTTGTGAACGGTCATTCTATTGGTAAAATAGAAAAAAAAATGGAAAAAAAATAAATAAATATGATGATTAAAATGCACGCTCAGCTCAATATTGCAAGCATTGCACACCTAGTAATTCTCTCCTTATTAGAAAATTTAATTTTTACTTTATCATATTATAAAAAGAAACGTATTGTGATGGCATAAAAATTCGATTTTGAGATTTTGATGGATTTACACGATTTGAGGTCTTAAAAAAGTGGGTTTTAAAAAAATGTCTGTCAGTGCAGACGCCTCGAGCCTAAATTACTGGGCCTATATATTTGGCATACATTATATTTGGCATACATGTTCAGAATAATCATACCCCGAGGCAAAATTGAGATATGATTATCAACTCTAAATTTAGGGGTTCTGTCCCCCAAAAACTCTAAAAAAAAACCTGAGAAAAAAAAAAAAAAATTCTAATAGTTCCGATTTCTAAAAAAATTCTAAAATGTTGTCCATTTAAATACGAATCTAACGATATAAGCCGTTTTCCCGGAAAAAATCTAGTTCCTGAGAAAATAGCTTTAAACGCGGACAAAGAGAGGCCGGGTTCGATTACCCGCCCAGGAGAAGTTATTTTTATGTTAAATTTTGATGAAATGTTCAATAATAATTAAATGTACCTACGAAAACTAATAAATGGAAATCACTGGGCTAAGTAATTGTGATCTCTACATGAGAAAGTTGGTCTGAATTGTCTCGGACCGATTTTAGGTTTCTGTCAAAAGTACAAAAAGAAACCTTATATAACGGCTCTGTCTGTCTGTCTGTCTGTCTGTCTGTCCGTTGGCTTGTTTCAATTCATAAACAACTATAGCTAGAAACATAAAATTTGGCACACGGGTGCATCTCGGCATTTTAGACAACTGGACATATTTTGGAGTTTTTACACTTAATATTTTTAAGATGGCGGTCAATAGGGCGGGCGACTAAATAAAGATTATAGTCACCATGACCATGACATGTTTGATGGCGTTCCTGTTAGACGACGCTATGTAACTTTGGTATATATCCACTATGGCATTATACGTATATATATCAAACACCTCTATATATCAAAGTGTTGTTATATACTGTATTGAATCTTTAAAGTGATTTCAGCGTTGTATGTGGCCAAATACTAAACTACAGATTGACAGCGTCCTTTTTAGTTGCCTTTTTGTAGTTATTTCAGTCAGAAAACAGAAAAAGTAAATGAAAACAACAATTATGGTGTCACTTTGTTTTGATTTTAGCATTTGAAGTATAAACACATTATCACCCGATTTTTTGTGTCTTCATGAGGCCGACTCTGTAACTTTGAAACCTCTCTTTTCATGTTGTTATATATCAAATTGGTGTTATGAACATGCGCGCGCAACCTGTCAACGTGAATCTATAACTATATATAAGGTTTGATATATTATATCCACTCAAAATTTTTGGTGATATAATTCGTCAGATTATGTTGTTACTCAGATTAAGGAAGGGGTAGAGGGAACAATACTATAGAATCGGGGTCTCAAAAACTTATTCATTATGCGACACCCCTATACTAAACCTCCCAAGCGGCAGTTTGGTGAGACAGTATCGATATCTCGATAAAACTCGAAATTTTCTGATGACAGCTAATATTTTTCTCTTAAGGGGCCCACACACTTACAGTTTAACTGAAGATAATGATCTGACAGTCCACGGAGCTTGGCCACACACTCGTCAGTTTTCCTTAAGGTGACGGACTGCAGTCGGAGGTGAACTGTAGGTGTGTGGAGGGTTGAGGCGAAGATCGGATGGAACGAGAGACGACAGTCCGTGGACTGTCAGGCCACGGACTGTCAAAACAAAATCGTCTTTATTTTGTTTATTTCCCTCCGTCGGACTGCAGTTAAAAATCGTCAGATCTCGGCCTGCAGGCGCTCATCGCACAGTGTGTGGCGCATACAGGCACAGATCTGTAGTTCTTTACGATTGCCTGCAGGC
>KZ651730.1:133495-144801 GCA_001010745.2 Gerris buenoi
TGGAGGTAGTTTTGGGGTTATAAAAAGGGAAAATCGGTGTTGCCATGTTATATTTTTTTGTGGAATAGGGGTAGAGTAGAGCATTTTTTTCTGAAGTTGCATTCAACATGGGGGACCAATAAAATCGTTTCCCTCAAAATTACCCGCCATTTGATTGTGCCAACTCTAATCTTATAGACTGTATCTAATTCCGGATTACCACGTGTCCGGATTAACGGAGTCTTACTGTATAACCATTTTTAAGAGCTACAGTGTTTAATCTGTACCACTTTAAGAATTATAATATTATGAGTTATATGTTTTTGTTAAATTTAAATGTTTTATTTTAATGTAAAAATAAAAATTAAACATTATTTTAATATTAAACATACGAATATATTCTAAAATAATTGATATCATAAAAATTAATAACTGTAGGAATAACCAAATCTCCTGACATTCCCTATACAATCGTTTATCGTATAATAAATACTCTTTTCAATTAACGTTAAATGCAAAACATACACGCTTTGAAATTACTTTTAGCTAAACACTCGCATGTGGTTTGGTTTAAGGTTTAATGCTAATCAGTATATCTGATTAAAGTAGAGTTTTATTTAAACCTACAATAATCCTGCTGATTAAACTAGAGTTTTATGTAAACCTACATTAATCCTGGTGATTAAATTGTAGTAGAAATGAGGTTTTATCGACGTAGGTTCTTCAACTAATCCCACTACATATCCGAAATTTCGCTAGAACGGTCATTTGTCGATACCCTTACTTATTAGAAGGGATAAAACGTTAAGATTAATGTGAGGGTGATAATTTTAGGGTCTTATCGTATTTCCAGAGCGAGATAAATCTGCGAGTGTCGCAGCCAGTTCGTTTAATTCGATTTTATATGTTACAAGCTGGTTCCTGGATTGCCTTATGGATGACCCACTCTAAGCTGCCCTCATAATGTTCCTGATATTACCCAGGTTCTCATATAGAACACGCATAATCCGTGGCACAATTTTTGCCAAGGAAGGCCTGTCAAAGGACGCATACAACTTTCACATGATGTCGAGACATCTAGAGTCAAGCATCATTAATATTTTGACACAAAATGGCTCGGCACTGCCTGTTGAATACTTAAAATAACCTTAAGCCGTGTCGTGTCCAAACTGCCGAACCGAACAGAGGAAACGAGCTAAGTACTAGTCTCTGCGCATGCCCAGTATTTGTGCGCCTGCTCAGCTCATTCCAGACTAGGCATGCGCAGAGACCAATGCTCGGCTGGTTTCCTCTGTTCGGTTCGGCTGTCTGGACGAGGCTTAATTATTATTATCTATATATATATAAAACTAAGAGTGACAGTGACTGACTGATCCTTAATTCTCCTACTTCCCATTGACATAGGGATTTTAAATTTGGTACATAGATTGAGTGTACCATAAATAGAAAAGTGCGGCCATTTTGATTTCGATATATGTCCGCCACATTGAATTATAGCCGCCATCTTGGATTTATTCATCAGTATTTCTCCTACTTCCTATTGACATAGAGATCTGTAATTTGGTACATAGATAGAGTGTACCTTAAAAAGAAAAGTAAGGCCATTTTTATTTCGGTATATGGCGGCAATATTGAATTATATCCGCCATCTTGGATTTATTCACATGCTATTATTTTAGTTTCAAGTTGACCTAGGGATCTGAAATTCGGTACAATGACTTATGGTAGCTAAAAAAGAAAATTAGGTAATATCACTTCAACATATGGCCGCCATATTTAATTACAGCCGCCATCTTGGATTTAATAACTCTTAATTATCTCAGCTTCCAGTGGACCCGGAGATTTGAAATTTGGTACACAGACCTTTAGTAGCTAAAGATAAAACATAAGGTACTTTCACTTTACGGCCACCATCTTGGATTTAATCAGATACTATTATCTTAGCTTCCAGTGGATTTAAATATCTTAAATTTGTTACATAGGCATATTGTAACTGAAAATTGAAGGTAGTATGAAATAGAATAATTGAACTTGAATAAAAAAATAATATAACCTACTTTTACTAAAATACGAAATTATGTAACAATAAAGATATATTAATTATATTGTTTTAATTATTATTTACAAACAGCGCCAACTTCCAGAGGGATAAGGTGCGCGAAGCGCAGCGATCCGGCTAGTTTACTCAAAACCCAATCTATATTGTTACTTAAAATATGATTATTCACATTACAAAAACTATTGTTTTGCTTTGTTCTGATTAGCGATTATCACTTGAGTCGGTCGACAAGGAAAATAGTTAAATGGAAATTCAGACGAGGGTTCTTCCTCGATAGTCCTGAGAGACAATGGAGTCGCGTCTAGGGAAACCTACCTTGGAAGGTAACTTCGGATGCTATTTATAGTAACTAAAACGTCATTTACTATCACCCAATACTTGATAGAGCTTTGTGCTTGTGAGAGGACTCTCACCATTCTTTTAACACACTTCAACACCGAACTCAAGCACTGTGGTTTTGTCAAAAAAACTTGATATCCTTCGTCTTAATAGAATTAACTTCTTCTTATGAAGCCCGAATAAAGTTTGAAGTGTATTTTTTTTGGATTCAGGAAACTTCTAAGTGAAAAAAGGAAGAATATAGGTTTTTGAAACTTCTTCTTCTTCTTCCCTACTTGAAAGGACAATGGTATTTATTCTTTAGGACCCTTCTAACTCGGATCTTACAATTACTTCTGAGTCACCCACAAACTCACAAGGAATCGAGAGTTCACACTCTGGGTGACTCACGCTAAAAAAGTTTTTCTCACAACTTTTTACGGTAGCACTGTTTTCCAGATCAAATCAGAACATTATTTTTCCTTTCTCGTAACTTCTCTTCTATTATTTTGCCCTCTTACGTAATATACAAAAGTTTTTCTCTCCTTATGTCTTGGAAAGGACAATAAACTTTTTTTCGTAACAATATTGTCTTTAGGATTTTTCCTAATGTATTTTGTAGATAATTACTTACGATTATATTTTTCGGCCCAGATCAACACTTAGCTTAATGAAAAACTTGTTTAGTGAAAAAAAAAAACAATATGAAATAGAAAGTTTGTTATCTTTTAAGATTGTTTATTTTGATAACAAATATTTTATTTGCTATGATTTGTGAAAGCCAGTGTAGTTGTTAATTCAACAAATCAATTGCAATAAATTACATTCATACACGCTCATCTTTACATCTTTCTTGAACAAGATATAATTTTGACCAATTATGCCTTGATTACACGTAACGAGTACAGTGGCAAGACAGTGTTCTTGGCACTTGAAAAGTATTCAATCCGTACTTGCCTCTCGTTTCAACATTCACGTGCACTATATCCACTTATTACTTTATTAGTACCTCGTCTTGCATCATCTCATTTATTTTAAAGATTTGTTGGGCGTGAAGTCTCACGTAAAAAGGGTTTCGTTGGTATTGTAAAAATGAAATTAGTATAAGGGGGGGGGGGGGGAAAGTGCCTAATGTTGATGTTTTTTGACAAAATGGCACGGAAAATTAAACACTTTCCACAATAAACTGCTTGGTTGTGAAATCCGCGTCACGAAGGGGATGTAGTCGGACGTTTCGTTTAGTGGATGCTTCCACTACTGGAAGCAACAACAAGACATACTGAAACTGGAGTGAAGGACGGCGTGTTTATAGTTGCTTTCCGGAACGTAGATTATACCTGGACTCCCCGGAGGTTCATTGGGTCAGGTTTATCCTTTGTCGGGATGACGCAATCGAGCAGGTGGCGCCTTTTTCTGTGTTCCTTTTTGGAGCGGGTGATGTTTTAAGTCGAGACGAAACGTGACTTCTTGCTTTCTCCTTGGCGCAGGTGCTAACCAGTGGTTTCCAGGTCCGGGAAAGAGTGAATCCATCCTCTCTGTTGAAGTTTTCCGATTGTTTCTCGATCTCGATAGCTCTCCTCTCTAAACACCCAGTTGTGATACCTGTTGACCGAAGCAAGCACTCGTAAGTCCTCAAATTTAATGAGATGGCTGGTTTCATCAGAATGTTGTGCAATCGCTGATCTATGATCGGTGTTCTTCACTGCTCTCACGTGTTTTTGTAGGCGGGTAGAGATCCATCTTCCAGTTTGTCCGATGTAGTTTTTGCCGCAACTGCAAGTTATTAGGTGGACACCACATCACAAGTTTTGTTGATCTTTCGGCGATTTCAGGAGGCTTCTAGTGGTCACGTGGGCGTTGAATGTGATTCCGATGACGTGCTTTCTTCAAGCCTTCCTTTGGTCTTTCATCCTTTCTGGTGGGGTGCGTTCCCTCGGTTATCTCCTCGTGGGGAATGGTTCCTATTACATCTTCCTTCTTGAAGCCATTCTTTGCTAGGGCTGACTTGGGGTACTGCTTCTCTTCTTTCCATGTGGTCTCGTCACTGATCCCCTTGAAACTAAAGAGTGGATGACAGCTTTCTTCTGCGTCGAATGTCGATGTGACGTTGCAGAAAGCACGGCATCGGAACCACATTCCTTAAGTGGCCTACACACATGGGAACTTGGTTCGTACGAACCAAGTTCCTATGTATGTAGAGGTAAACTAACCAAGTTCGTGACGAACTTGGTCTTCCATCGGGTTGGAAAACATTTGTTTGGTTCGCCGGCAGAGCGAACCAAGTTTCCCTGAGTTTAGAGGACACGAACCGATGTTCGTCATTTTATCAGAGGTGACTCTACACTCTGTACACATCCGACTCATTAGTTTCTTTTTACTTCTTTTCACTGTTTTTTTATTTATTTTTTAACGCTGTTTATTCCTTTTTTCGCTGTTTTTTTCCTTGTTTATTTTTTTTTCTAAAGCTGTTTCTTTTCACTCTGTTTTTAACACTTTTTTTGTTTATTTAACACTATTTTTTCCTGTGTTTTTCTGAAGCTGTTTCTTACAACTCTGTTTTTTTAAATCTCTTTTTAACACTGTTTTTAATTTAAATCTCTTTTTAATACAGTTTTTAATTTAAATCTCTTTTTAATATTGTTTTTTTTTAATTAAAATATCTATTTAATACTGTGTTTTTAATTTAAATCTCTTTTTAATACTGTATTTTTAATTTAAATCTCTTTTTAATACTGTGTTTTTAATTTAAATCTCTTTTTAATTTTGTGTTTTTAATTTAAATCTCTTTATAATACTGTGTTTTTAATTTAAATCTCTTTTTCATATTGTGTTTTTAATTTAAATCTCTTTTTAATACTGTGTTTTTAATTTAAATCTCTTTTTTAATTTTGTGTTTTTAATTTAAATCTCTTTTTAATACTGTGTTTTTAATTTAAATCTCTTTTCAATACTGTGTTATTAATTTAAATCTCTTTTTAATATTGTGTTTTTAACTTTTTATATTTTAACGTTTAGGACGAACTGATGTTCGTACTGTGTGTAGAGACTAGACCCCACAAACTTGGTTCGGCGAAGTTCCCATGTGTGTAGCCCGCTTTAAAATCCACATTCTCGTCCGAAGTCGTTTATCTTCTTCGCGCACAAGTATTGAAATCTCATGTAGTCAGTGTACTCTTTCTTTCGTTTTTAAGAGTCATGATTACAATATTAGATCATACTCAGAATAAAACTGTAAATTTAAAAAAATAACATAAGGCCACTCTTCTTTATAATACATAGGAAAGACACATATGGCATTTAAGAAATATATAACCGTATTTAAGTAGGTTTTTTTTTATTTAAATTTATGTAGTAGTTATAATAAGATGAATTTTACTCAATGAGTGTGCATGTTTAAAAAAAGTAATTCACATAAAACAGGTTCTAGTGTATGTTAACATTACATTAAATATGAATATGGTAAGAGGTTCTGGAGTCAGGCTTACTCACTCAGCCCTTAAGGGGCCCTCACATATAAGTAGCTATTTAAAAAAAAAAAAAAAAAAAAAAAAAAAAAAAAAAAAGTTTAAGTATTCAAGAAAAAAAATTGACTTAATGTAACAGTAAAGCTCTTTTGTCAAGCAGTTTTAACACTCCCTAACATTTTTCCCCACATCTTTTCAGATATACTTGAAAAAATTACCTTATATTTCTTGACATATGAAATGAAATTTTAAATTACGTTAACTCGGTTTTTTTCCACAATCTTGACGATAAGGAAACGTGTTTAATGTTGTGGATTTTTACGATTTTGTTCTTTTTTTTCCTCCTTTATGTTAACAAAGTAACACGGGAAGAAAATAAACTTTTGAATTCTAGTTGGAAATATTGATAAGTGACGGTAAAAATAAAATTGTATTTATCACAATGATAGTAACAACTTGAAAAGATAAATTCAAGGGCGAGTAGAAAATAAAAATGTCAAAATATATTGAATTATAACAAGTTTTATTTGTTCTTTATTTTTTGGTAAAGTTTTATTAGTAAAAGTTCCATTCAATGCCACTTTTTTTTTAATTCATATTTTATGTTTATTCTTAATTGTTTCATTTTAGAAAATGTTCCTTTTTTCCAAAAGTTATTCAGGCAAATAAATATTATCTCTCCTGTCTATTGAAGTATGTAATAATAACCTCTTCAATAATTGTTAAGACTTTAAGACAAAGGCTTCTACATAAATTAGAGTAACCTTCCTCTGTCCTAAAGTTATTCAAAAATAGACCGACAATTGGTGTGGCACATAGCTTCCGCGCATCCTATCACGTAGTTTATTGATTTTATGCTTTTACAAGCCATTACTACCTTTTTATATTTGATATGTGATCGTTCGGAGAAAAACAAAAAATTTAAGGTCTCTGATTTCAAAAATTCCAAGATTAAAATCCGTTTCAGATATCAGGGAACATTCTTGATTCCGTGTCTCTCTGTCGAAAAACTACCCGATTTTATTGATACTTATATTTTATCACCATAATTAGCCCATTGTTGGTCCCATATAAGATTACAATTTCTGTACCTATTTGTTTCTCTCCCACTTGCGCACAAACATAATTTATTTTCACCTATAGCTTCAAAAGTACTCATCTGATTTTTATGAAATTTTGATGGTTTGTCGAAAGTAGCCTGGAGGTGATTAATTAAATCCTCTACGCTCTTTAAATTTTGCTAAATTGATAGGTACTTTAATGTATGTGACAAAAAAAAAAAATAATAAAAACAGTTTTGACAGTTTTAAAAGAGCGCTCGGTTTAGGAGAAGTATGCGTCCAACCAAATGCAAAATGTAGTATAAGAACTTGGCTTCAATCAGCTTACAGTCTATAAGATTAGAGTTGGCACAATCGAAGGCGGGAAACAACAAATGTGGAGGTAGTTTTAGGGTTATAAAAAGGGAAAATCGGTGTTGCCATGGTATATTTTTTTGTGGAACAGGGGTAGAGTAGAGCATTTTTTTTTCTGAGTTGCATTCAACATGGGGGACCAATAAAATCGTTTCCCTCAAAATTTTCCAGCCTTTTGATTGTGCCAACTCTAATCTTATAGACTGTAATTGTAATTATCCATGTTACCGACAATAAAAACACTGTGTATAAATATTAAAATATTTCTATTTTCTAATAATTGTGTACATTTTTTATTTGACGTTCAATTTTAAACCTAAAGCTTCGTCCAGACTGCCGAACCGAACAGCGGAAACGAGCCGAGCATTGGTCTCTACACATGCCCACAGTGAGATGCGCAGGCGCACTTTAGACTGAGCATGCGCAGAGACTATTGCTCGGCTCGTTTCCTATGCTCGGTTTGTTTCCTCTGTTCGGTTCGGAAGTCTGGACAAGGCTTATGAATAATCTGATATCAATGCCGAGCAGCTGTGCTGCAGATAAACCCAGCTTAGAAAAATTATTAAGACTTTATAAATACGATGAAAGAAGATATTGATCCTCAGACTTGCGTGTGAACCTGTCAAAACAAATTCATCAATAGAGCACAACACGAAAATGAAACGTCTATACTATAGTATAATATGCAACCGAGTTAAAAAAAAAATTGACTATACATATATATATATATATATATATATGTGTGTGTGTGTGTGGGAGGCTCTCACGCATTAGAAGTTAAACTTAAGTTCTAGAATGCATTGCTCTCTTTCATTTTTGACTAATTTATTATTTCAGGATTAAGAAATGAAAAAAAAAAAATTGAAAAAATATTGCTAAACTAAGGCAACCACGTTTATTCCAATAAAAATAATTTTTTGTTTAATAAATGTTAATGTTGATTTGCTGGTCTTTAAATAGAAATAATACAATTAATCTGTAAAAATGTTGGAATCTTGGACGAGTCTCGAATCGCAAACTTCGTTACACGATGTCCCTATATGAAAAAATTCACTCTACCGCCACCAAAGAAGTTTTACTTCAAAAATAAAAATTATTATAGACATACAAAATACATTTGGGTACTTTCAAATATTAATATCAATTAGTCCAGGTGATAGAAAGCAAAAAAGCGTCTGACTAACATCAAGATAGAATTTTGTGTATAAGTTAATCTTTTAGCGCTTTTTAAGAATATTTGGTCGGCTAAGTTCATCTGCGGGACATAGCTTGGAAGTAGGCANAGTTGCATTCAACATGGGGGACCAATAAAATCGTTTCCCTCAAAATTTTCCAGCCTTTTGATTGTGCCAACTCTAATCTTATAGACTGTAATTGTAATTATCCATGTTACCGACAATAAAAACACTGTGTATAAATATTAAAATATTTCTATTTTCTAATAATTGTGTACATTTTTTATTTGACGTTCAATTTTAAACCTAAAGCTTCGTCCAGACTGCCGAACCGAACAGCGGAAACGAGCCGAGCATTGGTCTCTACACATGCCCACAGTGAGATGCGCAGGCGCACTTTAGACTGAGCATGCGCAGAGACTATTGCTCGGCTCGTTTCCTATGCTCGGTTTGTTTCCTCTGTTCGGTTCGGAAGTCTGGACAAGGCTTATGAATAATCTGATATCAATGCCGAGCAGCTGTGCTGCAGATAAACCCAGCTTAGAAAAATTATTAAGACTTTATAAATACGATGAAAGAAGATATTGATCCTCAGACTTGCGTGTGAACCTGTCAAAACAAATTCATCAATAGAGCACAACACGAAAATGAAACGTCTATACTATAGTATAATATGCAACCGAGTTAAAAAAAAAATTGACTATACATATATATATATATATATATATATGTGTGTGTGTGTGTGGGAGGCTCTCACGCATTAGAAGTTAAACTTAAGTTCTAGAATGCATTGCTCTCTTTCATTTTTGACTAATTTATTATTTCAGGATTAAGAAATGAAAAAAAAAAAATTGAAAAAATATTGCTAAACTAAGGCAACCACGTTTATTCCAATAAAAATAATTTTTTGTTTAATAAATGTTAATGTTGATTTGCTGGTCTTTAAATAGAAATAATACAATTAATCTGTAAAAATGTTGGAATCTTGGACGAGTCTCGAATCGCAAACTTCGTTACACGATGTCCCTATATGAAAAAATTCACTCTACCGCCACCAAAGAAGTTTTACTTCAAAAATAAAAATTATTATAGACATACAAAATACATTTGGGTACTTTCAAATATTAATATCAATTAGTCCAGGTGATAGAAAGCAAAAAAGCGTCTGACTAACATCAAGATAGAATTTTGTGTATAAGTTAATCTTTTAGCGCTTTTTAAGAATATTTGGTCGGCTAAGTTCATCTGCGGGACATAGCTTGGAAATAGGCATTTAGAAAGAAAAAAAAACCGATGGAGAGCAGCCATGTCTCTCCCTTTTTCATGATTCTGAGTACAGAATTAGTTAGTAGACCAAAAATCAAGTTGATGGTAGTTTGTCACTTAATAGGTGACTACTTTGATTTGGAGTAATATTTTACTAACTAACCTATTAAGTGACAAACTACCATCAACTTGATTATTGGTCTACCAACTAAGTTCGTACTGAGGATCATGAAAATCACATTTTCCCCCGATAAGGGCGGGACATGGTCGCTTTCCATCAGTTTGTTTTATTTTTTTCAAATTACTATTGCCAAGCTATGTCCCGCAGATAAACTTAGCTGACCACATATTCTAAAAAGGCACCAAACGATTTACTTATACACAAAATTCTGGCTTGATGTTTGTCAGACACTTTTTTGCACGATGTCTCCTGGACTAAATTTATAATCTTATATAACAAAATAAATTATTGAATTATTATTGTAAAAATAAATTATAGATCAATAAATAGTCCATTCATTCAATATAAATTTGAAACCTTACTTTTTTTTAAAATTCAATATTCTGTTTAAGTCCTTTGGAGGTGGCAGCTGAGTGAAGTTTTAAGTCCGCTGGTACCTAGTTTCTGTGTTCTCCCATGTTTAGTTAGTTAATGAAGCCTTTTCGGCTTTATCCGGGACTTTGTCCGTCAAAACTTTAATACCGGTCTAACTTTTGTCCTAATTCCTTACCCACTCTTTCACCCCTTTTATAAATCCCTCATTCATTAACAGTTTCATCTTGACTTTGATTAACATTTGAATATTGTAATTTCTTGGTGGTTAAAAGAAAACGTTTCGTATTTGACTTTTTATTTTAACATTTTACATTGGTAATATCCATAAATATCTAACTAGCTGTGAACTCAAACTTGTTCGGTGAAGTTTTGTATAACTCGTCAAAAAGGACTTTTAATTTACCTTAAAAAATCTATATTAATAAATACTGAAGGCTCCGCCCCCTCTCGCTTCGCTTGTCAACCCCCGAAAAGCGGTCGCTGCCACGTCGAGACACTCTAAAGTGAAGCATTAAAATTTAACTTTTTCTTTTCAATGTTGACAAAAACATATATGCTGTAAAATATCACGTTAGATATAGAACGTATTGAAAAGGACTGTTGAGAAAGTCCTGAGAAAGACTGATATAGCGATTTTTTTTTGCAAGGTGTGTGCATAGTTATGGAATGAGAAGGGTGAGGTGAAGATGCGTGAGTATAATGTAGCGGCTGAGGTAGTGGGGGAAGGCGCACTACTATCCCTTTCCTTGTCGCTCTGACTTCCATGCCTACTTTCAAGTTCTCCCTTACCCCCCTAATCACCCTCACTCTGTCTATATTTATTTCATTTGATACCCAACTCAAAATTTTTAAAAAATAAAATTTTGGGAGCACCCCAAATTTTTGCACACAAAATTGGCAATTTTTAAAACCTTGAAATGAACTCCCGGAAATATCATCACCCTAATATAAGGTATTAGCATGAATTATTTCGAAATTTTAGCATCAGCCGATCTATAGTGGTTGGGGGGGGTGGAACAGGGGTAGAGTAGAGCATTTTTTTTCTGAAGTTGCATTCAACATGGGGGACAAATA
>KZ651730.1:159539-176221 GCA_001010745.2 Gerris buenoi
CGGGACAACCCCAGAAAACCGGGACAACCTCAGAAAACCGGGACAACCCCAGAAAACCGGGACAACCCCAGAAAACCGGGACAACCCCAGAAAACCGGTTCAACCCCAGAAAACCGGGACAACCCCAGAACACTGGGACAACCCCAGAAAACCGGGACAACCCCAGAACACTGGGACAACCCCAGAAAACAGGGACAATCCCAGAAAACCGGGACAACCCTAGAAAACCGGGACAACCCCAGAAAACCGGGACGCCTGACTGCCCTTTATGTGCCTCACTAAGTGGGTTTATCTAATCCATTATTAGTAATATTGTAAGACCTAAATTATCCCAAGAAATTGATATAATACAGATAAATTTATTCATATTGATTGTATACACATAAATACATTGTTATACAGTCAGTATAACATGAACACAAGGCACTAAGACTATAAATTTACCTATTGAAGTCTGGAAAAACTATGTATACGTTATCTCCCTACAACTTTACTGTAACAAGTATCAACAGATTACCTTCCTTGTTCAAACAATATTCCGTTTCAAAAAGATTTAAAAATGTTTTTAAAAAATGTCTGATAACAATGTTATACTCCAGAGTTAAAGAACACGTGTGGGGGCGATGATAAAAAGTGCCTGGTAAAATGTATGAATAAAACACTTAAATTATAAATCCTTTATTTTTTATTTTTTATTTTTTTTTTTTACTTTTTAATTTCTTTTTTTTTTAATTTTTCATAAAATGTTAAAGCTGACTGTCTAGTTTGTGTATAGGTATATACTATCTTATCTTAAATAAAGAAAAACCGTTCTGAGACAACTCAGACAAACGTTCTCATTATACGAATGCAGAATTACTTAGCCTAGTGTTTTCTATTTACTATAGTTTTGGTAGGCACATTTAATTATTATTGAATATTTCATCAAAATTTATCATAAAAATAACTCTTCCTTGCCGTGGCCGGGAAAACGGCTTATATCATTAGGCTCGTTTCAAAGTAAACTACATTTCAGAATTTTTTAATCAAAATCGTCGAAACCGTTTTCGAGTTTTTTTTTTTTTTTTCAGAGTTTTTGTCCCCAAATTTGGAGCTATAATTCATTTCTCGATTACGCCTCGGGTTATGAATTTATGAAAATGAATGCCAAATTTCTTCAAAATCAGATTCCAGGCGTCTGGACAGACGACAAATATTTCTAAACCACTTTTTTGAACTCAGTAGACCTCAAAACGTGTCCATCAAAATCTTAATTTTTAATTTTCGCGCTATCACAATACATTCTCTTTATATGCGAAAGTAGTATAATGTTTATTAAAGCTGTTTAGAAAATAAGTGGATATATATGTTCTTTCCGTCATGTAGGATTAATTATAATTCCCCTAATTTTATTTTATTATTGTTATTTTTTTTTTTTATGTTGTCAAAGGTTTAACTTTATTTTCAACTCTCAATATTTAAAACAAAATATGTATGTATTTTTACACTTTGTATCTTACTTGTAAATATTTAGATAGTAGATATAAAAGCTGGAAGAAACTACGTTTAAACAAAAATGTAAATGACGTATACTTTGAACGTAGTTTAGTAAGAAGTGGAATAAACAAAGAACCAAAGTGAAGGTGCTTGAAGCATGGCATGCTCATTAGACAGAACAAGACTCCTGCACTTGACTCTAATCAGGGTTTCGTAGGTCCTCTCGAAACCCTTATTCTAAGGATGACGAGTCTGTCTGTCGGTTTCGTAGGTCCTTCTCCAAACCCTTATGCTGAGGGAGTGAGTCTGTCTGTCCGTCGCTTTTTGGTTCTATTTCTACCGTATAAGGTAGAAAGTTGAAATTTTTTTGAAACGCAACTTTTTGACCCACTCATAGAAAAAATATAGCGAAATTCACAAAAATGTGGTAGTGTCAAATATTTTTACATCTATTAATTATTGAGTAGGGTATCAAATGAAAGCTACTGATGAGTAGGGTTACACTTATCCATATACTTTTTTAAATGTTGCATTCTTTATTGGTTGTATAAGTTTAAATGCACCCAAAATAATCTCCCTATAACGCTAGTCCTAAACTTTTGAAATAATTTATGCAAATACCTTATTATAGGGCGATGAAAATTTGCCCTTGTTGTCATTACCGATAAAAAAAAAAATATATATATATATATATATATTTTGGGAATTGAACCACATACTCTTTTATTTTTGTTTGTTTTTTGGGGCCTTCTGCCTAAATTTGTTTATATTTTTACTTTCTCATACAGAAAGTATTGTGAAGGCGAGAAAATTTGTTTTTGAGATTTTAATGGATTTACACGTTTTAAGTTCCCTTAGTTTAAAAAAACGTTTGTACGGCAAATGTTGTCATAAAAATTTTGTATGACAAAATTTAGGATACATGTTCAGAAAAATCATACCCTGAGGCGTACTCGAGAAATGAATTTAAGCATTAAATTTGGAGACACTACCCCGAAAACTCTGAAATAAATTATGTCTCGAAAACAGGTCCGACGGTTATGATTTGTAAAAAAAAAAGTAAAATGTTGTCCATTTAAATACGAATCTAACGATGTTAGCCGTTTTCCCGGGAAATATCGAGTTTCTGAGAAAATAGCTTTGAACACGGACGGAGAGAGACCGGGTTCCGAGGAGAAAGTATTTGATGATACATTTTTGAAGAAATGTTTAATAATAAATTAAATGTACCAAGGAAAACATGAAAACTAATAAACGGAAAACACTTGGCTAAGTAATTCTGAACTCGTATATGAGAAAGATTTCTCAGTTTGAATAAAAGGCGGAAGGTTGAGCTTGAGCCTAAATGTAATGATTTCACTCTACACTATATTCGCAACCTCTTTCCTCATTTTAATTTTCTGTTTAACAATTTGACAGTCTTGATCAAAATGGCTAAATTTTATTATAATTATCAAATTGATTTTAGTTCTCACATAATATTATGTTTATCAATTTATTTATATCTTTATCAATTTTAATTCTCCTATATTTAATTTCGCTCACAATTTAATTACCCTAAATATTCACTTATGTTTATCGAAGCAATGGCAAAAATATTTTATTAGATTGTATAGTATTTAAATTAAATTATGTTCCAATTATGTTCCAGCAACAATAATGTGATATGAGGACTATATATTTTTTTTCTTTTCTCTTCATGTATTTATGTAATGTATGCAATTCTAAGCCCGGCTTATCATGGTATTTTCATTTGAAAATGCTGCTATTTGCAAACGGAAAAACCTCCAACCCATTATCAACCCATGTACACTTCGTATTTGTCACAATAATGCAGATTTCTTTTGTTTAGATAAAATTTACATGACTCTAAATCTCAATGTATTTAGAAAATAAACATGTATTTAAAGCACTAAAAGAATGCAGTTTAAGTGCCTAAAATGTACTATCGACGTATATACTAGTAGTTCTGTGAACAGTAGACCTCGCTCGTTAAAATATCAAATCGGGGTTTGAGCTTAGGTTCAAAATTGTGTGCGAGTAAGGAAGTAAGTAGAACGTTTAGTCAGTGTAAAATCATTTTGCAATTTATTAATTTTTTCACTTTTTCCAGGGACATCGGACATAAAATTTCTCTCGGGGAGGTACCCTCTACATCCCTTTTTTTGTTTTTATATGTTTTTTTTGGTTTTTGTGGTTATTAAGTATTTTTACACGCTTTTAATTAACTTGACCTGTATGTCCGCGGCAAATTATGTAACGTAAATTTGACAGACTTCCCGACAACCTAGAAAGCTGAAACTTGAACAGATGATGTATTTCCGATGACAATACAATAATCAGAAATTAGTTTTACTAAATTATTAGTATTAATCGATAAATCACCAGATTTCTAAGAAATGTTGGCGGTCAAATTCAAAATCAATTGTACACACAATAATCTTAGGGGCAAAGTGGTGAATAGTGGACTCACCTCGCACATTTTGAGAGCCCGAAAAACTATTTATCGTTCAAAAGGGTCTGAAACGTGACTTTTTTATATAAACATTTGTACCTTTTGTAAATTCGTTTTAAGGGCTTTCCAACGATACCAAACACGGCCGGCCAGTTATTATTTTTATATTTTCCTTAACAGAGGTTCACAACTTTGTACCCCTCATGTACCCGGTATACTAATAAATTTAAGGTTTTCCATTCACGTACATTTTAATACCATAAAGTAGTAAGTACCATATGAGTTTCAGTCCAATCCTATGAAATGAAAAAACGGTACAGTACGAAGACTAAAAAGTAGTGTTTTTCGACCGATTTTTCCAAACCGGTACAATAAATACAAAAATAAGTAGAAATAAAAAATAAATTTCAATAAAATGGGTACAAAGGCAATAAAACCCACACACTTTTGAGTACAAATCTGCAATTTTTTATTTTTTTATTTTTAGAGTGCGCCCTACAACTACCGTGGCACTAAAAGTACCTCTGTACCCGAATCCACAAAGGTACAGGTACGAAAAGGGTCCCGTGCGTTCAAGTATTATTTAGAGCAACTTTTGACTGAAGGAAATTGTCGTGCTGATAAATCCCTCGACGCTATTAGCCCCACAGTGGGGTAACCTACCCCCTACCCGGCACTCTAAAAGTACAAAAGGGTACTAAAGTACCAACCTAGTATATTTTTTCGAAAATATTTTTTTACACATTTAGTACATTTTTAGAGGCCTTTCCAACAATACCTCTGTCGAATTGGTACGACGTCCCCTTCTAGTTGCGACTACTCAAGGAGGACGTCCTTCACATAGACGTAGCTCCCGAAGTAGGAATCGGAAATATAAAAACATAACGGATTCTTAAACACGACAATTTGACCTAAAGTTTGGTACCCTTTTGAACTCCGTCCGATTAAAATTGCGAATGGTACAGAAGGTCAAATTCGAAATTTCGGAAAAACACGATTTTCGTGTGTTTTTCGCCGAGGTACTCGACTTCCCCGTCTCAGAGGTACTAAAAAAAAAGGATTGCGCTTACCCCTTGAACATGACATTTTTAGAGCATACAAAGCGGAATAAAAGAGTACTTTTTTTTTCACCGTAAGTACCACCTATGTACCGTCTTGTACCTCGGAATTTAATGTAACATATCTCAAAAAGTAATTGTACCATCGAGTTTAAAAGCAAAACGCCAGGAGCAGCATTTCATAGGCTTTTAGGGCTCAAAAATCCAATAGCGTCGTATAAAAGCCCTAGGAGGAGATACGTGAACCATGTAGAAAAACGTTTGAAAAAAAGTGGTAAAAAGTGTTTTTTCGCTTTTAAGGGCCTGAAACGTGAAAATTTTAAAAATATTTTTTCATCACTTTTGTACACTTCCAAAGGGCTTTCCAACGATATACGACACCCCGTACCAAATATCTCCGGTTTTTTGATCGGCGAAAAAAAATATTTCCGATGTCGGCCCTAAGCGGGGGTGCACGTAAAAAAAAAGTTCTCGTTACCGGCTATGGACCTCTTCAGGGTCTACAAAAGCCTTGAAAAAAAATTTGAAATTTTCAATTATTTCAAAAGATATATGTAAAAACGTGTTAAAAAAACTCACTTTTTGACCGTAGACAATTTCCCGTTTAAATTAAACCCGTTTCCCTGAAAATTTCCCGGCATTAAGAATTTTTCCCTAAAAATACACTATAACCTTAACAATTTTCAGAAAACTGCATGCCTTTACGACAAACACACCCATCAGTACAAAAATCCAAATAACACTCTATTTTACCCTTTAGGGCCGATTTTCACCCTTAAGGAGTGGTTTAAAAGTGCCCTTACCCTATGTTTGGTCAAGCGATTTTTAAGGTTCCTAACCGATTTTGACATTACCAACTCGAAATTTTTCCGAAAATCAAGAGGCGGGGTATAATTATTTTTTTGTTTTTTGCAGTGGCGCCTTAAAATACAGTAAATGTTTACCCCCCCTCCCCCATCTGACGTACAATGAGTAGTTGCGCCCCCGCCCCACACCACAGCTCGGTCGGCCTGCGGCCTCCCTCGCAAAGACAGTCGATGTACATTTAGGAGACAGACAGACGAAATGCCAAACGGTCGAGTTAAAACAAAGACCTCGCTACGCTCGGTCAATTATGTGGTTGAGGTACATGCTTAGAAAATTAGTTGGTTCACCGTATTCTCTAAACATTTGTGGATCAATTATTTTTGATTCCATTTATATATTAATACTTACCAATATTTACATTATTTTTGAAACAAGCGTAAGCGAGCTTCTTACATTCAACGCAATATACGTTTTGTCAGTCTGTGTTTAACGTTTATGTGTCCGACGATAATTTGAGTAAAAGTTGACCAATTTAGTTGACATTTGGTATACATCTTCCTCTTACTAATACTCAGGCTAAGTTTGTTGGACAGCGTGATCCCGCCAAGAGTTCACGCGCAATGCTCGCGTTAATGTGAGCTTCAAATGTAAAATTAGAACTTCAGGACGGAAAATTATTTAATCATCACAGATTGGATGACACAATAGTTATTTATGTTTCCTTTGCTGTCTTGTTGCATAAAATATTTCATCTACTCACGCTATGCAGATAAAAAATGAAAGCTTAGGAAGAGTTTGAAATAAAATCGTCAACAAACTAAAAAATCGTCGTGCTCCAGTTTTGCTATTTCTTATACGAGATTAATTATTCAAAGTCCTACAATTAAAATCCTTTATCAGCTTATCATTTTTAAACTTTAAAAAAAGAATAAAACTTTTTTTTTTCTCCTACTCATTTCCCCACTTTCTTCAGAAATAGGATGAAATTTGTTTAATCTGGCTGCTAAAGTGGAATTAATTTATCGATTGGTTTGTGGATAGGAATGAGGTAGAGATTTTTTTTTTTCAGGTCGATCCAAAGGGAAAAGTTTAGGAGATAATTTATTTATAATACTGCTCCAGAAAAATACATATAAAAAAAAATTTCGAACTTTATTTTCTTTAAAAAAAATCAAAGAGGTGCAAAATATTTTAAAACTTTGGACAATGCCGACGTAATATTAAAAGTTTAATGGAGGAAAAGCTCAAAAGAAAGTAGGACAGGTATTTCATTATCTAAAATCAAAATCTAATAATCCTTTACGGTTTTATTTTCATATATAAAATTATCAATTCATTAAAATATTTTTATTACGAGAATTAACAACATTAACTAAAAAAAAATTAGACAAAAACCAAGTCCGTTTCAAAATGGAATCCATAGTTCATTACATTCGGCAAGCATGCCGGAGCCGGAGTAGTATCCGTTCTATAGAACGGAATAAATATAAATGCAGAAATATAAAAATAGTTATAATAAAAAAAAAATTCCAGTCATACATATATACATACATACATAAAAATAAGTTTTAAATTTTAGGAGTCAGAAAGGTCTGATACCGATTTCCATGAAAAAAGTTTTCATAAATTTTCATTACAAAAATTTTGAAGCCATTGCAATAGCTTAATTTTCTTCGAAAATTCGCTAAAATATTTTTATATACTAGTATAATTGTGTTTAATATCAAATAAAATAATCTTGTCTTTTTTCACGNCAATAGGTTTTCTGTTTTTGGGCAAAAAAGTTTAACTTATATACCAAATTTCAAGTCAATAGCGTCAGTAGGTTGGGAGATATAATCCAAGTTGCGACGGACGGACGGACGAACTACCAAAAGCATAAGGGTTTCTAGGACGACCTCGAAACCCTAATAATAGAACACTTCTTTTTAATAATACAAGTATGAAACTAAATTAAAACTATACACAAACAAAATCAGAGGTTATGACTTATGACACACACTGGTAAACACTGTTTATTTTTTCCGTCTAAGCAGGGAAATATTTCCCTGCCCACGCAGAGAAAATTTCCCTGCCTTTTTTAACTACTTTCCTGCCTGTTCTTAATATTATTATGGCAATTCGGTGAAATAGTACTTTCCAGCATAAAAACAGTGTGAGTATATGTTTAATTTTGCTGTCGTGAGTAGATAGACATATTTTTTGAGACAAACCAACATCGATATCGTTATGAAGTGATAAAGATTGTTAAACTATTATAACTATTTCGTAATTTTACTAAAATATTTAAGTTCTTTTATAACTAAATTATATTTTAGAAATGTTAAAATAGTGAATGTGAATATTAATAATAAAAATTATGTCGCTTTAGGTAAGGCAGTTAGGTTGACTGCTGAGAATGTGTTATGTTTGATGTTTGATGCTAAAAGATGAGTGATTAAATTGTTTAATGATTATATTAGGATTTAACTTAGGATGTTTTTTTTTTTTTAAATATATAACATAGTTTTATAAAAATGGTAATATCCCTCTATTTTTTTTTGTTGAAAATTCTAGATGAAAATGCGAATAGATATTGAATGTGATATTGTTTTTTTAAATTTTTATGAGTTTGCTTTTAGAGGTTGTTAAATTGTTGTCCGACGTATAAATTATAACTAAATTGTAATTTGTTTATGTTTTGTAGCTTGATAATAACCCAAGATTGGGGTTGAAATATAGCAAGAATTGCTTTAAAAATGAAGAATTAAAAGTTTTTAAAAAAACAACGTACCTATAAGACCAAAGATAAAAAAAAAATATTAATAAAATATTAAAAAGAACGTACATAGTATACCTGGGCTGGCATTGACAGTGGCCATATCTTTGCCATGGGAGACGACGGTGAGGACGATGAAGGTGTAGCAGTAGGAGATGACTGACACGGGCAGGAAGAAGCCGAGGGAGAGAAGAAACAGGTAGTACGACGTGTTGTTCGGTGTTCTGGTGGTGTAGTCCCAAGAACATGATGTTAGAAGACCCTCTGGAACGTAGCGGGACCATCCTAATACCGGAGGCAGTGTTAGTCCGCAGCTGTACACCCAGGCCACCACACAAACCTGAATAACACATAAACACAGAAGATTAATAAAAATCACAGGGAAGTAGATGCCTCCAAGTACTATATAAGGCTCTATCCAAGGATGTTATACAAACCAGATAGAGATTTGAGGCAAAAAAGTGACCCCATGGAGGTATGTAAAATATCAGCTCCATGGGACAAATTACCTTCCTCTTGGTTATAGGTTGCCAAGAAACGTGTGGCAGGTTACCATAACCTGATTCAAAATTAACCAGAAGTAAACCTTAAAACTATCAAAGAAGGTAATTTGTCCCAGTCAAAAGGTCGTGGAGCATGCGCAGTATGATTTATTCTCCAATTTCTCTTACTCTACTAATACCTCCATTGGTCACTTTTTTGCCACAAACCCCTACTTAACATTTCATCTGTTTTATATAAGATCTTTGGCTCTATCGCCCTTTGAGGTTAGAAAAATCATTAGAATGAAAATTTTATTGGTTCTGAGCAAGATATCAAATATCTAAGTACAGGCATCACTCCTAATTATAATTCTGCACAGTTTGAGCTCTATTTCAACTTCCTACTACTATAAATACTACAACTATTTCAATATAACGAGTTTTATCATTATATTGAAATGCCACCTGTACTATTTATCATAGGAAGTTGAAATAGGGCTCAAATTGTACAGAATTAAAATTAGGAATTAAGGAAGCCTGTACTTAGATTTTTGATATCTTGGTTAAAACCAATAACATTTTAATTTTACTGTTCAAAGGGCGGTAGAGCCTTAAGGTTTCGTAGATAGTTAAGCATTAAGCATACCTGTTATAAAATTGATTTTTGATATATTTTTTTTTTTTGACCTCAGGACTGGTTCGTCCCCCCGTGGGGCAACAATGTTTTTTATCGGTAACAACGACAAGGTAAATCACATCGTAAACACATCGTCTAAAGAACAATTAAAACAGCCATGTGAAATTTCACCCTCATACAAATAGAAGATTTTGTGTAGTGAAGTGGTATATTTTATAATATTTTTAATGTGGTACACCGGGGCTAGAGGGTAGAACAGTCCTGTTCCCTCAATTCACAATACTACAATCACCCTCTTTGACTATCAATTCATCATTATTAACAATTCTCTCAATATTCACGCTTCTATAATGATAAAAAATGTTTTTCTTCTAATTTCGCCTTAATTCCGCTAAGTACAAATATATAGGTGCTTATAATTTTGTATCTTTTTTCACTTCGTCGTGTATTAGTAATTAGCAACGTATACTTAGTAGTGTGATTTTATAATTTATATTTAATGAAAAGTTTAAGTACATCGTTCCTAACGGGTGTCCCGCGACACTGCACCCTATTTTTTTCACTTAATATTTTGTTCAAATTATCACTGTTCAAATTATCAAACACACTTAATATCATTATTATCACTGGGAGACAGACAGAGAAAAAAATGCGGAAGGCCCGTGGTTCAAATCCCGGCACTGGAGTCTATTTTTCTCTGTCCGTCTCCCAGTGTTAATAATGATTATAATTTGAATTAAATTAATATTTAAACTTTCCGTAGTATGAAAACTACCAAAAACTTAAAAAAATCGAATTTAATATTTTGTTTATGTGACCAATATTTACGGGAAAGTTTTAATTGACTTTAAGGAAATTTAACTAAGATTAAACTTGACTTTGTTATCTTGCTCTTAAACACCTCCCTTGTGTTAAAAGACTAATCTTAAGTTTCTTTACATAGTGTTATTACGCCTTTCGGTATCCTAATTACTTTGATGTGACCCTTGACAGGTGATAAGCGTTAAAACCACACACGGTCTATTTTGCAACACTCAAATACATTAAGTCCGTGTTACAGTGTGCTTACACAGATGCTTCAACATCCTGAACTTACAAGCTTAAAGCTTTGTTCTCATCTGCATACTTAGAATCACCTCTACATCCAGCTATTCAACTTCGGAATCCCCTAGACCCTAAACATTCAACTTATCTAATCTAAGTCCCTTTGGCTTAACCTATGATCCCTTTTCGTAACCTTTTAACTGGATGTAACCTCTCATGCATGTCGTCCAAAACAACTTCCAACCCTTTCAAATATGGGCCCTTTAAACTTCGCCTCCAACTCGAATCCTTTTAACCTTATCTATTTCAACCTTCCAAACAATTCTACGCGTCAATAGATTCCTATCCCTCTTCGAGGCATCTTTTTTTCCTATTTGCATGTACCATGATTTTTTTTTTTTTTTTTTTTTTTTTTTTTTTTTTTTGCTTTTTTTACTTTTCCTCGCACATAATAGGAAAAGTTATGTTATCATCAATTTTTTCCGAGATATCATCTGAATTATCTGTTTTCGGGTGTTTTCTGATCTCCTGTCTGTATTAGCGTATGTGTGTTGTGTGTTATCATCGTAGTGCCCAGGGCATTTAACCTAGAGAGTTGAAACTTGGCAGAAAAATCCGTCCTTACTTCAAGTTGTGCCGCCCGGAAAATGAACATTTTCCGCCATCTTGAACCCAGTTTGCTGCGTACCTACAGCAAAAATTTAATGAAATCAAAAATCAAAAAGGGGTCCGATCGAAATTAAATTCTGCACGAATGTACCTCTCTGTATGACAAACAAATCCACTAAATTTAATTTTGACATTGGCTGCCATTTTGAAGGTATCAATTTTTGAATTTTGAAACTTTGAAGGTTAATAATACCAGAAATATAGTGTGGAAGTGGATATAATAGAAAGTATAAATACGTTTTTGACATAATAATATATCATTTAGTTAGAACCGGTTAAAAATAACGAACAAATATTTATAAAAAAAAAAAAAAAAAAAAAAAAAAAAAAAAAAAAAAAAAAAAAAAAATATATCCGATGAAATTCCATTGACTAGTAACTTAATAATGCTTAGTAAATATTGCTAATTACAATTTATAATAAAAATTGATCCAGAGGCTGTGTTTGCATCACAAAAATTCTCACAAGGAAATACAGTATAGTTCTAGCTTTTAAACTCTGAAAGGAATGAATGTTTAATAATCGATTGAAACAGTTTAATTTGTCATTTAAATGGTACCAAGTATCACAATGTGATTAAATTGATTGAAGATTCAGCTGCTGGGATGACGCGATGAGATTCTAAAAGGAGACAAAATACAACGAACGTCGTCCTTAACCGATCTTAATTGTACAAGAGTAGGCTTTAATTAAAATATGATTAAACAAAGTAAAATTTGAGATAGGAATTTAAGTCATTAAAGGGAACTAATTTGATGGAAAGAAAGTTGAACATAGAATATAATTATCTAAAAGCTATTGGACCATTTAAGAACAATATTTATCACAAGGATAAAAGTTATAAATAAAATACTTCATTCACACATTATTCATTCACACCCTAGTGTCAGCCTTTAACATAAAACTGTAGGTTCCATTGAAGTTTTTTAATAATGTATATTGTCTGAGGGTCTTGAAGGATATTGTCGGGGTCAAAGGGTGTTCAACCTTACAATAACCTGTGAATTTGATAATAACCAAATCCAAAATCCAAATCTTTTTCAAAGAACCACCGTAAAAGAGAAAACTAAATGATAATTAAGTAATAACATAAATAGTTTCTCCTCGTAAATTTAAAAAAAAAAAAAAAAAAAATTGTCTACGATAAAAATTGTTTTTATTTTATCTATGCTTTATATGAAATTCTGCTTTGGAATTTTAAAAAAAAAAATTACTTAAAGAGACTGTACTGCCAAACGAGAGTTAGTGCGTTGTCAGTGCAAGAAAAACTAGCAAATGGGGTGGGGAGCCAATGAGAGTTCAAGATTTTCCCTGTAGATTACCACATAAGAAGGTGAATGTAGTGACTTAATTTTTTTCCTCAGAGGTTGGCCAATCTGTGTGTCACTTGATTTCCCGCGCTGTCAACGCACTAACTCTCGTTTGGTAAAGACTGTAATAATCAAATACATTAAAGCCTCGTCCAGACTGCTGAACCAATCAGAGTAAACGAGCCGAGCAATAGTCTCTGCACATGCTCAGTCTAAAGTGCGCCTGCGCATCTCAGACTGGGCATGCGCAGGGCCGCCGAGAGACCATGTCAGCCAAGTCTAAAACTAGGGGCCCGGGGTCCAGGGGGGGCCGGGCTCAAGGCAGGCCCGGACTGGCCGTCGGGCCTGTGCGCCTTTTAAAAAATTATGATCAATGCTTTCGATAGTTAAATAAAATTAAAATTATTTTTGGGAGATAAAAATAAATAAGAGAGATAAAACAAATAAGAGTTTAATTCGGAGTTAGAAATGTTATGAAACGGTGCGGTTTAGAGCTCAGTTTTGTTTCCAAGTTAGGCGCGTCAATACCAATATAATCATATGCGTGTGTAAGTATTAAGTATATCCGAATAGAGATAACTGATTCTCCCTTCTTCATTTTGTACTCAGTCTCTACCAAGGTTTGTACTTGTACTTCAGTCTCTACCAAGGTGTTGACACGTGTGTATCGGCTCTCTCTTTACCTTCAATTTAACTATAGTTAAAATCATTTGTTTGATTTCATTTTTTTTCCAGTGTGTTCCTTTTAATTTTTTCTGTATATATCTTAAATTATTTTTTCCGGTGAGTGTTTTCTTTTCTTTTAATTAATATTTTTTTAAGTGAAGAACTAACTAATAAGATAAGGCTGGCTGATCGAGGTGCACCAGGTCGGCCGAATCTTATCAGACGACCTTCAAAAGGTAAACAAGAGAGTGTAAACAATAGAGATTATATTTTTTCTATTATGACGAATAAAAAGAAGAAGAGGTCGAGATCACAAGTTCAATCTACCGGCTCTGATTCCTCGATGGAGGGGTCGTCCAAGCGGGCCGCACAGCCCAGTAGCAGTACAGTGCAAGCGCTGTCAAAATTATAATCATACGCAGAAGTATTGCAATTACGGTTATAGGTGCGTAAAATGCACTGGAAATCATTCCACTGCAGATTGTCCGAAAACCGATCGCATGCAGCCAGCCTCCTGTGTATTATGTGGTGGGGCACATCCAGCCAATTATAGAGGCTGCGAGGTTCATAAGAAACTTCAGCGCAACCTCAAAGGTAACAAACAGACCAACAGTACCGCCGCTAAAGAAACCCGACAGTCAAACCCTCCTTTTCCTGCTATGAACTTCTCTTCGCTAACCACCTCATCACAATTTCCTTCTCTACCGTCGACTACATGTAACCTTACTTCCCAAGAGCAACCTGCATCTCACTCCAGCTACGCGACCGCTGCGGCTGCAGGATCCCATCACACACTACCTCAGAGGCGTCTTCCTGCCTTTATTCCTCCTCCCACAAACACCACTGACTTCACTGCTACCTTGCAAGCAACCCTCAATTCCTTTATAACAGAACTTAATGCTGTTATTGAACCCCTCCTCACCATCCATCAAACCCTCTCATCACTAGCATCTGTCCTTCCCGCCTTTTCCCAAAAATGACCTCTCTAACCCAAACTTCTCTTACCATCCTTCTCTGGAACGCTAACGGTGTAATCCAGCATAAAACAAGAACTTGATACTCTCCTACATGATAAAAGGATCGACATTGCCCTCATAAATGAAACACACTTCACAACACGCTCACACTTTCACATACAGGACTACCGAACGTACAGAACTGACCATCCAAATAACACTGCACAGGGGGGTAGTGCGATCCTTATAAGAAATTCCCTTTCCCACTTTTTGCATCCTTCTACTCCTACAAAATCCATCCAATCTACGACCATAACCCTGAATTCCTTACCCCTTGACTACACTATTTCCTCTGTTTATTGTCCTCCTAGCAAACCTGTTACCTATCAGGATTTCGTTTCCTTATTCCGTTCCTTTGGTCCCAGGTATATAGCCGGGGGAGATTATAATGCTAAACACCCCCATTGGGGGTGCAGAACCCGTAATCCACGTGGCACAAAGTCCTTACTTCCTCTGATTCTTTCCTCTAGATACCAAGTCCTGTCCCCTTCCGATTACACTTATTGGCCTTCTGATCCAAACAAACTACCTGACCTTTTAGATTATTTTGTTACCTCTCCACTCACCAATCTCCATCCAACTATTTTGAACCTTCACGATCTCTCCTCTGACCATAGTGCTGTTCTTTTGATCCTAGACCTCTGTCCCCCTCCCATCCCTAAAAAACCTACCTTAATAAATGGACATGTAGACTGGACATTATTTCAACAGTTACTAGAGAACAAACTCGACCTTAAAGTACCACTAAAGACATCTGACGACATAGACGCAGCTGTACAGACACTGACTGAGACAATACAAACGTGTGTATGGGACAGTACAAGACCTTACAAACAACACAGGGCGACTAATTATCACTTACCTTTGACTATACGAACCTTAATTAGCGAGAAACGACGAGCTAGGGCAAAATGGCAACGAACTCGACTACCTTCTGACAAACTGACATTTAACAGACTTACAAGACAACTGACAACAGCATTGACAACTTATAGATCAGAACAATTCTCAGACTATACTAGAACTTTGACGACGGAAGACAAATCCCTTTGGCATGCTACCCGAAATATCCTCAAACAATAGATTATTCCTTCACCACTCCAAAAATCAGATCGATCCTATGACCTTATCACCTCCCATATCCTTCAAAACCTCCCCAAAAAAGGAATCCTTTACCTTACTTCCATCTACAACTCAGTCCTTCGAGTAACCCACTTTCCTTCACTTTGGAAATTCGCTAAAATTATAATGATCCATAAACCCTCCAAACCTTCCCACTTGCCTAATTCCTATCATCCTATCAGTCTTCTCCCTCTGATGGGTAAAATCCTAGAAAAACTCCTCCGACGACGAATAATTCCTATAATAACTTCCTTAAAAACACTCCCAAACCACCAATTAGGTTTTCGATCCCTTCACTCCACTATCCAACAGTGTCACCGAGTTGTAGATAAAATAGCCTCCTCCCTTGAGCAGAAAAAGTACTGCTCGGCGGTCTTCCTAGATGAAGCGCAAGCTTTTGACAGGGTTTGGCACGCCGGCTTGCTTTGGAAGCTTAAGGGCATCCTTCCTTTCACTTATTACCTGATCCTAAAATCCTTTAGAAAATCATTTTTATCATGTGTCCTACAACCTTTCCACTTCCTCAATTTATCCTATAAAGGCAGGTGTACCCCAAGGAAGCATCCTAGGTCCAATCCTGTATACCATTTTCACTTCCGACATCCCTGAACATCCTTCTACTACTTTAGCATCCTTTGCAGATGATAAATGTATTTTATCATCCAACATATCTCCTAGAATAACATCTGATTAAGTTCAGGAACACCTCTTACTTCTGGAAACTTGGCTCAAGAAGTGGAGAATCAAAATTAATGAAAACAAAAGTGTCCATGTGACGTTTAGTTTGAGACATGGCATATGTGAACCGCTAACCCTAAACCAAATTCCTATCCCTCACTCTAGTTCCGTCCGCTACCTTGGTTTACACCTGGACCGGCGTTTGACCTGGGCACACCACACAAAACTTAAACGACAAGACTGCAACAGACGCTACAAAATTTTACACAGACTTTTACACCATACATCTAAACTCAGCACACATAACAAATTACTAATTTATAACACCATAATTAAGCCCATATGGTCATACGGCATCGAACTCTGGGGTTGCACTAAGCGTTCCAACTCCTATCGAATCCAATCCCTACAGTCCAAAATCCTAAGAAGAATAGTCCACGCTCCTTTCTACGTTTCTAACTTTACCCTTCACAATGACCTTAAAGTCCCCTTTGTCCATGACCT
>KZ651730.1:183059-197394 GCA_001010745.2 Gerris buenoi
CACGGTGCGGACAGGTGTGACCCGGCCTTTGTACAGAGGTTTCTACGATTTGATTGCAGTTTTATATTTTTTATTAAATAAATTATAGATGCGCTAACTTTTGGCGCTTGTTGGAGGCTTTGTTTCTTTAACAAATGTTTAAACTTCTCCGATTTTATTAAATATTTACTGGAACAGTGCCGCGCGGTTCCAACTTTTTGATATTTATGGTATTTTTCTTAATTTGGAATTTTATTTGCGAGGAAGCTATGTGCCACATTAATTGGCAGAGTATTTTATTTTATTTTATTTTTTTTTTTGACATAAATTGTAAGTTATTTTCTCCGTTTAATTTTACTACTAGACCACTTTTTGCGTTAATAGATTGCTTTGCAAGTTATAAGCTGAAAATCAATAAAAAAATACATGTTTTAGTAGTTTTTCGATGATTTCTCATATTTGCCGAGGGAAATTTTGTTGGACAACTTCATATTCGTGTTCAGCACCCCAAAAAACATAAATTAAACCACTAACAAAAATTACACCAGAACATTCCACTTCAAACTACCATTTGACTGGACTATTTGGATTTGATCAGCTGATAATTTCGAGTTCACGTTTCCTATATTTTTTCTGAGTGCGCTTCAAAACGATGGTTAATACTGGAAAGTTGTCATGTTTTCATTTCTTTTGATTCTAAAGTTTTTGGAACAGCATAGAGTCACAGAGAGACGGACACCGGAACGAAACTAAAATGTTTCTTTTTAGGGTTTTGTAGAGATACTTCTCAAAACCTTTATGCCGAGGGTGATGTGTCTGTCTGTCCGTCGCTCTTTGGTTCATAGCGCCCGAACCATTTAAGCTAAAATGCTGAAATTTGAAACACTGAAGTAACTTCCGGGCCCAAACATAGGACATATACACAAAAGTTAAAAATTTAATATGCGCATGCGCAATTCGAAAAAATGCGATAAAGTCAAAAATTTATATTTTTTTTAATTTTCGAGTGGGGTATCAAATGAAAGCTGCTGAATAGCAGATTACAAATATATGAATACTTTTTTTTAAATTTTGCTTTCCTTATTGGTCAAATAAATCAAAATATACCCAAAATTGCCCCCCCCCCCACTCAACCACTATAACGGCTGGTCGTAAAATTTCGAAATAATTCATACTACTACCTTATTGTGAGGTGATGCCAATTCCGGGAGTGCATCCAAAATTTTCAAAAATTGTCAATTTTAGGCGCGAAAATTTAAAATGCGCCCAAAATTTTAATTTTTTACAATTTTTGAGTTGGGTATCAAATGAAAGCTGCTGAAGAGTAGGACACAAATATATATTTGCTTTTTTAAATTTTGCATTCCTTATGGGTTTAGTACAGATCAAATACATTGTGACCCCCTGGGGGATCGAACCCGGGACTCTTGAGATCCAAGACAAGAAATAATAATTACATAATGGGTGTGCTTAATCATCTACAAAACCCTAAAAAGTACTTGCACGCAAGTACTTCCCTGTGATTTTTTCGGTTTTTACCAAAGGTGTATACTCTAAAGGTACACCTTGGGTTTTACCAACTAAACCCTAAAAATGAAAACACTCTTTCTATAAAACGATATTTTTTTTTTTTTTTTTTTTTTTGAACATTCAATTTCGTTATTATGGAGATCCGACAGTTGTATATATTTCAATAATAACGTACAGCGACAAGATATTTGCATTTCATCAAAAGAGTTTTAGCCACCTTCAAGCCACTAAGATGAGATATCCCAGGAAAAAGTAGCTGCGCATTAAAGGTAAGACTTAGGAACACATTCATCAGGATTAGAAGTGGAGTAAGACCTATAGAAGAAATTATTTTAGACGTCCACCACGTCAGGTAAGGACATGTTCTAATGGACGACATAAGAATCCCTAAGAGAGTCTACGAGGTAAGATGTGAAGACGACCTCAAAGTAGGAGACGCCTGACATGGAAGTTGAAAATAAAATGTGTATTCCGAGAGCAACAAATCCCGGAGGACCAAGTTAAGCGGGTCTGTCAGGATAGACTCGTCTGGACGCGTCTCCATCCCTCGACAGGCGCTGGTAGAAATCCGCTAAGCCACAAACCACAAACCACTATTTTTTACACAAATCTTGTGATAAAAACATTTTAAGCTACACCTCACGAGACCTCGTTACATATTATGTAGTGAAATAAAAACGCATCGCCACAAATAAAGAAGAGGTCAAACTAGAAGTCTCATAAAATGTAATCAAGAAGACTCCCACTCATATCCTTTAGTGCTTCATCGTTGGTCGGATGTTCCAGGAAATATTTATTTCTGGAGACGAAATAAATACTTTATTTATTTACTAGCCGTTAGGCCCGCGGTAACAGGCAGAATAATAAATATGGTTGAGAAAAAGAGCTGAGAGATAATTAGTTATAATTAAAATAGATTTTTAAACAGATATTTACTGTTTAAATACATAGTAAGTTTTATGCAGTTATAATTAAAACATTTAAATAGGAAGTTTTGTGGCGCAAATGGTTTAGTATCTGGCTTTCATCCAGTAGCCCCGGGTTCGATCCCAGCTTATGGCACATCAAGTTATAACGTTATAAATCATTTAGAGGGGAGTCGTTGTTGTCATTGTCGTTGTTGGGACACTACTCGATTATATAAAAGATTTTGAGGTGTTTAACCATCAGCCAGTAGCTTCTCTACAACATCCAAATACAAATTTATTTTAAGCCATAGATAAATCATAGATTATTTATATATTCTATGATTTATTACTATCATTTTATTTAGAAAGGTTAAAGTTTAGAATTTAAGATAAAACAAGGCAGGGGTGATTAAACCGTAAAGCCTTTAATCTATGTCTAATAAAATATATAGTCCTTTTACAATCTATGAGATATATTGTATGTAGTAATTAATATCTTTTAGTTTCATAGACATCTATTATCGAAGGTTTAGGTTAAAATTTATCATTTATGTATCTAACCCTCTCTTTAGTCTAGGGCATTTGTTTTCTCGAGAGATAAAATTGAGATAATATTAGGTATCACGATTGCACGAAAATTCTATTTTAAGATTTTAATTTATTTATACATTTTAAGGTTGGTTCACAGCTAGGAGGCCTCCGCGGGGGCGGATTCATCTATGGCCATCTTGCAGCGGCTCCGCATAAAAGTTGGTTTGGAACCAACTTTTATGCGGAGCCGCTTTAAAACCTGAATGGAACCTTCACTTCAAGTCCTCTTCTATTTTTTTATGATTTTGTTTTTTATTTTTAACCTATTAATTTAATTTTAAAAATAATTATTTTATCTTCTTAATAAATCAATCAAAATAATTAAAGAAATCCGTGAAAGTTAAACTTAGTATTGTCAAGGCACGGAAATTATGTTTGATGCGTAGAATTTAATGAAGGAATAACAACTATCAACAACAGTGTAAATAATTGAACTGCTTAAAAAGTTTAATCACAAGAAATCGTTCAACAGCGGAAATCATCCTTTCAAACGTAAAACTATAGTTATTTATGTAACTATTTGTTCTATTTTACCAATAGTGACCCCTCCTAAATGAAAATATGACAAAAGTTAACATAACAACAATAACTGTACTCTTAAAGAGCTTTCCAACGACTTGCATCTTGAAGGCCATATACTATTTAAACTTTTGTACCCCTTACCCCCGTGTGCCAATTTGGACCATTTCAGATTTATACCTTCATGTGGTTGGTCACTATGACGTGCCGAATTTTGTGGGGATTGGTTCAGCCATTCAGGAGAAAAGGTTTGTACCCCGTACCCCTGTGTCCAATTGGGACCTATTACAGACCAACCAATTGAGACCATTTCAGATTTATACCTTCCTGAGGTTGGTCACTATGACCGTGCCGAATTTTGTGCGGATCGGTTCAGCCGTTCAGGAGGAGTATGCGTCCAAACAAAAGCAAAGTGTAGTATAAGAGCTTCGCTTTGCTAATGCTCAGCTCAATAAATTTAGCGTGGTTTTTTTTTTCACTAAAAGAAAGTTTATTCTCCGGTCGTAAAACTTAAATTTTAAATTTTAAGCTCACCTGCACGCGAGGAGCGAACGATTAGACGGATAGCGCTATCCAACGAACTTAGCCTGAGCTTTACTGACACACTTTTGTTTGAAATTACTTAAAAATGTAAGAGTAATTGAAATTGTACCTAAATATATATGTATCTAGTAATTTTTAACACAAAATTATAATTTATCAAAATGTGTAACCACAGCACTAAACATAACTCGCATTCCCCCCACCCTTCATTCATCCCCTCTATGTCGATCCGCTCTACTAACTTATCTACCCTCTAAACACAGCTCTACATTATTTCTCTTTTCTATATTTTTTCATGGAACATCCCATTAATTTTTTAGTCCATGTTCAGTCGCTTGTTCTCTTTTTAACGTTACGTCCTATTCTCCACATCCTCTGGAATAATTTAGCATATTTCCTGCCGTTACTACTGAGGGTAATGTAGTGGCCTTTACGTAATTCATATTCTGTCGGCTAGATTTGGTTATAAATGTCCGAGTTTATTAGGGTTAAAGATTAATTACGTGGAAGTTTTTACGCTAATGCGATACATTAAGAGTGAGCCGAATTTTGTATTTAAAGTTAAACTAAGTTTAATTTAACTATTTTTAAACTCAAGTTTAACTTTTAAACTCAAGTTTAACTTTTAAACTCAAGTTTAACTTTGAAATTCAAGTTTAATTTTAAATTCATGTTTAACTATGAAAACCAAGTTTAACTTTTAAACTCAAGTTTAACTTTTGAAGTCAAGATTAACTTTTAAACTCAAGTTTAACTTTTAAAATCAAGTTTTACTTTTAAACTCTAGATTAACTTTAAAATCAAGTTTATATTTTAAACTCGTTTAACTTTTAAACTCAAGTTTAATTTTTAAACTCAAGTTAACTTTTAAACTCAATTTAACTTTTAAACTCATGATTAATTTTTAAACTCACAATACACAATTAGAAGATATGTGTTATCCATTAAGCAGATTTTTATTTTTTTTATTTTAGTAAGTTTAAAAAAAGGCGGGTACTGCCGAAACGTTGCCACTCAATATAAAAATGTGTGTACGATTTTTTATTACCCTAAAATGATCCACAAGTGACACAAAATACTAAATAGGGTTGTTGTAAATATAAAACAAGTTATAAAAACACTTTGTTTAAAAACACTTAGTAAAATGTCAGTCTAATTATATTTTTATATATTTTGTCAAATTGTCTTATTTGCATTCAATAAAAACTTGATAGCAAAACATGGTGGCAGCGGTGGGATAGTTTCGCGATCTCTACTTCGGGCTACATAGTTAAAAATGGTTGGCGGCGAGGAGCAGAATAAGTCAACGGAGACGAAGATCCCGGCGTCTTCAAGTCGAAGTTTAAGTCATGTTCCGACAACGTGGACGTCAACACTTCCCAAGTTGGATTTTAATTCAACAAATTTGGCAGACGCGTGGAAGAATTGGCATCTTCAGTTCAAGCTGTTTCTACTTGCGTCTGGACAGTCAGACTTAATAGAAAGTCAAAGGAACGCCATGCTATTACATTTTATGGGCCCGACCGCGATTCCGGTGTTTCAGTCTTTCCAAGTGGACATTGAAACAGTGGACCACAAGGAACTTGTAGAACGGTTCCAAAGATATTGCACACCGCGCAAGAATCTCGCCATAGAGCGAAATACATTCTTCTCTCGGAGACAAAAGCCTGAGGAGTCAGTCGAAGAGTTCGTCACGGCTCTAAAAAATCTTAGTTTAAGCTGCGAGTTTGGATCGCTGNCGAATGTGCATGCATTCGCCCCGAATGTGCATGCATTCGCCCCGAATGTGCATGCATTCGCCCCGAATGTGCATGCATTCGCCCCGAATGTGCATGCATTCGCCCCGAATGTGCATGCATTCGCCCCGAATGTGCATGCATTCGCCCCGAATGTGCATGCATTCGCCCCGAATGTGCATGCATTCGCCCCGAATGTGCATGCATTCGCCCCGAATGTGCATGCATTCGCCCCGAATGTGCATGCATTCGCCCCGAATGTGCATGCATTCGCCCCGAATGTGCATGCATTCGCCCCGAATGTGCATGCATTCGCCCCGAATGTGCATGCATTCGCCCCGAATGTGCATGCATTCGCCCCGAATGTGCATGCATTCGCCCCGAATGTGCATGCATTCGCCCCGAATGTGCATGCATTCGCCCCGAATGTGCATGCATTCGCCCCGAATGTGCATGCATTCGCCCCGAATGTGCATGCATTCGCCCCGAATGTGCATGCATTCGCCCCGAATGTGCATGCATTCGCCCCGAATGTGCATGCATTCGCCCCGAATGTGCATGCATTCGCCCCGAATGTGCATGCATTCGCCCCGAATGTGCATGCATTCGCCCCGAATGTGCATGCATTCGCCCCGAATGTGCATGCATTCGCCCCGAATGTGCATGCATTCGCCCCGAATGTGCATGCATTCGCCCCGAATGTGCATGCATTCGCCCCGAATGTGCATGCATTCGCCCCGAATGTGCATGCATTCGCCCCGAATGTGCATGCATTCGCCCCGAATGTGCATGCATTCGCCCCGAATGTGCATGCATTCGCCCCGAATGTGCATGCATTCGCCCCGAATGTGCATGCATTCGCCCCGAATGTGCATGCATTCGCCCCGAATGTGCATGCATTCGCCCCGAATGTGCATGCATTCGCCCCGAATGTGCATGCATTCGCCCCGAATGTGCATGCATTCGCCCCGAATGTGCATGCATTCGCCCCGAATGTGCATGCATTCGCCCCGAATGTGCATGCATTCGCCCCGAATGTGCATGCATTCGCCCCGAATGTGCATGCATTCGCCCCGAATGTGCATGCATTCGCCCCGAATGTGCATGCATTCGCCCCGAATGTGCATGCATTCGCCCCGAATGTGCATGCATTCGCCCCGAATGTGCATGCATTCGCCCCGAATGTGCATGCATTCGCCCCGAATGTGCATGCATTCGCCCCGAATGTGCATGCATTCGCCCCGAATGTGCATGCATTCGCCCCGAATGTGCATGCATTCGCCCCGAATGTGCATGCATTCGCCCCGAATGTGCATGCATTCGCCCCGAATGTGCATGCATTCGCCCCGAATGTGCATGCATTCGCCCCGAATGTGCATGCATTCGCCCCGAATGTGCATGCATTCGCCCCGAATGTGCATGCATTCGCCCCGAATGTGCATGCATTCGCCCCGAATGTGCATGCATTCGCCCCGAATGTGCATGCATTCGCCCCGAATGTGCATGCATTCGCCCCGAATGTGCATGCATTCGCCCCGAATGTGCATGCATTCGCCCCGAATGTGCATGCATTCGCCCCGAATGTGCATGCATTCGCCCCGAATGTGCATGCATTCGCCCCGAATGTGCATGCATTCGCCCCGAATGTGCATGCATTCGCCCCGAATGTGCATGCATTCGCCCCGAATGTGCATGCATTCGCCCCGAATGTGCATGCATTCGCCCCGAATGTGCATGCATTCGCCCCGAATGTGCATGCATTCGCCCCGAATGTGCATGCATTCGCCCCGAATGTGCATGCATTCGCCCCGAATGTGCATGCATTCGCCCCGAATGTGCATGCATTCGCCCCGAATGTGCATGCATTCGCCCCGAATGTGCATGCATTCGCCCCGAATGTGCATGCATTCGCCCCGAATGTGCATGCATTCGCCCCGAATGTGCATGCATTCGCCCCGAATGTGCATGCATTCGCCCCGAATGTGCATGCATTCGCCCCGAATGTGCATGCATTCGCCCCGAATGTGCATGCATTCGCCCCGAATGTGCATGCATTCGCCCCGAATGTGCATGCATTCGCCCCGAATGTGCATGCATTCGCCCCGAATGTGCATGCATTCGCCCCGAATGTGCATGCATTCGCCCCGAATGTGCATGCATTCGCCCCGAATGTGCATGCATTCGCCCCGAATGTGCATGCATTCGCCCCGAATGTGCATGCATTCGCCCCGAATGTGCATGCATTCGCCCCGAATGTGCATGCATTCGCCCCGAATGTGCATGCATTCGCCCCGAATGTGCATGCATTCGCCCCGAATGTGCATGCATTCGCCCCGAATGTGCATGCATTCGCCCCGAATGTGCATGCATTCGCCCCGAATGTGCATGCATTCGCCCCGAATGTGCATGCATTCGCCCCGAATGTGCATGCATTCGCCCCGAATGTGCATGCATTCGCCCCGAATGTGCATGCATTCGCCCCGAATGTGCATGCATTCGCCCCGAATGTGCATGCATTCGCCCCGAATGTGCATGCATTCGCCCCGAATGTGCATGCATTCGCCCCGAATGTGCATGCATTCGCCCCGAATGTGCATGCATTCGCCCCGAATGTGCATGCATTCGCCCCGAATGTGCATGCATTCGCCCCGAATGTGCATGCATTCGCCCCGAATGTGCATGCATTCGCCCCGAATGTGCATGCATTCGCCCCGAATGTGCATGCATTCGCCCCGAATGTGCATGCATTCGCCCCGAATGTGCATGCATTCGCCCCGAATGTGCATGCATTCGCCCCGAATGTGCATGCATTCGCCCCGAATGTGCATGCATTCGCCCCGAATGTGCATGCATTCGCCCCGAATGTGCATGCATTCGCCCCGAATGTGCATGCATTCGCCCCGAATGTGCATGCATTCGCCCCGAATGTGCATGCATTCGCCCCGAATGTGCATGCATTCGCCCCGAATGTGCATGCATTCGCCCCGAATGTGCATGCATTCGCCCCGAATGTGCATGCATTCGCCCCGAATGTGCATGCATTCGCCCCGAATGTGCATGCATTCGCCCCGAATGTGCATGCATTCGCCCCGAATGTGCATGCATTCGCCCCGAATGTGCATGCATTCGCCCCGAATGTGCATGCATTCGCCCCGAATGTGCATGCATTCGCCCCGAATGTGCATGCATTCGCCCCGAATGTGCATGCATTCGCCCCGAATGTGCATGCATTCGCCCCGAATGTGCATGCATTCGCCCCGAATGTGCATGCATTCGCCCCGAATGTGCATGCATTCGCCCCGAATGTGCATGCATTCGCCCCGAATGTGCATGCATTCGCCCCGAATGTGCATGCATTCGCCCCGAATGTGCATGCATTCGCCCCGAATGTGCATGCATTCGCCCCGAATGTGCATGCATTCGCCCCGAATGTGCATGCATTCGCCCCGAATGTGCATGCATTCGCCCCGAATGTGCATGCATTCGCCCCGAATGTGCATGCATTCGCCCCGAATGTGCATGCATTCGCCCCGAATGTGCATGCATTCGCCCCGAATGTGCATGCATTCGCCCCGAATGTGCATGCATTCGCCCCGAATGTGCATGCATTCGCCCCGAATGTGCATGCATTCGCCCCGAATGTGCATGCATTCGCCCCGAATGTGCATGCATTCGCCCCGAATGTGCATGCATTCGCCCCGAATGTGCATGCATTCGCCCCGAATGTGCATGCATTCGCCCCGAATGTGCATGCATTCGCCCCGAATGTGCATGCATTCGCCCCGAATGTGCATGCATTCGCCCCGAATGTGCATGCATTCGCCCCGAATGTGCATGCATTCGCCCCGAATGTGCATGCATTCGCCCCGAATGTGCATGCATTCGCCCCGAATGTGCATGCATTCGCCCCGAATGTGCATGCATTCGCCCCGAATGTGCATGCATTCGCCCCGAATGTGCATGCATTCGCCCCGAATGTGCATGCATTCGCCCCGAATGTGCATGCATTCGCCCCGAATGTGCATGCATTCGCCCCGAATGTGCATGCATTCGCCCCGAATGTGCATGCATTCGCCCCGAATGTGCATGCATTCGCCCCGAATGTGCATGCATTCGCCCCGAATGTGCATGCATTCGCCCCGAATGTGCATGCATTCGCCCCGAATGTGCATGCATTCGCCCCGAATGTGCATGCATTCGCCCCGAATGTGCATGCATTCGCCCCGAATGTGCATGCATTCGCCCCGAATGTGCATGCATTCGCCCCGAATGTGCATGCATTCGCCCCGAATGTGCATGCATTCGCCCCGAATGTGCATGCATTCGCCCCGAATGTGCATGCATTCGCCCCGAATGTGCATGCATTCGCCCCGAATGTGCATGCATTCGCCCCGAATGTGCATGCATTCGCCCCGAATGTGCATGCATTCGCCCCGAATGTGCATGCATTCGCCCCGAATGTGCATGCATTCGCCCCGAATGTGCATGCATTCGCCCCGAATGTGCATGCATTCGCCCCGAATGTGCATGCATTCGCCCCGAATGTGCATGCATTCGCCCCGAATGTGCATGCATTCGCCCCGAATGTGCATGCATTCGCCCCGAATGTGCATGCATTCGCCCCGAATGTGCATGCATTCGCCCCGAATGTGCATGCATTCGCCCCGAATGTGCATGCATTCGCCCCGAATGTGCATGCATTCGCCCCGAATGTGCATGCATTCGCCCCGAATGTGCATGCATTCGCCCCGAATGTGCATGCATTCGCCCCGAATGTGCATGCATTCGCCCCGAATGTGCATGCATTCGCCCCGAATGTGCATGCATTCGCCCCGAATGTGCATGCATTCGCCCCGAATGTGCATGCATTCGCCCCGAATGTGCATGCATTCGCCCCGAATGTGCATGCATTCGCCCCGAATGTGCATGCATTCGCCCCGAATGTGCATGCATTCGCCCCGAATGTGCATGCATTCGCCCCGAATGTGCATGCATTCGCCCCGAATGTGCATGCATTCGCCCCGAATGTGCATGCATTCGCCCCGAATGTGCATGCATTCGCCCCGAATGTGCATGCATTCGCCCCGAATGTGCATGCATTCGCCCCGAATGTGCATGCATTCGCCCCGAATGTGCATGCATTCGCCCCGAATGTGCATGCATTCGCCCCGAATGTGCATGCATTCGCCCCGAATGTGCATGCATTCGCCCCGAATGTGCATGCATTCGCCCCGAATGTGCATGCATTCGCCCCGAATGTGCATGCATTCGCCCCGAATGTGCATGCATTCGCCCCGAATGTGCATGCATTCGCCCCGAATGTGCATGCATTCGCCCCGAATGTGCATGCATTCGCCCCGAATGTGCATGCATTCGCCCCGAATGTGCATGCATTCGCCCCGAATGTGCATGCATTCGCCCCGAATGTGCATGCATTCGCCCCGAATGTGCATGCATTCGCCCCGAATGTGCATGCATTCGCCCCGAATGTGCATGCATTCGCCCCGAATGTGCATGCATTCGCCCCGAATGTGCATGCATTCGCCCCGAATGTGCATGCATTCGCCCCGAATGTGCATGCATTCGCCCCGAATGTGCATGCATTCGCCCCGAATGTGCATGCATTCGCCCCGAATGTGCATGCATTCGCCCCGAATGTGCATGCATTCGCCCCGAATGTGCATGCATTCGCCCCGAATGTGCATGCATTCGCCCCGAATGTGCATGCATTCGCCCCGAATGTGCATGCATTCGCCCCGAATGTGCATGCATTCGCCCCGAATGTGCATGCATTCGCCCCGAATGTGCATGCATTCGCCCCGAATGTGCATGCATTCGCCCCGAATGTGCATGCATTCGCCCCGAATGTGCATGCATTCGCCCCGAATGTGCATGCATTCGCCCCGAATGTGCATGCATTCGCCCCGAATGTGCATGCATTCGCCCCGAATGTGCATGCATTCGCCCCGAATGTGCATGCATTCGCCCCGAATGTGCATGCATTCGCCCCGAATGTGCATGCATTCGCCCCGAATGTGCATGCATTCGCCCCGAATGTGCATGCATTCGCCCCGAATGTGCATGCATTCGCCCCGAATGTGCATGCATTCGCCCCGAATGTGCATGCATTCGCCCCGAATGTGCATGCATTCGCCCCGAATGTGCATGCATTCGCCCCGAATGTGCATGCATTCGCCCCGAATGTGCATGCATTCGCCCCGAATGTGCATGCATTCGCCCCGAATGTGCATGCATTCGCCCCGAATGTGCATGCATTCGCCCCGAATGTGCATGCATTCGCCCCGAATGTGCATGCATTCGCCCCGAATGTGCATGCATTCGCCCCGAATGTGCATGCATTCGCCCCGAATGTGCATGCATTCGCCCCGAATGTGCATGCATTCGCCCCGAATGTGCATGCATTCGCCCCGAATGTGCATGCATTCGCCCCGAATGTGCATGCATTCGCCCCGAATGTGCATGCATTCGCCCCGAATGTGCATGCATTCGCCCCGAATGTGCATGCATTCGCCCCGAATGTGCATGCATTCGCCCCGAATGTGCATGCATTCGCCCCGAATGTGCATGCATTCGCCCCGAATGTGCATGCATTCGCCCCGAATGTGCATGCATTCGCCCCGAATGTGCATGCATTCGCCCCGAATGTGCATGCATTCGCCCCGAATGTGCATGCATTCGCCCCGAATGTGCATGCATTCGCCCCGAATGTGCATGCATTCGCCCCGAATGTGCATGCATTCGCCCCGAATGTGCATGCATTCGCCCCGAATGTGCATGCATTCGCCCCGAATGTGCATGCATTCGCCCCGAATGTGCATGCATTCGCCCCGAATGTGCATGCATTCGCCCCGAATGTGCATGCATTCGCCCCGAATGTGCATGCATTCGCCCCGAATGTGCATGCATTCGCCCCGAATGTGCATGCATTCGCCCCGAATGTGCATGCATTCGCCCCGAATGTGCATGCATTCGCCCCGAGTGTGCATGCATTCGCCCCGAATGTGCATGCATTCGCCCCGAGTGTGCATGCATTCGCCCTGATTTGCAAATATGGACAGGGCGAGCCAAACGGAAACGCATGCTCATTCGGGGCGAATGCTTAAGTGTAATCCCGCCTTCATACATATATTAGTTTGCTCAACTAGTTTCAACAACTAATTTAATAAATATAAAAAGTAGTGTACGATAAAATATATACTTTATATATGAATAAATCCTTTTAGTAACTTTCTGGCAAGTACTTGACGGTATTTTATAAATTAATTCTTCGACAACAGAAACGTTAGTGTTAACATTGGATTTACATCTTGTGTTCGTCTTATATGTAAACAACTGGATAAAAATGAACAAGTCTAGAGTTCTGTGAAAATTTGAACTTACACTTGAATTTATAAATTTCAATTTTGTGTCTGTTCAGAAGCACTTGGTAGCTCAAGGCTAAGGAAATAAATAATATAAGTAGATTAAACTCTTGCAAAAAAGGTTTAATTTTATCTCTGCGCTCCACATTTCCACTGACAGATTTACATTTAAATTTGTTATTATTTTCTTGCCTTTTCAATTGCGACCTTGAGAACAATCCTCTTGTAGAACCCCTAGCATCCCAAATCATCCCAGACAACCCACCTCATCGCCTCAAGAGGCAGTGGCCTAGAGATCTACTTTCTACATAAATTTATTACTTTTAATATCTTTATTTAATAATTTATTATTTTTATATTAAATTAATTATTTTATTACTATTTCATTCATAAATTTTATATTATTTATTTTGCATTTCCACCATGAATGAAGTATGTTGTTCTACGTATCAGGGGCTACAAAAAGCCAAATAAACCAGGGGGTGACCATCTAATAAAAACTATTTCTCCTGTATTCCGTACCATTGCTTTCAACTAAATATGATCTTGGCTCAGGGCCTATTTGCTTAATGTACCCTTCCTGCCAGTTACTATCTGGTTGTTTTTTTATATAAACTTTATCTCCGACTTTTAGTTGTCTTAATTTCTTAGTACGCCTGTTATACTGTTCAGTCATTTTATGAACATATTCTTTATTAGCATTGGACTCTTTTGAGTGATAAACTATTTTGGCTTTGAGTTGTTTGCTCGGCCGTGGTATGAGATCCCTTAATGTTCTTGACATAAGTAATTGGCTTGGGGAACTCATTTTGCCTTTAGGACTGTTTCTGTATTGTAAAAGTGCTAAATACGGATCTGAATGAGAATCTTTGCATTTTTTAAGCATATCCTTGATGGTACGGATGGCTCTTTCTGCCAATCCATTGGATTGGTGGTGATAGGGACTGCTAGTAACGTGACGAATGTCCCACTGTGTGCACCAATCTCTGAACTCAGCACAATTAAATGGAGAATTGTCAGAAACTAATATTTGTGGGATGCCATGGCGAGCAAAAAATGATTTTAAATGGGTGATTATTTGAGAAACAGTATGTCTTGTATGAAATTTAGCAATTTCCACATATTTAGAATAATAATCGACAGCCAA
>KZ651730.1:204010-214364 GCA_001010745.2 Gerris buenoi
AGACGGCAAAATAACGATCAACTCCCCCCCCCCCCCCCCCCCCCCCCCCACTTCATGGCCTTTTATTACAATCATTATCTTCTTAACTATTATCAAGTTATCATGTCTGGGGCAATTTTCTTGAAATCTTAATTATGTATTGCATTAATCTCGCTTCAATGATGGAGACGATGCCTAGTTCACTTGTCCTACAGTTGCTCGACGAAGTGGTTGTTCTTGCACTCAAAATAGTACACAAGATAGTTTCTGCATTTAATTTCCCGCTTTGATTTGACATTCCGTCACTTCAGTGTTGCCACTTACGAACATAAAATTTAATGTGAATATTTTATTTTGGTCTATAGGGTATGACAAATTTCTTAACACTATCTTATATCGGCAATATTTCGCCTCCTTTGAGGCATCTTCAGGCCTAAAAGAAGATTTTAAATTTAATTTCTCATATCTATAAATATTTAAAAATCATATAACATGTTAACATCATTACACATATAAATAATAAATAACAAAAACAACATTCACTAACCTTTAACAATTCTTCTTAACAACTATAACTTTGACTATTTTTCATTGTGTTATTTCTTATTTTATTTTAATATAGTTTTTTCCAACACTTCTCCAGGCCTTACACCTGTACGTCTATCTAAAATTATATCACATCTGTCTATTAAAAATGTTTTTTTATAGAATTAAAAATATTTGATTAATTTACCTTATTTGATATTTATTCCTTACATCTGTTTTTCCTTTATATGCGTATCACTTACACCTTATCGATATTCATTTAAAAAATATATCTAAAACTAATTATTTTAATTAAAAAACTTCGTTTTCTCATAGAGAAAAAACAGGTCTGTTACATAAGAGTAGAGCAATTTAGTATGTACCTAGGAGATCTTATCCTTATCAAAAAATATCTTCCTTATCACTTATCACTGCTATCATAAATGTAACAGACCGGTTTTTTCTCTATGAGAAAACGAAGTTTTTTAATTAAAATAATTAGTTTTAGATATATTTTTTAAATGAATATCGATAAGGTGTAAGTGATACGCATATAAAGGAAAAACAGATGTAAGGAATAAATATCAAATAAGGTAAATTAATCAAATATTTTTAATTCTATAAAAAAACATTTTTAATAGACAGATGTGATATAATTTTAGATAGACGTACAGGTGTAAGGCCTGGAGAAGTGTTGGAAAAAACTATATTAAAATAAAATAAGAAATAACACAATGAAAAATAGTCAAAGTTATAGTTGTTAAGAAGAATTGTTAAAGGTTAGTGAATGTTGTTTTTGTTATTTATTATTTAATGTGTAATGATGTTAACATGTTATATGATTTTTAAATATGTATAGATATGAGAAATTAAATTTAAAAACTTCTTTTAGGCCTGAAGATGCCTCAAAGGAGGCGAAATATTGCCGATATGAGATAGTGTTAAGAAATTTGTCATACCCTATAGACCAAAATAAAATATTCACAATATAGAAACGAAGGGTAATATACTACGAATATGGATAAAATTTAATGAGCAACTCTCGTGCTTAAAGTGTCTGCTGCTCTCGAGGAAACATTCCACCCACACCTACAACACTGTGTTTATGTGTGCATAAGCATTTCTCTTGAGTGCAGCAAAGTACCACTTTGCTGCACCAGTTACGCAAATAACTATAAACATTTCTCTCGAGTGCAGCAAAATGCCACTTTGCTGCACTAGTTACACAAATAAACATTTTGATAGATTTAAGATTGAATATTATGCTCTCACCTTTCTAGCCGTGTGATGATCCATTTTCCAGCTTGACAGTGGTTTGGCAGTAATGACTAAGTATCTCTCTGCTGCTATGGCAGATAGAGTAAAGATGGTCATTAGGCCACAAAATCCAACACCCATGGCATACATTCGGCATCCTGCACAGAAATAAAACAAAAATATATAAACTCAATCAACGTTTTTATTTTTTTATTCCAAGCTTACCGAAGTTAACGGAATCTATGTGCATTTTTTTTGGTCTCTATTTAAAAAATTCCAAGACAGCAATCCGTTTCAGACATTAGAAACATTTTTGGTTCCATGTCTGTCTGTCGGTCAATTTTTGTGAACCGTCACGTCTGATTTTAACGATATTTATAAAGGTATAATTAGCTTATTGATGGTCCCATATAAGTTTCAACCTAGTGTACTCATTTGTTTCTCTTCCACATGCGCACAAATATGCATTTATTTGTTTCCCTTAACAGTTGTCTATCAATGTGGTTATTAAGTCCTTTTAAAACTAGAGACATAAGAGCATTGATGGAGGTCATTTTAATAAATATAAAGAAACAGACTCTCCACAGAAGATAATACTTGTTTATTTATGAAATAAGCTGTTGGCTTTTATAAAACCATCATCAGTGCCTATGAACAAACACTAAGCGTTAAAATTTACTAACAAATAAATAAATTGAAATTAAATGAAAACGGATAAAAGCTTATAAAAAAAATCTACAAAAATAAGAGATAAATAAATATTAACTTATAAGCATCATATTAAAAAATAGACAAACATTAAGACAAATATTAAGAAATAGACAAACATGTAAATAAAATAAGATGATAATTATCAAAATAGAGTTAAATAAATAACAAATAAATTAATAATGAATAAAACAAAGAAAAAGTTAAAAAAAAAAATTAAAGATAACTAATTGATAAATGTTAGAGTTAGAGATAAAATAAGAGAGATAACGCTTAGTGTTTTTTAATAGGCACTGATGATGGCTTTACAAAAGCCAAAAGCAGCTTTGACAATAAACAAATATTATATTGTGTAGAGAGACGGTTTCTTTTAATTTATTAAGATGATCTCCATCAACGCTCTTATTTATTTAGTTTTAAAAGGACTTACTAACCACATAGATAGACAAATGTTAAGAGAAACAAAACTTGTAAGATTAAGTCAGAAACCAAGGACATTAACAATCTTGGTAATGGTTCGAACCCTAGGGACAGGTAATGTTGTAATGTTTCTTCTCAATGTTAAACCCTTAGGGAGAAGATAAAATGTTCAAAAATAGTTGTTTTTTTTTTCTGGGAATCTCTGGAACTTATTTATCGTGAAGAGAAGTCAAAATGCACAATATAATTGCTTGTCTCATAAATAGTAAGCTATCGTGTCACGGTAAAATACGACATTTTAAAAACTGGACACAATTAACAAATAAATTAATGGAAATATTTAAATTATTTCATCTACTCACGGCAGCAAAATTAAGCATTGTTGTACTAGTCTGCAAAATGTAATTTTTCTTGATTCTTTTGAATAAAGTGTCAGCAAAATATCAAAGTGTCAGCAAAATAACAAACAGGCTGTCAAATTTTAAGAAAATTTTACTAAAAAAAAGTTACTTCATTGCAGGTTATAAACACTCCCACATTGTTTATTTTTATATATTTCAGCGTAATATTCAGCTAAATAGTTATATCTTTTTTGAAAATAGCTTAAATAATTATAGCGACAAACAAATTTTACAATGATTATATAAAAATTTAAATAAAAAACAGTTGTTAATAAAAGAAAGTGGCAACCCTGAATTGTTTTGCTTTCTTGATGACTCAAACTTTCGTTTTTTTACAACTTTAACTTCTTTAAATCTTTTATATATTAAAAAGGAAATATAATAATTATTGTAATTTTTCTGCCGTTAGTAGATAAAATATTGTATGTAACTATGCTGCAAAGGAAACATTCCTGACTCGTTTAAAGATTACCAGCTTCGGTTACACCTCAGCAGGTAATTAACATTTGCCTGCCTCGGCTTCGCCTCGTCAGTCAACATGTAATTTTCCTGCCTCGGCTTCGCCTCTGCAGTAAATTTGTTTAGCCTATCCTCGCCTTCGGCTCGGAACTAAAACTTACAAACTTGTCAGCAAAATTCCATTTTGCTGCCTAGTTACATAAATAACTATTATTATGCAAGAATATTTAGATTCTATCCCTCCCGCTTATTTACCCCTTCTCTTTGATAAGATAATTTGCAAATATCCTGAATTTACCCCCATCCTAAATGAAAATATGACAAAACTGTACGTATCAACAATTTCTGTACTCTTAAAGAGCTTTTCAACGATATGCATCATGAAGGGTATTCATTACTTTGACCCCGTATTCATTACTTGTACCCCGTACCCCTGTGCACCAAAATTTAAATTTCAAAATTCATTTAGACAGTGACCTTCCCTTGCTTTGAAGGTCAAGTGTGCAAATTTTCATCGTACGGTCTAAAACAGTCATGTATGTTTTACAAAGAACATTGAAATTTTGTAAAATCATAAATTTCTTAACAATCATTTGAGTACTTTTGAAAGTATAGGGGTTAATAAAAGAAAACTTTGTTGTGCATGTGGAAGAGAAACCGTCCAATGGATGGAGGTTGAAACTTCTGTGGGAACAAATTGTGACTAATCATAATCTACCTTCTAAATTTCAATAAAATAGAATGAATGTTTAAGATATGTTGGCTCGCAAGAATTGAACGACAGACAGACAAAGGAATCAAAAAATTTCCCTTGTCTCGAAATGGATTTCTGTCTTCGAAGTTTTTAAATCAGAGACAAGACATTTTTCTTAGCTTCCGTTACACACAAATCACATAGCTTCCGTTACCTTCGGTAAGCTCGGAAGCAAAAGCTTCTTAAAATGAAAAGTACGCAACATAAATTATTGGAATATGTGTTGTTTTGTTTTATTCCAGGAAAATTACATATATCTATTTTCGATGTCTCCATTAAAAACCAGAAAATTTTGATGTTCAGAATAGGGTTCGGACTTCGATATCGATATATCGGACCCAAAAATATCGATATTGATCTTTCGATATATAGGCAACATCGATATTTGTATAAAATATTGAATAAACCTGTTTTCTGTCTTTTACTGTCCTCCTCAAAAACACGAAAAAAGCTCGCCAGCGGGCTTTTTTTCTTGCTCATCAGAGAAATCATAGAAAATTGGGGTAGCCGGGAAGGTTTTCGATATATCGAAAATATCGATATTTTCTTTCGATATCCCAACCCTAGTTCAGAAAAGTTTTTGCGGGACTTCGGGACTTTAAGTCCCAAACCGGGACCATCCCAGGAAACCGGGACTCTTGGGAACCCGACTTATTCAACACACTTTCTTAACGACCTCCGTCTGCTTCACTCGAAACAAATGCCTGAAGGTAGTTCGTCTGTAGTTTCTCGTTTGAAGTTCAATCATTGCAGAACTTGAAGCTTCGAAAGTTGTTTGCGAACTATTAATGAAGGAGTCGAGAAAACATTTGATAAACTCAAACAAGAAATAAAAGAGGCTTATGCGTGTTTGTGATTGGGTGAAGTGGTAGAATTTAATTGATGCCACCGACTGATACTTGTGGAAAGTTAGTCTTTGACTTAGAAGAATCAAATGGCAACAGAAACTTGTTTAGGATGGAGTCAGAGTGCGAAGATTGAGTACTTCTATCTTCAAGTTTCCTATTATAGTGAACTGACATGATGTAAAGAAGGTACTTTAAAAGTTTTATTATAAAGTCCTCTTTTCATTTAAATAGCTTCCTGCGGTAGGGTCGTCAATATTGGTTTTTTCTAGCCACATTGATGATGTGCCATTTTAAAATTCTGAATTTATTTTTAATTTTTTTTTATAGTCGAATGTTTTAATAGATCCAAATTAAACAGATCTAATGGAAACCATTGTTTATAAAAGACATCGGTCAAGGCTCCACATTTCTACGAGGAAAATTTAATAAAAATGCCACTCGCTTCAAAGATAATAAAAATCTTTGTGTGATTTTACCTTAACTCCGCTAGGTACAAATAGTTAGTAACTTTTAATTTTGTCTCTTTTATAACCCCGCCATGTATAAGTAGTTAGTATTGTATACTTATTGCTTCCGAGCTTACCAAAGGTAACGGAAGCAATGTTTTCACTTTTGAGAACGAAAAACTTTTATGTCTCAGATTTTAAAAATTCCAAGACAGAAATCCATTTCAGACATCAGGGAACATTTTTGGTCTCGTGTCTTTCTGTCTGTGTGTCCGCGAATTTTGAAACGTGCGACGATAACTTGAGTAATTCTTGACCGATTTTAATAAAATTTGGTAGACATGTTCATTTTACCATTGCCCAGGACGAGTTCGTTGAACAACGTTATCCGTCCAAGCGTACACGCTCACCTAAACGTGAACTTCAAATTTAAAATTGGAATTTTAGGTCGGGAAAAATCGAACTTCATCTATTCAATGAGACAAACATTTTTTCAGTTTTTAAGTAAAACCAACAGCGACACCGCTATGAACTGATAAAGATTGTTAAAGCTATTAATAGTTTTTAACCACAGATGAAAATCTGACTTGATCATATAATGTTGTTATATATTTATTTTAATTAGTATTTAAGTAATTGTTATAGTATGTAAATTGTTATTGTTTACAGATTTATTGTAGAAATACATATATATATATAATTGTATTTAAAATAGTAAGGATAATAATAATAGTAATAAAATAATGATTAAATTAATTTAATATTCTGTTAACATATTTTAAAAAATGTTATATATGTTAAAAATGGTATTCATTCATTCATTAATAGTTTTTACACAATAAACTATAAAACAGTAAAGTAATATAATGTCAATGTTAATATAACAATAAAGTACATAATAGGATGCGAGGAAGCTATGTGCCACACTAATTGGCAGTCTATTTTTAAATCTATTGTTTTAATAGATCTAAATTAAACAGATCTAATGAAAACAAATGTTTAGAAAAGTAATCAGTCAAGGCTCTGGTCATACTTTTTACGATCGAGTTGGCAATTTTTCTGTGATAGTTGGAAAATTTAATAATTTTGCCCCACTTCACAATACGGAAACCATCAATGTTCATTTCACTGAATATTATGATCTTATAATATGCATAATATAATGTCTCTTATAATGCTTCAACCCTTATGTAATTTTTTTGGAATGTATTTTTCACAAACATTTACGATGATTTTTATTCACTCTTTTTACGATGATATACAATAGTGATTAGGACCAGGTGGCCGTGGTAGTGCTCGCCCGGGTCACCATAGAACCTGGCTAAGGATAAGGGTTGTTATACACTATACGGTTTTGATTGTAAAAAAAAATGTACCGCGAAATTGTTTTAGTCGAGTATAGAAGCAGACGAGCACTTTCACATTACACGGTAACGGCAAAAAGCCGCACGGCCGCAGTGTAGCAGCCGCTTATAAATACAAAACTCACGGTGACCGGATGACAACCGTGAATCTGGTTTTCTATTTGATCAAATGCTTGCTTTCACATCGGACGCTCCCTCTTCCCCATCTCTTTTTCCCACACATAGCAATAAATAAATAAAGAAATAAAGTATATGATGGTCTACAGTTGACTGTTTTGTTGTAGAAAGTAAACCACGCTTCTGTTTAATATTATAATGACCTAATTTGTTGAACAGCAATAATCAAACTTGTTTGTGGCAAGATAATTTCTGTATTGTAATGCTTCGTGCAGTATATTTTGCAAAAATGGGGTCATACGAATTTGCTAGTCATCAATAAACTAATAAACGAGCGTTGTTTAATTATTGATATAAAAACTATTTTAAGCTTTTTTACTTTACAACAATCGCGTGTCTTTACAATTTTTAAGTATTGCATGTTTTTTTGTGTTTTTTTCTGTTGTTTTTCATTTTTTTTCCTTTTTATTTTAAGACGTTTCTATGTTATTTACAAGTTTCTTAATATAAATATTATCTTGTTGTTCTTCTTCGTTAAGCTTTCCGACTCGGAATAAGTGGAATCGATTATTTCTTAGCACGGCATTTCGGAAATAGATTAGAGTTTAAAACCAAAATATAAGAGTATTAAAGAAACTGTCATTCGGGTTCAACCGAGTGGATGATTGGATTGCGGTAAATTAGTCTTAGATTTAAAACAAAACAAACAAAATTAATATTATCATTAAAAAACATTAATGATCTTATCAGTAAAATGTTCTTGTAAGTAAACAACTCTTGTAGTTCAGGAAATAAGGGTTCTGGAAGAATTAATGGTAGTTCGGAAAATAGGCCGTTCTATCCGAATTTTTAATTTCCCATCGAAATTATCTTCCGCAACCTCATTTATTTTTACCCCCTCTTGCCAAAAAAGTAGTGGTTATTTTTTTTTTTTTAAATAAATAGTGAATAATATTAAGTATATTTTTAAAAATATATAGAAGTATATTCACACTTTGTTCACATAAATAAAATTTTATCTCCTTAGTTGTTACTGGTTTATAATTATAAGATAGATCTTAGATAGATTATAATCTATGATCTAACATAATCTATAATACATATAACTTAATACATATAATAAATAACAACATAACATATAATAATAGAATAACATATAATAATAGATAGCTTAATACATATAATAAACACATCGGATTCTCACACACAACTCCGAATATATTTTATATTTTAACATCTAATAATAAACAATAATAACCATTCAATGAAAATTTGTGTAATTAAACCATCGCAAATAATGTATTTCAACATTAGTTCATCGTTCCATTAATGGTTGCTTATTGTTATAATCATTAATATTAAATGTCGCTAAAGGGAACCTATAATTTTTTCTTAAGACCCAACAGAAATTAAATGATAATTATTATTGTTATTGTTATAATTATAATTATTTATTTTTTCTTTATTTCATCTTTTCAAATCTTGAAAATAATTATTGCATCCTCAATCCTTTCCTTCATTACTGCGATGATATAATTTTTTCTCTAGTTAAAGTTTGGACGAAATAATACTCGTAAGTTATAAAAGATCTGATTTTAAGTGTCTCTATTGTGTAGTGATAGTCCAGGAGATAGCGTTCATAAAAGTGTGTGACTAACAATATAATAGAATTTTGTGTTCAATTTAATCATTTAGTGCCTTTTATAAATATGTGGTTGACTAAGTTCGTCTGCGGGACATAGCTTTATTTGCATTGACATTCCTGGACTTTAATAAATATAGTTGATTTTTTACTAGATTTTTATTAGCTTGCTTTCTTGTTTGTTTGTTTGTCCAGTACAAATCTTGCAACCGATTTTTAACAGACTTCCCGAGTAGATAGACATTTGAAACTTTTAGAATAGCTCAGAACACGATGACAGTGCATTATTTGAATAATTTTTAGCCATCTTTCAGCAGAAATTATTTCGTTTTCAGAAAATTTTGCTGTATGGAAAGTTAGCTAGGGAAAAATCCGCCAGTTATATTATTGTTTTGACATGTCCCATGTTTACAATCTTCATTTTGACAGGTTTCAAATTTATTATTTATAACAGAAAATTTAATAACGTATTATATAAAAAGTTCTTTTTATAGTGCAATTATGCTGATATTCATATCGCGTAACAACTAGAGATAAGGTTTCTATTTCTGTCTAGCTAGACGATCATTATTGATTGAGAAAGTGATTTCTTCAGCTGATGTAATTTGGGCAAAACAACAAGAAATTATGCAAATCCTGGTTTTGCTTCATGCTACAGATGATGCATTGTTTGCTTCAGTTGAGCCCATTCTATTATAGTAAATCAATGTTTTTTCTCCTCGAACTTCTTTAGATTGACACTCCCTTTATAAAAAAAACTGAGGGGAGTAACAATGTAAAGAAGGTGTACGCAATGCTCTTCTTTAGACTGTTACTATCCTTATAAAAACAGAAGTGAGATATTCCTTTGTCCCAAAATCCATTGGACTTAACATCCTTTGTCTTAGCTTATTGCGTAGGCTTCCGCCGGTAGCCTCGTTATAAGCAGCTTGAGTTTCCGGTGAAATTCTCGTCACAAAGGATTTATTTATTTATTTATTTATTAATAATTTTTAATGAGTCCTCTAACAGTTAAAACCACAAGTGAGGCACTCTAATACATAAAATAACATATTATAATAATTGATAACAAAAGTAAACTAACAATTAAAACCTACTAATCAGGTAAGAGGTCACTTGATTAAATGTACAATTAAAAAGATAAAAACCAAAGCTATTAAATAATTAGTAACAAATCACATTTAAAAAAAGTATATTTATATATAAGACTAGCTAAAGAAGAAGACTACAGAGAAGAAAAAAAAAAATAATAATAATAATAGATTTATTGGTACCAAACAAAAATGTAATGTTAATAATTATAATGTTTAGTTTTGATAAAATTGTCGATCACTACTTAGATAAGTTATTATTATATATTTGAACTCCATCAAATCAAAACAAACCATTATTTTAGTTGGTAACAAATAAAAAAATATGTGAAGTGAACGCATT
>KZ651730.1:219344-242772 GCA_001010745.2 Gerris buenoi
ATCTTTTATATAATCGAGTAGTGTCCCAACAACGACAACGACAACAACGACTCACCTCTAAATGATTTATAACGTTAAAAATTGATGTGCCATAAGCTGGGATCGAACCCGGGGCTACTGGGTGAAAGCCCGATACCAAACCATTTGCGCTATACCTATGTAACGAATATCGGAGCACAAAACTTCCTATTTAAATGTTTTAATTTTAATTACCTATAACTGCATAAAACTTACTATTTAAACAGTAAATATCTCTAAATATATATTTCAATTATAACTAATTATCTCTCAGCTCTTTTTCTAAACCATATTTATTATTCTGCCCGTTACCGCGGGCCTAACGGCTAGTATTTAAATAAAAACTAAGTTTGTATATCATCTTGCGATATTTCAACCCCTACTTAGGCCATTATCAAGCTTAAAAATCTTTCAAGTCATCCAAACTAACTTTTATTAAATTAAGAATTTATAAAATAAGTGAAAAAATCCAAACATCAAATATTTTCTTAATTATTGTCAATACATTAAAGGATAAATAAAGAAATTAGTATGTTAGGTTTTATTTTATTTTTTCTATACTGTATACTTTGACTTAAAACATTTTTAGGTGAATTTACTTTATTTGTACGTCTCTTTGATAATGCCTGGTTGAATCTTTCTTCAAAATTTTAAGGATAGTACACCCAGTTGTTTACCTTTATGCTTTTCTTTCAAAATTACCTGTTCAAAAGAGGTTCAGGAGAAAGAAACTTTTTTTTTTGGCTTAAAAGGTTTTATCTGTAAGAGTTGCTGGAAAGAACAAAACTTTTTTTTGTTTCTTGTACACTTTTTCTTTTCTTGGCCCTTTTTCCGCGTTTACCTCTAAAAACGGAGAAGAAAATGTGTTTAACATGTATTTTATCTTGCTTTTGAGTTGCAAATACCTTTTTCTTACGTATCATCGCAAGGTTTTTCTTTTTTGTTCAGCCCACATTTAAACAAGGCATTAAAGTGTAATAATATGATAAATAACAAAATGTTTTCGAAATAATATTTCTTAAATATTCTCCCATGTTGGTTCTTCACTAATGTAAAACTAAAAGCAGATTATTTATTTAAAAGTGAAACGTATAGGCATATGTACTAAAGAGCCCTTTAAGACCTATGGGCGTAAATTTACTTTTTAAAATTTTGTATTAAACGGCCTATGAAGCGTAACTTTATGTTTTTGATTTCCGTTTCAAATGGCCTATGAACGTAAATTTACGTTTTCAAGTTTCGTTACAAACGGCCAATGAGCGTAAATTTACGTTTTTTCAGGTTTTTCTTGCTTGGAGGCGCAGCAAAAATTGCGTTACAGATAAACCGACAAACGGACCAACAGACCGACAGACGGACACGGAACCAAAAATTTTATACACTAAATCCATCCATATATCACAATAAAGGTATATTTATGTTTCTATTAAAAAAATGTTTTTATGGGCTAATATTATTATGACATTAACAATTAAATGTAAATAACAAATCGCGTGTACATTAATTGTTACGTAATTGAATCTGAAATTAGTGAGACAGTTATGTGTTATTATTGTCTAACAATATAATTGCATTAGTGATATAATTGATTATAATTGCCATGTTTGTATTGAATGCATACCTTATTTAGATTGTCATCCAAATACATGGCATTTATTGCTACTACAAATTATTCTAAATATGCCATCTATTACTTACAGTTTAATTATTCAATCTACTACAAGTCTAGGTACAAGTTTTTATTTTAAATTAAAAAAAGCCACAGTTTAGTTATTCATACATTACTCCAAACAAAGTTGGACACTTACTATGTGACAAAGTAGCATCAACTTTATTTTTAGTCAACTAACTAATTTTGTAATCTGGATTATGGCATCCTTAATAAGTTAAAGGTATGTTTGCTCCAATGTACTTTGAGACAAAGGAATATTACTCTAAAAAGGGGAGTAAAAGTCTAAAGAAGGTGCTCGGAATGTTCCTCTTTAGACTGTTACTAACCTTTTTATCGTGATATTCCTTTGTCTTAAAGTACATTAGACTAAACAATACTTTTGTCATTATATTCTAAAGTACCGGTGTGGAAATCTCACACACGACTTTCATGAAAAGTTGTGGTATCAATACGTGAGCAATAGAGAACTCAGTATTTACACCCATTTTCAAGGAAGTAAAAACACTAAAATAACAACATCTCTCAAACCGCTAGTCCGATTGTGCTAAAAAATTATAGGTACAGTATACCTTATAGTACACATATATTCCCAAAAAGAAATTGAAATCAAATAAAGCCTACTGAAGTTATCGTCGAAAGACCAATTCGTGCTTAAGTGACTGCAGCTCCGAAACGTCGATAAGCTAGGATGATCAGGTTTGCGCCATTAGTTTTTCCAACAAAAGTTCTACAAAATGCCGCAAACCACATCTCAATACGATTTCTTGAAGCACCGATGTTGTAAAGGTTTAAAGTTCCGAACGAACGTACGTACGTACATACGCACAGACATTCATGTATATGAAACGGATTTCTATGATACCCCCGGGTTCTTGAGACCTGTCCTTCACAGAGATCTCGGAATCACGTTTTGGAGGGTATCACCATACTTCCATTTTCATGGAAGTAAAAAAATTAAAAACGTGGTACATAAAAAGTTCTTTTTATCTTGTAATTATTTATATTTATAGATTGACTCAAAACTATGATTTGGAGAGTATTATATTCATATAGTAATGGAATGAATGATGTATAATATAGTCCTGATTCTATTCTTAGAAGGCTTTGGAAACAAAACTATTTAGGCTTTTCATTTAATTGCTAGGCGTATATGACAATAGGAAACATAGCCACTGATACCTAGCATGAGTCTTGCGTGGGGTAAAGGCTAGTATAACAATAAATTTGATAAATATCCCAGTTTGATAAGCCCAATTTGGATATAATATGTGAAAAATTACAAAATCAACCTTCTGGTGGAATTCTGAATGAATAAAATGGATTCTGATGCAATAAAGGATCAAGCATCAGAAAAAAGTGTCAACACCATTAAAACACAAGCGCTATCTATATTTAGTTTGACGAGTTAAAATACAACCAACTCCCACACAATATTTTAAATAAATTGAAATTGACATCTATTAAATATACAGCATTATTAAACTTTTAAAGAGCACGTACATAAGATGATAAAAAATAAACAGGAATAATTTATTTGACTATAGAGTGCACGTGGAGACTAAAAGGGCATGAAATTAAAATTATTCAAATATTAGCAGATCTTTTTTAAGACCGCGAGAATTCTATTGTGGAATATTTTCTAATTTAAGAACAAATTACGCTCTTTCTATTTTAATTGCATATTACTCAGAAAACTCTTTTGTTCTCTCGACTTATCCATTAATAAGAATTTTCATCTGTAGTAAATTTAAATATCTTTATATTTCTTAATTTTTCGAGAAAATTAATAATTTACTGTTGTAATTAAATTTTAAATCATTTTATTTTTAGATATGTAATATGTGGCTATTATACAAGGTTTTTTTTTTTTTTTTTTTTTTTTTTTTTTTTTTTTTTTTTTTTTTCAGTGAAGCAAAATTTTAGTAGTGATTTTGTTGCAATAAAAATAAATTATTTCCAGCGGGTAATCGAACCCGGCCTCTCTCCATCCGCATTTAAAGCTACTTTCTCAGGAACTAGATTTTTTCCCGGGCAAACGACTTATATGGTTAGAGTCGTATAAATTAACTATATTTTAGAATTTTACTTCGTTTTTATTAGCTTGCTTTCTTGTTTGTTTGTTTGTCCAGTACAAATTGCAATCGATTTTAAACTAATTTCCCGAATAGCTAGAAATTTGAAACTTTTAGAATAGCTGAGAACATGATGACAATGCATTATTATCATACTTTTAGCTATAGTTTAGCTATATTTAATTCGTTTTCAGCAAATTTTGCTGTATGGAAAGTTAGTTCGAAAAAATCCGCAAGATATTTTATTTGTTTTGACTTATCCCATAATTTTACTATCTTCAATGTGACAGGTTTGAAATTTATGATTTATGACAGAAAATTTAAAAACGTACAGTCTATAAGATTAGAGTTGGCACAATCGAAGGCGGGAAACAACAAACGTCTACCTCCACGGTTTTGGGGTTATAAAAAGGGAAAATCGGTGTTGCCATGTTATATTTTTTTTGTGGAACAGGGGTAGAGTAGAGTATTTTTTTTCTGAAGTTGCATTCAACATGGGGGACCAATACAATCGTTTCCCTCAAAATCGTCGTAACACTCCAGGAGCTCAAAGAAATGTCTTACTAACATCAAGAATTTATCCAGAATAAAAAATTAAAAATCCGTGTGGTGTCGCGGGACACCCGTTAAGAACGAAATTCCTTAAGCTTTTCATTAAATATAAATTATAAAATCAAACTGCAAAGTATACGTTGCTACTTACTTATACATGGCGGAGTTCGAAAAGAGTCAAAATAAAAAGTGATTTACCTTTTGTACTTAGCGGAGTTAATACAAATAATTACAATATAAAAAGAACTTATTATATACTACGTTATTAATTTTTTTGTCATAAATCATACATTTTTAATCCGTCAAAATGAAGATCGTAAATATGGGTCATGTCAAAACAAATAAAATGACTGGCATATTTTTTAAGAACTAACATTCCATATTGGGGATTTTTCCGAACTAACTTTTCATACAGCCATACAGCAAAATCTGCTGAAAAAAAGAATTAAATTCTGCTGAAAGATGGCTAAAATTATTAAAATAATGCATTTGGCACCGTGTTCAGAGCTACTCTAAAAGTTTCAAATGTCTAGCTATTAGGGAAGTTAGTTAACAATTGATTGCAAGATTTGTTCTGGAAAAACAAACAAACAAACAATAAAGCAAGCTAATAAAAACGTAGTAAAATAAAAGAAAAGCAAATATTTAATCATGATAAGTTGATAGTTGTTAACGAGGATGGTTTTAGAAGAGTTTTACGTCCCGTTTAAACCAATTTACGTCCCGGTCTACTTCATTAAAATATTATAAGATATATCACTTCAATACATAAAAACCTCTGCCTTTATCAGGTTGAAATTTTTCATGCCTTTTTAGGGTTTCGAGGTCGTCCTAGAAACCCTTATGCTTTTGGTAGTTCGTCCGACCGTCCGTCGCAACTTGGATTATATCTCCCAACCTACTGACGCTATAAACTTGAAAGTTGGTATATAAGTTAAACTTTTTTGCCCAAAAACAGAAAACCTATTGCGAACTTTAACACTCCAAATTTCTGCGATCTGCGATCAATTGCGATCACCGCGCAATATTTTACATTTTTTGTAATTTTCAAGTTGGGTATCATTTCAAAGGTATTGAAATGTAGATTACAAATATGTATCGCATTTTCAAAATGGCGGCCATTTTACCCCCCAAAAAATTCATACAAACCCAAAATTTACCCCCCTGCACTACCCCATCAGAATAGGTCCTAAAATAAGGCAAAAATACATAAATATAAATCTCTGTAGTCCAATAAAATTTCCAGGGGTTGATTAAAAAAAAAAAAAATTTAGAATTTTTAGGGGGGCGTAAAAAGGTGGCCCCAAAATTTTTGTTTTGAAAAATTGAAGTTGAGTATCATTTGAAAGGTTTTGAAATTTAGTTCACAAAAATATATTTTTTTTTCCAAATTGGCGGCCATTTAACCCTAAAAGAATTCAATAAGCGCATACCGAAGATAGTGAAGAATAATAATATATGCACATCTTGATTTTTAAAAGTTAACAATAGATATTTTTGTTTAAAAAAAATATATAATTATAATTAATTCTTATGACCGAAGAAACCCTTTTAGTAACTTGCTGGCAAGTACTTGACGGGATTTTTTAATTGTACTTTAGAAGATGCCTATTATAGAGTTTTGTTAAAATCGTTACGTTAGAACGAAAGATATTAGTAAAAACGTAGTTTTCTCAATTTTAAACGTTTAGGTTCACTTTAATCAATTTTGTGATCTTTAACACTTCAAAGCGTTGTTGGTGTATGATTAACTGAAATAATGTATTCAGAAAAGTTGTTTGTATTAAATAGATGAAGTTTGAATTCTTTCTCGGCCTAAAATTCCAATAATACATTTGAAGCTTACGTTTACACGAGCTTTGTGCCAACGCTTGGGCGAATAACATTGTCTAACGAACTCGTCCTTGGCATTAGTTAAATGAACATGATGTACCAAATTTCAACTAAATCGGTCATTTACTGCAGCTATCGTCATTTTTCAAAATTCGTGACGTTTCTTTTTTTTCAGATTCACTCCCGGACTCCAAACGCTATAACTTGCCACAAGGAACTTGGTTCCGAATGAAAAATATTCAGAACAAATATCTGTCTGTAGAAGTACAGCAGGCACGAGGCCTACTTCTAACAGAGATTGACTGCGTGGAAATATCATGAAGTGTATTTGTCTTTTGGATTTACTTTAACATCAAAAGACTTGATATCTGTACCTCAGTGTTGTCATCTGCAGAGAACGGCTATCGAATCAAGCCATGCTTCCAATAAAAAATGAAACTTAAATAAACAGTGAATAATACAAAATTTCATCCCACGTAAACTGACTTATTTGTTTATTTTAAATCACAAATCAGCTTTGTTAGTCTTCATCAGGCCTTCATCAGTGCCGGAATGTGGAAGAAGTTAAATTACATTGTATAAATTAAAAGTTAATGAGTGAGTCCAGTTTGCTTTATGTCAAAGAAGAACTTTATGTCAAAGAATAAGACTAATGCGGCCTCAAATTCTGCTTACTGAGTCCGCATTAGTCTTACGTAAGACTAATGCGGCCTCAAATTCTGCTTACTGAGTCCACATTAGTCTTACGTAAGACTAATGCGGCCTCAAATTCTGCTTACTGAGTCCGCATTAGTCTTACGTAAGACTAATGCGGCCTCAAATTCTGCTTACTGAGTCCGCATTAGTCTTACGTAAGACTAATGCGGCCTCAAATTCTGCTTACTGAGTCCGCATTAGTCTTACGTAAGACTAATGCGGCCTCAAATTCTGCTTACTGAGTCCGCATTAGTCTTACGTAAGACTAATGCGGCCTCAAATTCTGCTTACTGAGTCCGCATTAGTCTTACGTAAGACTAATGCGGCCTCAAATTCTGCTTACTGAGTCCGCATTAGTCTTACGTAAGACTAATGCGGCCTCAAATTCTGCTTACTGAGTCCGCATTAGTCTTACGTAANTGGAAAGCCGCAATGGTAGCGTCGTTGGTCCAGATTCTAGAGGTCACTGGTTCAATCCCAGCTTATGGCTCATCAATTTTTAACGTTATAAATCATTTAGAGGTGAGTCGTCGCCGTCGTCGAGACACTACTCGATTATATAAAAGATGTAACTTAATTTCATCCACATTCTGGCATTGATAATGACCGTATGAAGACTAAAAACAGCTTTGTAATAGTTCATTACGCGTCTAGTGCGGAAAGTAGCATTTTGCATGCGAGTGTGGAGTTTGCACCCGAGCGACAGCGAGGGTAGTAAAACCACACGACCAATGCAAAATGCTGTTTTTCGAACGAGTTGTGTACCGTACTTGTTGGATTTTAATAAATATAGAAAAAAAATTAATACACTTCCTGTATGTAAGTTCGTATTTTATCTTTTGATAAAGATGACATTAATTCATTAGTTGTACTTATTATTCTTCTCATTTTCGTCATAATGACATAAATCAATCATGGTTTTTCACTAAAAACTCTATTCAATGTTTAAGTTTTTGGTAGTATTCATACTACGGAAAGTTTAAATTTTAATTTATATCAAATTATAATTATTATTAACACTGGGAGACAGACAGAGAAAAATAGACTCCAGCACCGGGACTTAAACCATGTAGAGGCTCGTGGTTCAAATCCTGGTGCTGGAGTCTATTTTTCTCTGTCTGTCTCCCAGTGTTAATAATAATTATAATTTGATTTAAATTAAAAACTCTATATAAACAGTTATTTTTATTTAAGAAGCAGCAAATTAGTTTTGTTTAATGTAAACAAATTCGCTAATCGTGCGTTGAGGTGAAGCATTCTTCTCTTTTACCGCACTAGTGTGGAAAAAAGAGGAATTGTAAAACGTGCATGCACATTGAATACAAGTTTGTAAAGAATCAATTTGAACGCATCTAAACTGAGATACAATGTTTATTGTTTATATTTTGTATCAATCGTAGATAAAACAAAATAAACAAATTAGTCAGTAAACGTGGAAAGACAATTTTGTATTCATTATGATGACTTCCATATCTACAATATAATAAACATCGTCTAAGTTAAATAATAAATGGCCACACTATCAATTATTTGTAATACCTTTTAATAAGTGTTTCCATAAAAATCATGGTAACTGTTAATGATAGGTAAAAGCTAAAATAGCGTAAAAAGCCATTTCCATACGTGTAAATTTCCAACATTTTTCGGGGGAGGGCCCCCCATACCCTTCTTTTCCCTGGAGGTATCCCATAGCACCCAGTAAGTGGGGGACCCTGTAGACCTATAGAGATGGGGCCCAGGATGACTCTTAAGGGCCATACATAAAGTAATAGGTGTGCTACGGCCCTTGGCTATTTTATTTTAGTGTACCAAGGGTTAAAAAGTTTGGGAAATATTGCTATAACCTGCTTAGAATCACTCAAAACACACATTCTATTATTATAAGTCCAATGTTCGAAGTTTTAATCTAATAGTTAATAATATTTTTCCCCTAGCTTTAGAAGTGCTGCTTCAAAAAAAACTATGCTATTGATTTTGATATCTTGTAAGTAGTCTGTCGTATCTTGTAAGTAATTCGTGTTTGATTTGTCATAATTGAGCTTTGTTATATATCTATTTCGAAAAACCTTCTCACTATGTCCCCCTATAATAAGGTGTTTGCAATCGTCCAAGCTTTTCAGGGTTTCGTAGATCCTTCTCGAAACTCTTATGTTTCGAGGGTGATGTCTGTCCGTCCGTCGCTCTTTGGTTCATATCTCCCCTTTAGGGTAAAAATTTGAAATTTGGAACACTGGAGCACCTGTTTTACCCTCACAAATGAAAAATACAGAAAAGTTAAACATTTAATATGTGCATACGCAATTTGAAAAATGCAGTAGGTAAACTCTTTTTTTTTAATTTTCGAGAGAGGTATCAAAGGAAAGCTGCTAAGAGTAGAAATGTATGGATGCTCGAATTTTACATTATTTAGAAATATTTCCACAAATACCTTACTATAGGGCGAGATAAGTTAAATTTACTTTGCAGTCATTACTAATAAAATAATTACAAGATAAAAATAATTTTTTATATACTACGTTTTTAAATTTTCTGTCATAAATTATTATAAATTTGAAACCCGTCAAAATGAATAGTGTATGTAAATATGGATATGTCAAAACAAATAAAATAATTTGCGGATTTTTCCCGAACTAACTTTCCCATACAGCAAATTTGCTGAAAACGAATTAAATTCTGCTGAAAAATGACTAAAAGTATTAAAATAATGCATTGTCATCGTGTTCTGAGCTGTTCTGAAAGTTTCAAATGTCTATCTACTCGGGATGTTAGTTAAAATTCGATTGCAAGATTTGTACCGGACAAATAAGAAACCAAGTTAATAAAAACATAGTAAAAAAAACCGGGTGATCGAACCAGGGACCCTTTAATTTTTTAGACCTTTCGCGTAATTTTTCATTTACATATTATAGAGCAGCTTGGTGAAATATAAAATGCTTTTTCAAAATTGAATAACATAAATGCATAATAATCTACTAAACCCTAAATAGTAGAGGGATGCTAGTACTTCCCTGGGCAAGTACTTCCCTGGGCAAGTACTTCCCTGGGCAAGTACTTCCCTGGGCAAGTACTTCCCTGGGCAAGTACTTCCCTGGGCTAGTAGTAAACTAAAAAGCAATAAAATGTTTTGTTCTCTAGAATGATCTCATAGATTGCGCTCCCTTCTGTAAACTAAAAAGCAATAAAATGTTTTGTTCTCTCGAATGATCTCATAGATTGCGCTCCCTTCTGTAAACTAAAAAGCAATAAAATGATTTGTTCTCTAGAATGATCTTTTAGATTGCGTTCGTTCCCTTCTGTAAAATAAGAAGCAAAAAAAAATGTTCGTTCTCTAGAATGATCTCATATATTGCGTTCCCATCTGTAAACTAAGAAGCAAAAACAATGTTTTGTTCTCTAAAATGATCTCATTGATTGCGTTCCCTTCTGTAAACTAAGAAGCAAAAAAAAAATGTTTTGTTCTCTAGAATGATCTCATAGATTGCGTTCCCTACAGAGCTAAGAAGCAAAACAAAAATTGGTGAAATATCAAAATTGTTACATAACTATTTGTTATCATGGTCATCCTAACCTAATACTAATAAATCAAGTGCTACGTAGAAAAATGAAAAGTAATAAAAACACACAAATCAATGTTTTGTCACTGCTAATGAAGAATACTACACTTCATCCTAAATCAAATGTTTCCATTTATCTCTTATCTACGTGTTGGTTCTTTAGACCATGATATTCACAATTTTTCCTCCTTTCCACTTCTTTCGTGGTTCATCGTTAAATTACAGGAATGTTTTTTCCTTTATTTTTGCTTTATACTAGATAACTTCCCTATTCTGTTTATTTAATATTTATTACCTTTTCATTATTCTCCTTTCTAAGTTTTTCACGTGTCACATACCTCTTATCTTTTTATTTTTCTATGTGTAATCTATTTCTATTAGTTTTTAGTTTATAACTAATAGCCGAATACAATGGATCTAAATTTCAAGTCATCCATTTTACGATTTAAAGGATACTGCTGACTTTCTAAAATTTAATGCTTAGCTTAGCTTATACAGTTATTTATTTGATAGATCGCACGGGGATTGTTTGTCGCTTTATCAGATGAACAAACAGTTTGGTTTGGATTTGTAACCAGATGAACTCTAATTCACTTCGCAATTAGCTTCTTTCACTTCGAATTTTTTTGTTTTATATTGTTTCTATTATAGCCACGTTTATAATATGGTGCATTGAAAACGACCTCAAAAAGGGTGGTTAGTTGGCAAATATTTTATTGTTTACTTTAGTACCGCGCATATTTTAAAAGTTAAAATATAAAAAAATAAAATTATAAAAAAATTAGAAGAGGCAACACTTGAAATTTTCTGTTGGCCAGTTTCCGTTTTCTTACTTCCCTGCCCAATTTACTCAGTGATCCTTTGAGAAAACTCTACTATAGTAACATTTGGATGTACAAGCGACGATGGACGTGTCAATTCTTCTCTAGGCTAATAAACGCCCGCGAAATTGTTCACCGCTTCTTTATCTTAATCGAAGGGGCTAGTGCCAGAGATTTAACACAAATCTCTTAGTGACAAATGTTAAACTCTTTTCATTGCATCCAAGTTTACTGATGGTAACGGAAGCATTGAGTTCACTTTTGAGAACGAAAAAAATGTATGTCTCCAAATTTAATAACTCAAAGACAGAAATCCGTTTAAGACATCAGGGAACGTTTTTGGTCTTGTTATATATGGGAGCGTCTATGGAGGTCATCTTAAAGGTCATCTTATTTTTGGTCTTGTGTCTGTCTATCGGTCTGTGTGTCCGCGTCCTCTGAAACGTGAGACGATATCTTGAGTAAAAGTAGATCGATTTTGATAAAATTGGTTACTGCCCAGGACGAGTTCTTTGGACAACGTTATCTGCCCAAGCGTTCACTCGTAACACTCACGTAAACGTGAACTTTAAATTTGAAATTAAAATTTGGGGTCGGGAAAAAAATCTGTCATTTATTCAATGAGACAAAAAAATTATTTTCAAATACAATTTTTAAAAAAACCAACGCCGACACCGATATGATGTGTTAAAGGTCGCTAAAACTATTAATAGTTTTTATTATGGAGAGAACGCGGGAAGGGAGATAGACGAGGGGAATATAATGTGGCTTGGTTCCCCCACTTCTTAATTTGGCCAACCTCTTCAATAGCACAGTGAGCTTGGGGACCTCGAGACCAGGCGACTAGGCTTTATTCGGAGGGAAATTTACTAAATTAGACAATAATGGATTTTAAAAGCCTAAAATAATTAAAGTATACATGGTAGGACGCGAGGAAGCTATGTGCCATTCTAATTAGCAGTGTATTTTTAATCTTCTACACTTCGGAACATTTGGGTCTCCATAATATTTGTGCGGAATACACTTTACTTAGTTTTGCTAGATTTGGAAGAGTGTATGGAGGCCATCTTAAAGGAATAACACAGTGTCCATACGTAAATTGAAAAAAAAAAAAAAAAAAAAAAAAAAAAAAATAGAATAATTTCATATTAATTAATTACTAAAGACGATAATGTAATAAAGTATTTTTTAAGTGAATATTTAAGTATATCTGACTTTATTATTAAATATTTATATTTTATAATGAGATTTAATTAAAAAAAAATAGTAACCTAAAAACCTTTGTGTAACGTAGAAAGAGTAATTAAATTAAGCTGGTTAATTAAAAGAACAATTACTGCACATTTTGAGTATTTCAAAATGTTTTTGTTTTCTATAATAATAATAAAAATTATTTGGAAATGAATCCAATTAATTAATAATTCTATTGATAGAATTATGAAGATTAATTATTTTATAATACCCAAGAAAGAATTATTTTTAAAGAATGTTTTATCTTATTTTATTTCTTAGAAGAGGGTGAGTAAACCATTTTTAATTAATTGAATAAATATTGAATTGGTTTTATATTTTACAGTTTTATTAAAAACATTTTTTTTTACTAAATATATTTTTTTTCCTTTATTTCTTTTTTAAAACCTGGGGATTTTATCCCTAGAGATAAAGGCTACCAGATATGGGTTCTTTGAAGAAGCCCTGATTGCAGAAGGATGTTCTCCTCCATTAATCAATAAAACTTGTACTATCTCAATCTGGTACGATGACAAAATGATATCAATTTTTTAATGGGTTCATCTTAGCTCCCTTAGAAGAACGGCTGCCTGGTCAAAATGATATCAATTTTTTGATGGGTATACTTCTTAGCTCCCTTATAAGAACGGCTGCATGGCAAGAAGATATCAATTTGTTGGTGGGTACTTCTTAGCTCCCTTATAGGAACAGCTGTCTTGTCAAAATGATATCAATTTGTTAATGGGTACTTCTAAGCTCCCTTATAAGAACGGCTGCCTTGCCAAAATGATATCAATTGAATATGATTATATCAATGAATATGGTAAAATCCTCGACCTGGTGCTATCTAATTTAAACACTACTGCAGTCTCGCGACACATTGACCCCTTGGTTCAAGAAGATTTATATCATCCTTGCTTGTCTATTCGTTTAGAATGCAATGATCTTAATCGAAAACCACCTTCCGTTTCTCAAGTCCTCAGAAATTATTCTGCCGGCGATTACGAAGGCCTTGCAAATGCCGTAGCGTCTGTTGACTGGTCGGGCATTACGAATAGTGTGGATCTCATTACAGCTCATCTCGGATCACTTCTCAACACCTTCATTCCTAGTTATAACTACAGCTTCTCCTCTTTTCCTACCTGGTATTCACTTAAGCTTCGCATATATATTAAGAAGAAGGATTTCTACAGCCGAAGATTTACTAAAACCAGTAAACATATATTCTACAATTATTTCTGTATATTCAGAAAACTTGCTAGGCGTCAATATAAGATCGACAAAACAATTTATCTTAATAGAGTCGAACATTCTCTAAAAAGAAATGTAAACTTTTTTTGGAAGCACGTCAACGTTTCTCGTGGTGTTAATAGTTCCTGCCCACCTATTAGTGTTAATCAGCAATCCGTTTCTGACCCGGGCGAAATAGCTAATGCTTTTGCTGACACTTCCGTTCTGTTTTCATTCCGTCTGCATCCTTTTCTCCGCAGCCTCCTGATCCCAGCTCCTATCCTGGTACCTTTATTTCTATTTCCCCTATTTAAATTACCAATGTTCTTCATGACATTAAAAAATTAAAGCCTACCAAATGTTCTGGTGATGACAATCCCTTCTTTTTTTGTGGAAAGGCTGCACCCCCTACTTGGCTCCTGTACTGGCCAACATCTTCAATAAAAGCATCTCTCAAGGTGAGTTCCCCCGTGCTTGGAATTCGGCCTCAATAGTGCCGATATTCAAAGCCGGGGACAAGTCCTCTGTTTGTAATTACCGCCCCATTTCCCTCTGCAATACTTTTTCTAAAGTTTTTGAACGTGTTATCCATACTAATCTTTACCCCATACTCGAACCTCTCCTTCATCCGTCTCAACATGGTTTTCGCCCCTCTCGCTCTACCTGTACGAATCTTGTTTCGTTTATTTCCCATGTGTCCGCCTGTGTTGTGAATGGTACCCAGGTTGACGCTGTATATTTTGACTTCGTCAAAGCTTTCGACCGTGTTGACCACGGTATCTTACTTTCCAAACTCGAATCCCTGAACCTCCATCCATCCTTGATCCTCTGGTTTCGTTCTTACTTAACTACCCGGAACTGCTCAGTCCGGCTTGGTTCCTATTCCTCTCCTTACTATCCTGCTTCGTCAGGAGTTCATCAGGGCTCCATCCTTGGTCCTATGCTATTCAGCATCTTTATAAACGATCTCCCTGATGAGCTTGCTAGTGTCTCAGTCGAGTTCTTTGCTGATGATCTTAAGATCTCTCTTCCTATCTCTAATTCCCATTCCTGTCTTCTCCTACAATCTGACATTGATCGTGTCCACGATTGGGCATCCTCAAACAACATGGAACTCCATTCTGGAAAGTGCCAGGTCATCACTTTTTCTCGCTCCTCCTCTCCTATTAATTTTCCTTATCTTCTTAAAGGTTCTCATATTCTTCAAGTCTCTTCGGTGAAGGACCTAACGACCTAAAGATGAAGGGTAATCATGGACGGCAAACTTTGATTCAGTGACCAGTTTGATTCTATGATTAGAAAGGCTAGTCAACGACTCGGTTTGATTCGACGTATTGCCTCTGACCTGTCAATTGATTGCTTTGTTATTTTATATAAAACCCTTGTTCGTCCCTTACTGGAATATGATGTTCCAGTGTGGAATATGTTTGGTTCGACTAAGTCCAGAGCGATTGAACACATTAAAAAAACTTTTATTCGCATATGCTACACAAGATATATGTTTCGGCGCGTTTATTATAAGTATGAATCTCTGTGTGAACGTTTAGGCCTTGATCCCTTATATAAGAGAAGGACTGTTCATGAGGTGTTGTTCTTGCTTAACTGTTTGTCGGGTAAGACTGACTGTTCTCCAGTGCAGGGTCTCGTCACTGTACTCCCTCTGGATCGTCGAGTGGGTCATCCCCTTTATATAAGGGATATTTCTCCAGCTAATCCTATTGTCCGATGTGTCTCCTCCTGCAACTCCCTGAACAACTGTCCCAACATTTTTTCCCTTTCCTGTATCCGCTCTATTATACCTTTCATTATCTAGTGGTCAGCGTTTTGTTTTTCTCCGTCACTACTTGGTTTATCTTTAATTAATTTATTCATTTACTATTAGATTTTTGTTAACAATTATATTATGATTGTTTGTCCCGGTACTTCGATGTTATTATGAAGTAATAATTAATATTATTATTCTTTCTGTTCTACGCTTTAACTGTGATAAGTAATTTTTTATTTTTTTTATTTTTATTTTTTATTTTTATTTTTTATTATTTTTTTTTTCATTCTAGTCAATTGTTGCTTAATTTTTAAATCTTTATTATTATAATTATTTGAGTGCCCCGTTTTGTTTGCGTGAGCTGTTTTGGGGACTCTGATTGTATATTGTAAACCTTGCTTGTACAATCTAAACTAATAAATAAATAAATAAATTTGTTGATGGGTGTACTTCTTAGCTCCCTTATAAGAACGGCTGCTTCATCAAAATGATATCAATTTGTTGATGGGCACTTCTTAGCTTCCTTATAAGAACGGCTGCCATGCCAATATGATATGCATTTGGTGATGGCTAATTCTTAGCTCCCTTATAAGAATGGCTGCCATGCCAAAATGATAACAATTGGTTAATGGGTACTTCTTAGCTTCCTAGCTCCCTTATAAGAATGGCTGGCTTGCCAAAATGATATGAATTTGTTGATGGGCAATTCTTTGCTCTTTTATGAGAACGGTCTCCTCACAGAAGATCAGCAATCTATCTGATTTGCTGATTAAGCAGGCCAGGCATTGGCAAGTTACATGTAAAGGAGTTTGTTTATCCCCACTACACGTCCTACATGATAGTTGTAAGTTCCTGTTTTAACGGAGGCCACTCCCAATTATAAAGGCAAAGAAACCCGTCAATTTTTGGCATCGTTTCTTACTAAACCATTATGAAACTTCAAGAAACGACCCTTCAAGAAAGGAGACATTCTGAGAACCATCCGTCATGAAGAGCTCTGAGGCCCGCACCCAGGCAGAACGGACGGAAGACCAGCGGAAGGCTTATATCCCATATATTGAAGGTTCTACGGATCAGATAAACTGGATTCTTCGAAAACACAGTTTCGAAGCCACATTCAACGCTAACATGTGAGAGCAGTCAAAAACAACGATCGCAGATCAGCAATAGCTCAGCATATCAAAATCAAAACACCAAAACCTGGCACAGTATCGTAGTAAACACACCTTCAGTTATACATAAACTCCTTCTTGTATTAAGATCATTTTAAGGCATGCGCAGATTTATGTTTTTTCCCAGAGTGTCCTGACACATCGGTCATACAACATAACTTTCTTTCACAGCCATTATAATTATCACGTGTCCAAATCAGCTGTTTTCTAATGACGTTAAAACCTCAGATGAAGGAAGGAGTAGAGGGAGCAATGCGATTTGAAAAATGGTTCATTATGCTCCCCCCATATACTAACACTTTCAAGCGAGCTCAATCCGAACTAAAGTCATCACGTAATCACTGGTCCTTGTCTTATTGGTCTATTCCTCGTCTTTCTGTCTCCTTCCTTATCAGCTGATATCAGATAAATTTCGATTTTTTTATCGAGATATCGATATTGTTTCACCAAACTGCGGCTTGAAAGTGTTAGTACATGGGGGGAGCATAATGAACAACTTTTTGAGACCCAGATTCTATAGTACTAGCCGTTATGCCCGTGAAAACGGGCAGAATAAAATATAGTCAAAAAAGAGATAGTTATAATTTAAATATTTAAATAGATATTTACTTTTAAATAGTAAGTTTTATGCTCTGATAATCATTACATTGGAAAGCCGCAATGGTAGCGTCGTTGGTCCAGATTCTAGAGGTCACTGGTTCAATCCCAGCTTATGGCTCATCAATTTTTAACGTTATAAATCACTTAGAGGTGAGTCCTTGCCCGTTGCCGTTGCCGTCGGGACTACTCGATTATATAAAAGATTGTTCCCTCTACCCCTTCCTTGCTCTGAGGTTAAAACAGCAACCAAATATTTTCAAACACCAACTCAATAGTATCATGTAAACAGACATTAAGTTAAAAACAGTAACCGTATTAAAATAGTTTTAAATACACCATATAAACGTAACTTTTATATTAGATTTAAATAAAAGAAAACACGAAAGATGTTTTTTTTATTTTTAAATTACTTCAATAACTTTAATAAAATTAAAGTATACCGAAGTAACTCTTAAAACTTTTTATCAATACTTTGAAGCTCGTTCTTAATGATGACTTTTTGTTATCGTGATAGTAAATCTATGAAACCTATTATTTTCTAAGAAGTCTATTTAACCGTCCTTTGCAAACTTGTTATGATAAAGGTCACTTAAAAAAGTTTAATATACAAAGTTGATTCCATGTTGGTGTGAGTGAGGCTAAGTCCGTGGGATGCCTAATGAATTTATCACCTACTTACTATTCAGAGTTTCGACTTTTACGACCTTTAGTACTTAGTACTTACCCTATATATTTTTTTCTTATCATTTATTTATCTCTTAATAGTTCCTATTTTATCTTTGTTTATGTTAGATTGAAAAGCCTATTAATTTTATAGAAAATAAACTACCGTACTTTATTCTGAAGTTGGATTTAATCCAAAATAATCTACAGTAAAATGAGATTACGATTTTAAAATGTGTGTTTTTCTAACTTTTAACGTTATCGCGTAAAAATTAATATCAGCATTTGTTGTTGATAACTTTTTTTTTTTTTCTGGAAATTCCACTCCTCATATTATTTTCAATATGGCAGACGACTAAACAAAACTTTTAGTCAAACTGTTATACATTATACATCAATTAAAAGGTTATTGAAGTGTAGATAAAAAATATTGAATTTAACGAATAAAATTTTACATTTCATAATTTCAAAATAGTGGCCAATACGGTGGACTTCTTAACAAAAAGGTTTATTCAGCATAGCATGTTGCACATCGCACTGAAAATACACGATCTTCAATCTCGAAGAGTAGGAAAATAATATGTAACTATTATGAAAAAAAATTCTATTCATTGTTGAATTTTTTATTTTTCTATTCTTTTTTTTTTTTTTTTTTTTTTTTTTTTCAGGTATAGAGTAAGAATAACTGGGTTTCCCTCTATAAATGTTTTCTGGTTGCCTTCAAAAACAAATATGGCATTCATAAAAGCAAAATGAAAATCTTTTTTACGCGAGTTTTTTGTTCCGCATCACCAGTTTAGCGTATATACATTATTGAACGAGCGTAGTGGGTTCTTCATTTTAGAGAATTGATATTTTAAAATTTTACGTGTCTGTGTATTTTTGTAACGTCTACTGTCGGAAAAATGGACCGATGTGAGCAAATTCGGCGCTAATTCATGCCTACACGCTATTCATGCCTTCAGGTGAAAAATAATTATCTTTGAATCGTAGATAATCGGCATTTAAAAAAAAAATATAGCCGAAATGAGAATGTTAAAAAGTTTACGCCTGTAGTATACAGTAATATTTATTATTATGTTTTTCAATTGTCACTTTGAGTCATCAATATTATTTTTGTATGCATAAACGTGAGTCAGTTAAAGACCATCGAGGTTAAAGATCAAACTTTGTGTTTTGCTACATTATGCCTATTATGGAATGTTTCAATATAATGAAAGCTCTTGATGATTCAAGGAATATAATATTCATGTTGCATTATTTTTAAAATTGCCCCCACAAAAGAACGAAAACTCGAAAAATATGGTATTTTAAGTCATGTATGTCATGTTGTATGTTAAATTAAAAGTATTTTTGAGTAGGCATTGATTATTATCGTACGTCGTACGTACGCGTACATCCTAAAAAATGAGAGCTCGGAATGCCACGAATCACTAATTATATATATTCAAATTATAAAGTTCATATTTTTGCTTCCGAGCTTGCTGAAGGTATATAAAACATTTTAAGCATAGACTTTCTTTTGTTTATCTCTGAATTCAAATTAGCTCTGAATTAGCACATTGTTGACCAACAATATTTATGTTATTTTTTCTCTTCCACATGCGCTCAAACATACATATATTTACACCTACATCATGAAAAGAACTTATCTCGTTTTTTAGTACAGGAAAAATAGGGTTTTAAAAACAACAAAATTTGTACATTCATGAAACTTTGCTCATACCCTCATATTGGCAGTAGAAATGAAAATCTGCAGAGTCCGTAAAAATTTAGGGGGTGGAACATCCCCCCAGGGGGGCGGGAAGGGGGATTTTTTTGCTTTTTACCAAATATCTTGAAATGTATTGACATTAGGTGAATTATGGTTATTTACAAATTTGTTTCCCATTAAATTTCAAATAAAAATAGACCTTTAACATTTTGTTTTAGCTCCAACCGTTTTTTAGTAACAAGCGCTCAAAATTAGGTAATAAAAAATAAAGTTGGATATGGGGGCTAAAGTATACTTTTATTTAGAATTTCTGACCTTAAGCCACAATCTATTTATTTTTCCATAGATTTTTGACTCCCCCTTCCAAATTTTTCATTCCTCTATTTACCCCCCACTCCTAGATCCCCCCCCCCCCAAATATCTCCCCAAAAAGGACCCCAAAGTTTCTTTGTAATATTTGCAAAACCTGAAAAAATTTCAGTTGTTGATATATCCTACCTCGTAAACTATGCGTTGTTCGATGTTAATTTTTTATACTAGCTTTCAGTGCAATAAATTTACAACAATGTAAGTCCACCGGCAACTCTGTAAAGCCTCTTCTATACAAGAAAAGTCATAAAGAATTAAATTGTAGTAAATTTAATTGGCTGTTATTCAAGCACAAAATGAAGCCTGTGGACTAAAAATTTCTCTTGCAGTTGTAAAAAATTAAAAAATGGGAATTTTAATTTTTATAGATAAACCTAAACCACTTCAGTCCAGTCAAATTAGGATATAACTTAGCAAAAAATTCCAAAGTTTTGGAATGTGGCTTAAAATGGTCGTAAGACTTTCCTGTCTAACGCACTAATGGTCCCCGAGTCCGGGGGAGGGGGGGGGGGGGGCAATAGGCGTTTTTGGCTTTTTACAAAATATCTCGAAAAGCCAATTATGGTTTTTATCTCGAAAAGCCAATACAAAGACATTAGGCCAATTATGGTTATGTACATATTTGTTTTTCATTAAATTTCAAATAAAAATGAATTGTCCTTTATTTAAGTTACAAGCGCTCTAAATTAGGCGAAACAAAAAAATAATAAATTAAGTAAGATTAGGGGGCAAAAGAACTCTTTTACTAGGGATTTCTTGACTTTAAGCCACACACTCTATTTACCACCACCACTTTTCAAATCTTGGAGATTTTTCCCAAAACATGGGAAGTTTCCCCTTTTTTTTTTATCTATTTGACTGGACTATAATACCAGCTTGAAGAAGCCTCAACTCGGACTCGGGAGTAGCCTCATTCGATTCAGCACTAAAAGAAACATGGCAAATGATATCTTACGACATAGAGGAAACCGTAATTTTTTAAACATCCCCCTTCCCCATCCCCCTGGGGGGGGGGGTACTCCACCCCTAAATATTGACGGACCCTGCAGATTTTCAAACTTAATCTCGAGACTAAATCTCGAGATTTAGTCTCAGATGGACACTTACCCTAAGGTCAAAAAATCCCTAATAAAAGTGTACTTTAGCCCCCATATCCAACTTTATTTTTTATTACCTAATTTTGAGCGCTTGTAAACAGAGGGCTGCAGACAGTCAAAGTTGCTACTACCCGACCTAAACAAGAGGAAAACCAGATGGCTAATGGGACTGAGTAGACCCAACTTAAGGATTATGGTCGGAATCCTAACTGGGCATTGCCAACTCAAAAGACATCTGGCACTATTGAAAATCGAGGAAGACCCTACTTGCCCAAAGTGCGGCGAGGGAGAGGAGACGGCTCACCACTTTATGGGAGTGTGCGAACGTTATGGCAGGGTTCGCTTTCATGTATTAGGTGTGGGGGACATCAGAGAGGAGGAGCTTGTCACACTCAAGTGGCAAGACATTCTCTCCTTTGTAACCCAAACGAGGAGATTTGAGGGAATGACTGAGGTAGTTCGATGGGTGTGAGTTCAGGGGTTGGCAAAAAGGACCCAAATGTGGTCTACTTGCTAGGCTTGGCCTCCCCGCCCCCTTACTACTACTACTACTACTTGAGCGCTTGTAACTAAAAAACGGTTGGAGCTAAAACAAAATGTTTTTAGGACTATTTTTATTGGAAATTTAATGAGGAACAAATTTGTAAATAACCATAAATCACCTAATGTCAATACATTTCAAGATATTTGGTAAAAAGCAAAAAAATCTCCCTTCCCGCCCCCCTGGGGGGATGTTCCACCCCCTAAATTTTTACGGACTCTGCAGATTTTCATTTCTACTGCCAATATGAAGGTATGAGCAAAGTTTCATGAATGTACAAATTTTTTCATTTATTTAGTGCATTTTGGTTCTATTTTACCTGTACTATTTTATGAAATTTAGATTACTTGTCGAAAAGTAACCCGCCGTAGCTCCAGATTGATTTCAAGCGTCAAAAAAATAATTTGTTAATTAATGTACAAAATTAAAAACAATTTCCACAGTTTTGAAAGGCGCGGAAAATCAATTAAATAATTTTGACAATTATAGGTTTTAATAGTAAAACATCATTAGTATACAAAATAAAATGCGAGAAAGCTATGTGCCACACTAATTGGCAGTGGTAAGGCTCAAACGGCTCCCATCCATTGTTTGATTTTTCCTAAAAGGTAAAAAGGTTTCACGAGTCGGTTAATTCTCAAATGGATCCCCTATTCATATTAATTTCTTACTTTTTACGACAGTAAGTTCTTTTAAAATTATTGGAGTTTGGCTTGGCTGACAATTTTATAAATAGTTCGGTAGAATGAACACACTGATTTGGGAAGCTTCCGTACTTTGACTTACTTTCTAAAAATGTGTTGTTCCTAGTTCATATTGCATTGTAAATGTTATATTTAGTAATTATGTAGAAAAAGTGGCTACTTTTTAAATTTTTTAAAGACCAATTTTTAAATGAAATGCGGTGCCATTTAAAATTTTCCGATTTACCTGAAACTTTTCAAAAATAATTTTTTCACGGATTCCCACAAAGTTAGGGGTTTTGAGCTAAAATTAAAAAACGTTCATAATTAAGGGTCTCCCTTATATATTATACAGGGTGGTCCAAAAGTCCCCCCCCCTCTTAACTTTTGAACGGTTGGAGATAAATTAATGAAACTTGGGGGATCTCTACCATGCCAAGGGAAGTTTGTTTTCATGCTATCACCCACTCGGGGCAACCACCCACTTTGCCCCCAGGCCACCCAACTTCAAAATTTCAAATTCGAACGTATATTTTTGATAGCATATTTGGATGCTAGGGTGAAAAAAAATAAACTTTTACTTGAAACTATTTTTTCTATCACCAATATTTTGTCCCCTACAGGGGGGCAAATATAGCAAAATAACCCTTCCGATAATACGTTGTAAAATCTAAACGGTTACAGATAAATTAATGAAACTTGGGGGATCTCTACCATGCATAGGTTTGTTTGACATAAGTTTGTTTTCAAGCTATCGCCCACCAGGGGCAACCTCGCAATTTGCCCCCAGGCCACCTTACTTCAAAATTTTGACATGAAGTGTATATTTTAGATAGCAGATTTAGATTCTACGGCAAAAAATAAGAATATTTTACTTCAAACTTTTTTTCTATCTCCAATATTTTGCCCACTATAGGGGGGCAAAGGCAAAAAATTGTAGATTTCAGCGCCTGGGGGCAAAATGGTTGAATGGTTGAATACATACCTCCCTTTACATGGTACAGATCCCCCAAGGTCCATTACTTTTTTTTTAACCGTTTAGATTTTATAACGATTTAAGTGTTATTTTTTAGTATTTCGAAAGGGTTATTTTGCTATCTTTGTCCCACTGTAGGGGGCAAAATATTGGTGATAGAAAAAATAGTT
>KZ651730.1:255062-273098 GCA_001010745.2 Gerris buenoi
CCAATTTTCGTACCTTTGAAGGGGGGGGGGCGGGGCGCGCCGACCCCCCCTGAGGTCGAAAACTTGGATTTTTAATCAGGGCCCAGACCTTAGTAACATATACCAAAATCGCTTCTACCTCACCTTTTGCACGGTAAAACTCCCTATTGACTGGACTAATGAGGCAAACCAAACAAATGATCAAATACAATTAAAATTAGGATTGAAAAACGATATCTCTCTACCACAATTTAAATCAATTTAGCATAGTTATGGTTTTTAATAACAAGTGGACGGCTAGAAATGTGTCAGATTTAAACCTTCCCCACTGGTGAGATATATTGAACTAGGTATTAGAGATTAAAGGTTAACATTCCAATATAATAATATAATAAAATAAAAAGAGCAGAGCTTACTAAAAAATACTATTAACAATATTAAATAATTAGAGTTGTTTAATTTTAAAATCCATAATTTAGTTTGCAAAAAGTCATTAATTTTAAATTTGAAAAAAGAGGAATTGTTATAATATGTTAATCACTGTTATAATTGTATTTGCAGAATAAAAGCCATGACAGAAGAATACCTGTTAAGAGGGTCAAAACGTCGCAAAGAAAATATTAATTACGTCCATTATTACACCTCTTCAGCCATCTATTACTTATGATAAGACTGTATCACATTAAATTAGTATCAAACATTTAATTAATTCTTGATTTATTAAATAAAAAACAGTAACGAATTCAATGTAAAGCTAATAATCAATGTAATTCATAAGACCAATGTAATGTCCCATCTATACCTCCATAAGGGTGAATGGAAAGGGTTTCTCCCAACGTGAAACAGGAAAGCTGCTGCAATGATTTTGCCGCTTTTCAGGTCTTGACGAGCGAAGCGAGTAGGACTAAAGCTCCCTAATTTATATTGTTTAAAATTTTATGATACTCAGTTATTGCAAGAGGTATGTATTGTTCAATTTTATTTCCTTTGTTTTAAAAGTTGCTCTTAACAACATTTCATTTTAACAATTTCTTTAATTTCTCAAGTGCCTGTTAAGATGAAGTTTGTATTTCATTACGTAATATACAACTTTGTTTCATAATCTATTGTATATATAATGTATAATTTATTATTATTAAAAGCAGAGATATTGTTAAAGTTTATTATTTTATTTTTAAGAAAAGTTTTTAACGACTCTTTTTACTTCTAATGTTAAAAATATTGGATTTAGTTCTCTTTTCCTAAATTTTGTATAATACCGTTGTTTTAACCTTTGCGAAAATATATTATAATATTATATTAATGTTAAAATTTGGAAATGTAATAAATTTATAAAGATATTTATTCCTTTTATAAATTATTCTCATAATATTATAGTGAAATAATCATGTTATAATAAAATATTTAAATTTTATTTCATTTNTACCTCTCGGTGTAGATAAGGGATGGACGGACCTTATTTACCTCTCGGTGTAGATAAGGGATGGACGGAACTTATTTACCTCTCGGTGTAGATAAGGGATGGACGGACCTTATTTACCTCTCGGTGTAGATAAGGGATGGACGGAACTTATTTACCTCTCGGTGTAGATAAGGGATGGACGGACCTTATTTACCTCTCGGTGTAGATAAGGGATGGACGGAACTTATTTACCTCTCGGTGTAGATAAGGGATGGACGGACCTTATTTACCTCTCGGTGTAGATAAGGGATGGACGGAACTTATTTACCTCTCGGTGTAGATAAGGGATGGACGGACCTTATTTACCTCTCGGTGTAGATAAGGGATGGACGGAACTTATTTACCTCTCGGTGTAGATAAGGGATGGACGGACCTTATTTACCTCTCGGTGTAGATAAGGGATGGACGGAACTTATTTACCTCTCGGTGTAGATAAGGGATGGACGGACCTTATTTACCTCTCGGTGTAGATAAGGGATGGACGGAACTTATTTACCTCTCGGTGTAGATAAGGGATGGACGGACCTTATTTACCTCTCGGTGTAGATAAGGGATGGACGGAACTTATTTACCTCTCGGTGTAGATAAGGGATGGACGGACCTTATTTACCTCTCGGTGTAGATAAGGGATGGACGGAACTTATTTACCTCTCGGTGTAGATAAGGGATGGACGGACCTTATTTACCTCTCGGTGTAGATAAGGGATGGACGGAACTTATTTACCTCTCGGTGTAGATAAGGGATGGACGGACCTTATTTACCTCTCGGTGTAGATAAGGGATGGACGGAACTTATTTACCTCTCGGTGTAGATAAGGGATGGACGGACCTTATTTACCTCTCGGTGTAGATAAGGGATGGACGGAACTTATTTACCTCTCGGTGTAGATAAGGGATGGACGGACCTTATTTACCTCTCGGTGTAGATAAGGGATGGACGGACCTTATCTACCTCTCGGTGTAGATAAGGGATGGACGGACCTTATCTACCTCTGGTTGTAGATAATGGATGGACGGACCTTATCTACCTCTCGGTGTAGATAAGGGATGGACGGACCTTATCTACCTTTCGGTGTAGATAAGGGATGCTGGCAAGTTTTTTCAACTCAGGAAAAAGGGTGGGAATCTACGTCACTCTGCCTTGACCCTTAGGCCGTTTTATTTCGCACTCACCCTTCATTGTCTGTTTAGGGTTAGGGATCATCTCCCGCATTCTGATTAGTGGATGGAACTTCTGCAATTTTTGTCTGTCAAATCTGTCTCACTGTCAACAAAGAGTTGAAACGTGGATTGAGGACTTCACGAGGAGAATTAGTAATTGACTTTACCTCCAGCGGGGAAAAAAAGTGAACTTTTCTCCCTAGTTTACAGGGAGGAAAGTAGCTCATTGCACCCGGGCGGGTAGAACAGGGAGTAATGAGAAAGGAGGGAATCATGAACTCTCATGATTCCCTCCAGTGTTGCCCAAGTGATAAGCACAAGTAAATAGGTAAGCTTGGTGCTAATACACATTTCATTTATTAACTATTGTTTAATGTCTAAATCTATAATGTCATCTTCACACACATATCCTTAACGACGTTTGTCATGATGACTCATCAGTAAAACAAACTAAAAGTTAAAAGAGAAATCATTATTTCTAAATGTAGATCTACTCATATGGATGATTAAACATTAGTTGTCAATACCATTCAATACACGACTCAGCTACCAGCTGATCTCCCATTTAATTTTAGCATTGAAATTCAAATAATTACTATCTATCATTTAATTTTAACATTGAAATTCAAATAATTACTATCTATCATTTAATTTTAGCATTGAAATTCAAATAATTACTATCTATCATTTAATTTTAACATGATAAAACTTATCTGGTGAATTATTAGTAGGTATATATCAATTTGTTTAAATATAAAAATGTTAACTTTTTTAACATAAAATACTTTAAAATTAAAATCTTATTCAATTATTTTTTCTCCCTTCTGGAGGTAAAATCTTGTACGTACCTCGGGAGTAAAATTCACTTGCACCCTCGCGATAATTAACTCTCTCGGCTTCGCCTCGAGAGTGAACCTTATGGTTCCCTCGGCTTCGCCTCAGGAACCAACTTCATCGCTCAGGGTGCAATCACATACTTTACTCCCTTGGTGCGTAAATAACTATTCTCTTTTCCTTAAACACAATATTGATGAAAATAAGTGGCAGTTGAAATAGTCTGCTATAAGTGCGGCAGATACCATCTTCGTATTTTACTCCACATACTTTAATGATGTTAAGCTATTTCAACACATTATTGTCAAATTTATTTAATTTTTGCCCCCTATGTGAAACTTTCAAGTTGTTTTGATTTTTTACTCGAATTAAAGTATCAATTTTTGCAAAATTTAAAGAGCACACAAGATTCAAATTCATCTGCGGACTACTTTCGACAAGCCATTTATATTTCATAAAAGACGATTATAACTTTTATGGGACCAACAGTGGCCTAATTAGAAATTACCATCCATATTTCATGATTTTTTTTAATATAATATAGTGGTTCAAAAAAATCAACGACAGACAGCCACTCAACCAAAAACGTTTTCTAAATATGTCCCCCAGTTTCTAAATCTATCAAATTCATCATTTTTCATTTAGCAAAATGTATGAAGCGCATTCGTTTAAAATTAATATGGGGCTAATCTGTGAGTTACTCGACAAACCATCTAAATTTCATAAAAAGACGGATAAATTCTCTTGAAGTCATAGGTGTAAATAAATGAATGTTTGTGCGCATTTGGAAGAGGAACAAAGGTTGAAACACTAATTTATGTACTACTACACTATTTATAATTTATATAATTACAAGATAAAAAGAACTTTTTATATACTACGTTTTTTAATTCAATTAATTCATTTTTTATTTACTTGGTTTACTTCAGCGATCATAGAATCCTTAAACGGAAAGATTTCCAACTCCCCTCTTTATCTACCAGTGTTAGACTACTAGAGGTCCACGAGAAGGTGCGGTTAATATTGTAACTAAATCTTTTACACCATTCAAAAGATTTCGAGCTTTTTAATACAAAGAAATAAATTATTTGGTTATTTTCCTGGAATCGAACCAGGGAACTTTCGCATTTTAGGCGATCGCGCATCTCATTCAGCCACCGAGGCAGTTATTTTTATTTATTGTTTATTTACAATAAAGTATAAATGTCAAAAGATCATAAGTATACAATTTTAACCACCATCTTCCCGTGGAGCGCTAGTGCTCTTACACCTCTAGAATACTGGAGTTGGATACCCCTGGTTTACTTATTCTTTTTTGCTGTCATTCAATGTTTACCTCTCAAAAAAAATCTTAATTTTGAAATCTGTCAAAATGAAGGATTGTAAATATTGGGGATATGACAAAACAAATAAAATAACATGCGGATTTTTCTGAACTAACTTTCCATGCAGCAAATTTGCTGAAAACGAATTAAATTCTGCTGAAAAATTACTAAAAAAATTAAAATAATGCATTGTCATCGTGTTCTGAGCTGTTCTGAAAGTTTCAAATTCTAGCTACTCGGGATGTTATTTAAAATTCGATTGCAAGATTTATACCGGACAAACAAACATACAAACAAGAAACCAAGTTAATAAAAATGTAGTAATAAATAAGGCTAATTATGACCTACCATCAAAATTTTATTAAAATCAGACGTGTATTTTTTAAGATATGTAGGCTTCGCAAAAATTGAGCGACATACTAACCGAAAGACACATAACCAAAAAAAAATATCTTATGTCTGAAACGGATTTCTGTATTGGAATTTTTGAAATCGGAGATATAACTATTTGTATGTTCAGTAAGGAGAAAAAGTTATGATTTTGAATTATTAACTTGAATCATTTTGAATGGTAAAGTTATGATGACAAGAATTGCTCATTTTTTAGAACCGAATTTTTGAAATTGGAGACTGGGATCTTTGTTTAGAACGATCCCATAGCTTTCGTTACCTTCGGTAAACTTGGAAGCAAAATAAACAGACCTGAAATAGTTATTTATGTAACTAGGCAGCAAAATGGAATTTTACTGACGAGTGATTAGATTAGCCTCCGAGACGAAGGCGAGGACAGGCTGTGATAATTAATTGCCGAGGCGAAGCCGAGGCAGGTAGGTAATTTACCTATTTGACTGCCGAGGCAGGCAATAAATAAACGAGTCAGAAATGTTTCCTTGCTGCCTTGTTGCATACAATATTTTATCTACGGGTGGCCGAAAAATGAAACTGATAAAATACGATCTTTATTAATATGTTATATTAATAAAGTTAATTACTATGTCATATTAATAAGATTATAACATATGTATCAACTAAAATTAATGTTCATAAAGATATCAAATAGGAAGCTTGGGAATAATAACAATAAGTGAATAGCAATAGCAAACTGAATCTATAAAACAACAAAATACAAAACTCACGTTTATTAAAATCAATCTTCCGAATGAATAATGCACGCAATAAGAAGTATAATTTTTTCTTCTATTAACAAATTACTAAAAGTATTAAAGATGTCTCCTACTGTTTAAATGAAAAAATCAAGAATAGTAGCTAGTCTAATCTAGAATGACTTGAATAATAATAGATGTTGGATGTTTACATGACGCGGCAGTGTGGCCAGTGACTCCGCTATTCTTTTAATTAAAGATCTACTCTTCATTGAACGTATTTAACATAATTACAAAATATAAACGAATTATTTTAAAATTAAAACGATTATTTATTAAATACTGCATATTAAACTATAATATAAAATGTTATCAGATAGAGATAATAGTATAAAATGTTATTGCCAACATTATAAAAGTAAAAATTTTACTGCCTAGGCTGTAAAATAAATGTTACTGCCTAGGCTGTAAAATTATTCCTGACTTTTACCTTCTAGGCAGTAAAATTACATTTCTCTGCCCGAAATCGGTTCAATAATACCTCATTTTACTGCCGCAAGTAGATAAAGTATAATTTTATCTAAATTATTTTCAAGTATAGGACTTGTTAAAACAAACTAAGACGACATACTTAAATAATTGTTTTATGAATCAAACTGATATTGATATTTTCAAGAGGTCTTAAACAATTGACCATTAAGTCATTATTTCCAACGAAGCTCAAACTAATAACTATATTGTTGCTTCCGATACTAATTGATTTAATTACTTCAATGTTCTCATAAACTTTAATTATTCCTTCCAATTAGTGTTTAAGACTTCACTAACTACTGTAGAAGGACCTTCAACTGCTTCAAACTTAGCAAAACATCCATTTTGTTCGGCCCACTTCTCTTCAGAAGACATTTAAACTTGAAATCAAAATGATCGACTTAAAACAATTAAAGAGGAAACACTTAGATCTGAGATAAAGTTTTCAAGTACATTTTATAAGAATAACAGATTACATTAAGAATTAATTATTTTAATTCTTATTATTGAGAATACTTGATAACAATACTTAAAGTTGATACTTGACTAACTTCTTGATTTCAATGATTTTGAATCTAATAAAATAATAAACATAATGAATTCCCTGTTTATATTATTACTTGTTTCTTATCATGTCGTTATCAAGCGAGGGAAGTTTTATCATTCAAGCCCTTAGGGAATTTGTAATTAAACTGGGATCTTGTCACGTAATTATAGATTTATTATAATTAATATGCAATGAGTATTTGCCTTTAGTCTAGACAGACGAAATTGGGAAAACACGATTACTATCATTTCTTTTACACTATTTTTGTTTGTGAATGATTTCTAAATTAACATAAAAATTAATTATAATAAAATGTTTTATTTTTGGTACTTCTTTAGATTGTTACTCGCCTTTTTTTCAATATTAATAAATTTTACTTAAATAAATATTAAGACAATGGGATGTTGTGTCCTACGTACATTGAGACAAAGGAATATAACACTTCTGTTTTAATAAGGAGAGTAACAGTCTAATGAAACATTCCGTACACCATCTTTAGATTGTTACTCCCCACTTATTTTTTATAAGGGGAGTAACAATCTAATGAAGTGCCCAAGGAACAATCTGCTAATTTATTAAAATATTTTTATTGTTCCAGCTAGTAGTAGTAGTAGTAGTAGTAATAGTAGTAGTAGTAGTAGTAGTAGTAGTAGTAGTAGTAGTAGTAGTAGTAGTAGTAGTAGTAGTAGTAGTAGTAGTAGTAATAATAGTAGTAGTAGTAGTAATAATAGTAGTAGTAGTAGTAGTAGTAGTAGTAGTAGTAGTAATAGTAGTAGTAGTAGTAGTAGTAATAGTAGTAGTAGTTGTAGTCTAGTACTTCCCTATTAGAGCGGGTAGGACGAACCACTTGTTTGAACCTTGCAATTAGGCCATTACTTAGGCCCTTTGTACGCCCCAAGGTAGAGAGTTGAAGCCACTTCATACATCATACATATGTACATTGTACCGTCGAAGCGAGTATGATGTGATCGATAGTGAGCCATATAAATCAGAGCGTCACGGCGAGGAATCGAACCCCATCTCGTTCCACTCATGATTCAGTGATGGCCGAGCAGACGTGGTAAGTAATTGAACCCACACGTTCACGCTGGCTCTCATGGTTTTTTATTGGACGGTTTTTTACTGAACATGGTGATTTACTGAAACGGAGTTATGTCGAAGAGTTAATAATTATTATGGGACAAAAAAAAGAAAGTTCTTTTGAGTTATCTTAATGCTTCCTTTACCTTTGTTAAGCTCAGAAGAAAAACTAAATTTATTTTTGAATTAATACTTATTAGAGAAACAACTTATATAAAAAAAAGTATTATTATTAAAAAAGAAATCTAAAAATGTTGATCAAGGTTGATATTTAAGTGTTTTTCTTTTGTCTAAGAACTCAGGGTTGGAAATGCTTTCCCGGGGTTTTTTTCACGGCTTTCCCTGGAGTAGATATTTAAGACAATGAACAAGTCCTTAAGGATTACAAAGTATTCTGAGAGGAAACTACCATTGATTACTTAGGCAACCATTAACCATATTGTACAAACCTCAAGACAATTTTTTTTCCTCATCTATTGTAGGAAAAGTACTGTTTTCACCCAATTTTTTTTTTCGAGATTTCAACCGAATTATTCGTTTGGGGCGTTTTTTAAGACCTCCTGAATGGTTTTCAGCATGACGTCTGTGTGTATATGTGTGTCATCAAGTCATCATCATCATCGTAGTGCTTAGGGTATTTAACGTAGATAATTAAAACAGCAGAAATATCATTCCTTACTTCTTGTTGTGCCACCCGGAAAATCAACATTTTCTGCCAACTTGAACCAAGTTTGCTGGGTCAGCAATAATTTTAAAAAAATTGTAAAAAATCAAGAAGTGGTCCGATCGAGATGAAATTTGGCACAAATGTACCTCTCCGTATGAAAAACAAATCCACCAAATTTAATTTTGATGTTAGCCGACATTTTGATGTTATCGATTTTAGGTTTCTGTACAAAGTAAGAAAGAAACCTTATATAACGGCTCTGTCTGTCTGTCTGTCTTTCTGTCTGTCTGTCTGTCCGTTGGCTTGTTTCAATTCATAAACTACTATAGCTAGAAACATGGAAATGGACAGGTACATCTCGGCATTTTAGACAACTGGTCAAATTTTGGAGTTTTTACACTTAATATTTCCTAGATGGCGGCCCGCCCAATACGGCGGGTGACTAAAAAAAGTTTTTTGTTTCCATGGCATGTTATACATCAATTTAAAGGTCTTGAAGTGTAGGAAAAGAATATACAACTATTACACTTAATATTTAAACTTAATCGTACAGAAACCGTCGATTATCACCTCACGTAATTACGTGAAGCGCGCCTTACTTGTTTGAATTTTGAAACTTTGACGGATAATATTACCGAAAGTTTATACTTTCGTTGACAACGTATTTATATACGTTGTCATGTGTATATATAGCATATCGTTGGAACCGGTAAAAAATGTATTCTTCATGGAGGACCTTTCGGATTAGTGAGGGTTCCAGATTAACGCAGTCCTACTGTAGCAAGGATCTAATAAAATGGGATTGAGCACTAGGCGAAAAAGTTTCGCCAAGAACTTGGAAAATCTAGTAAGATAGATTACCTTCCCGTATGGTTAAAACTGTAGAACATCGAGAAGAATGGGAAAACTTGATCAGGTTATGTTTATATTTTCTAACCACTTAGCATTACATATTTCTCCTTGTTTGGTAGTTTGTTTCTTCCTTGCTTTATGTTTTGTTTTCACTTGTGTACAATTAATTTGCGTTTTAGTGATCTTCGGACTATATTTAGCCAATCTTGTTTACTGTGTTTGCAGTTACAAAGGTAAGTTGTTACAATCTTATTCTGCAATAGAATTAACCCGTTTCCAAATTAATAATTATTAATTATTCAGTCATTAAATACTATTCTAACAGCTAAATTTTTTTTAATATATTAAAATAAAACAGTAAATTGAAATTAAAAAAATCCTTAAAACAAGAAAATATTTCATTAAAAACTTGATTAAAAAAATATTAGATTGTAACCTTTCATTCAAAATAAACAATGGATAACAGTAGGGAAGAAATTCGTCCTACTAATGCGCACGCATATTGGTAGTTTGATGTAGATTTTTTCCAAGTTCTTGGCGACACTTCTTAACCCAGGAGGTATGCTTAGTGCTCCATCCCTATTTTATAAGATCCTTGTGCTGTAGCTATAATATTATGGTAATATAAAGGATGTTATAGTTCAAATGTTCAGTTATGTTTAACTGCAAATATTATTTATATAACATTTTTTTCATAATTTATTTTACTGCGTGCATTATTATTGATATAAGAAATGATTAGATATTCTCTTTAAACTGGAAGTCGTGTACACAATAAATAATGTACGTGTGTGTTATATAATTCAAACCGAGTTAATTTTTTTTCCCTCAATTTTTGTTTTATATATTGAAGTTTTATTTTGTACCTTTCGTTTTGTGAAGATAAAAACAAAAATTATGAAAAGTAAATATTAACATGAAAAATAATGTTTAAAAAAAATGTAAATTTTCTCTTGGTGCTAGGTATAATGCACAGTTTTCTCTTCTTTTTTTTTATTATGAAGGCGTACACTTTTTCTTATTACAAATGTGCTAATTAAAAATTAGTATACCATGTAGCCATAAAAATACAATGTTATACGGCTTAGGTAATTGAAGGTATAATATACTTTTTGATGTTCTACTATAATATAAAGTTTGTAGCTAGGATTAAGATAAAAGGCTGCCGCAGAACGGTATGCTCTAAAGAATTTGCTCTTTTTTTAATATGTCGTTTTAATAACTGCCTATANATGAACTCCAAAAATTCTGGCCAACGAACTCATCCTTTCTTTTAATATTATTGACATTTAAAATTTGTTTGAAATTTTTAAGTGCATCCTAACGGGAGATATCGTCTGGAGTGACACATATATACATATTATATACATACATACATAAAAAAAAAAAATGTTAAATTTTAAGAATCGATTCAGAATGGTCTGAAACGGATTTGTTGCACATAGCAACTGCGAAAACCCTTAGGACATTAGTCCATTCATAATGCGGTTTTTTTTCCATTAACATTAGACCTATAGTATTAATATTTTAATCTAAAATGTATTATAACAACGAAATATTTTGAACAATTTATTTTCTGTCTTACTTTCTTTATCCAGGTTTGCTGCCCCTCCTAATTTCCTAAAGCTTCATAAGTTTGTAAATTTTATTGTTTTTATTCGGAGTTGAAACACCAATATTGTATATTTAAATGCATAAATTATTATTTTTTTTTTTTTTTAAAAAAAGATACTTTATTTTATAATTACATTAAATACATGTCATGTCGGTATAATTTTTTGTTTTTTAATTTAATTTTTTATCAAAGTTTGCCCCAGTTTGATGTTGCCCCAATTATTGTTAATAATTTAAAAAATAATTCGTCGAAAATATAAAACAAAGAAAAAAAAAAAAAAATAGACTGCCAATTAGTGTGGCACATAGCTTCCTCGCATCCTATCATGTACTTTATTGTTATATTAACATTAACGTTATTAACAAAGCTATTAACAGTTTTTAGCGATCTTTAATGCATCATAGGAGTGTCGCTGTTGGTTTTACTAAAAAATTGTATTAAATCAAGTTGTAATTATTATTAAAAATGGGAAAATAGACAGAGTAAAACAGACTCCGGCACCGGGACTCGAACCACGGGCCTCTATATTACCGTTACACTGCTCTAACCAACTAAGCTATACCGGAGAACGATTATCCACTGTCCAGAACGATACCTAATCCCGATTTAAGCTTTCAATTTTCTACAAATCTAAGAAGTCGAATTTTACGACAATAGAACTAGACCGAGAATTAACGCTTATAATTATAAAGTACCCGATTAGTACCTGTACCTTGTACAATCAATAAGAAATTAATTTTTTAAGTTTTTGGTAGTTTTCAAATTTAAACTCTCCGTAGTATGAATACTACCAAAAACTTAAAAAATGAATAAAAAGTAGTACTTGAAAAAAATGTTCGGCTCTCTGAATAGATAAAGTTTGATTTGTTTCCCGATCTAAAATTCCAATTTTAAATTTGAAGTTCACATTTACGTGAGCGTTACGTGTGAACGCTTTGACGGATAACGTTGTCCAACGACCTCGTCCTGAGCATTGGTAAAATGAACATGACTACCAAATTTCATCAAAATCGGTCGACATTTACCCAAGTTATCGTCGCATGTTTCATGATTCGCGGACACACAGACCGACCGACAGACACGGAACCAAAAATGTTCCCTGATGTCTGAAGCGGATTTCTGTCTTGGAATTTTTTAAATCGGAGACATAAAGCTTTTTTGTTCTTAAAAGTGAACACAATGCTTCCGTTACCTTCAATAAGCTCGAAAGCAATATGTGCGAGACCCTTATGCATTAGAAGTGGAACTTAAGTTCTAATCAGTTGATTTTATACATTACTCTTTTTAAATTTTGAGAAGATTTTATTATTTCAGAATTAAGAAATTTTTATGTGACATTTAATTGGAAAATATAATATTTTCATAAAATTTTAGCAAATAATGAAGACAAAATATGAAAACAACATTTATATATTATTATATGTATGAAATATTACGCTTAGATAGCAATTCTTTGGCAATGAACAAATCAATGGTTGGAACTTTTGCAAGCTGAATCTGAGGTCATTGGATCGAGACTCGTCCAGGTCAAAGATTTTTTACAGCTAAATCTTTCACTTAGACGAGTTTCGAATCACAAACTTTGCTGCAAGCAATTTCTTGCTATCCAAGCCAATTTACTCTTTACTTAAAAGTAACGTAGTTTTACTTCAATAACTAAACACAATTATTAATCGATTAATAATTAATTATTAATTAGTAACTTCAGACGCAGTCGATCTCTAATCTCTGATACATGGTTTTAAATTAAATGACTAAAAGCAATTAATTTCCATACTTCATAATACTCATTTGCATCGTATGTAAACTCTAAAACCTATATCTTTCAAATAAAAATTAAAAAAAGTCCAGCCATGCACCATGACCTAATGAGCGAATTTTCAAAGAAATCTGCGTATTATTGGCTTATGATAATATAGGAAAATTATGGTTTAGAATTGGGATGGGTGAAAAAAAAAAATAAAAATCGTTACACCTAGATACGGGGTACATAAGTCAAAATAGTATTTACGCTTTAAGATGCATGTAGTTGGAAAGCTCTTGAAGAGTACAGAAATTGTTGTTATGTACACTTTTATCATATTTTCATATTAAAGGGGGGTAAAATGGGAAAACACGATTATATGCTACCCCTAGCACTATTATATGCTATATTATTTTGACCCTAAATTGTCATAATTTGACCCCTAAAGGAACTCTAAAAATTCTGGCCAACGAACTCATCCTTTCTTTTAATATTATTGACATTTAAAATTTGTTTGAAATTTTTAAGTGCATCCTAACGGGAGATATCGTCTGGAGTGACACATATATACATATTATATACATACATACATAAAAAAAAAAAATGTTAAATTTTAAGAATCGATTCAGAATGGTCTGAAACGGATTTCCATGAAAANAGCCGAGGTAGGCAATGAAAAAGTTTTTCAATAATTTTCATTACAAAAATTTTGAAGCCATTGCAATAGCTTAATTTTCTTTGAAAATTTGCTAAAAATTAATAAAAATTTATTAAATATTCATTTTAATAAATTTTTGTTTTTAAAATGTCATGTTGTCAAAGGAATCCTTTTAGTGTTTTGTCCCTGTATTAGAGTGTGTGGGGGTTTATTGTGTACTGAGCCCTGTTTTTTTTTAGTCACCGTGAAATAACAAGTTTTTTTGTTATTATTGAGTTAAGTTGTTTGTATATTTAGACTCTTTACCTGAGAGCGATTCTCTTGGGAGACACTTTGAATAACATTGTTATTTAAAAGAGACTGCAATTTATATTTTAAACTAAAATATTTAAATTTTGTCACTTTTTTCTTTTGGAGAGGAAAATATAAAGCTTGTGATAAAGGAAACTAGAAAGTGGAAAAATATGAATTATTATTATAATAGGAAATAAATATAGTTATGAATAAAAAATATATGTTTACAATTTATATGTTAATAAAAATTATTAATTTAAAATATATACAAATTATAAGCTAAACATAATAGTCCAAGAGATAGCAAATAAGTGTGTTACTAACGTCAAGCTAGAATTTTGTGTGTAAGTAATTTTGTGTTTTTGTAGAAGGCGACCTCTTTGATTTGGAGTAATATTTGACCAACTAGCCTAATAAGTAACAAACAACCATCAACTTCAACTCGATTTTTTGTCTACTAACTAAGTTCGTACTCAGGATCATGAAAATCACATTGTCCGCCAAAAAGGGGGGGACATGGCCGCTCTCCACCGGTTTGTATTTTTCAAATGCCGATTGCTAAGCTATGTCCCGCAGACGAACTTAGCCGACCACATATTCTTAAAAGGCTCCAAAAGATTTAGTTATACACAAAATTCTAGCTTGAAGCTAGTCCGATACTTTTTTGCACTCTATGTCCTGGACTATAATTATATTAATGAATAGAATAAACATATAGACTGGCGATAAAGTTTGATAAAGTGGGACGGAAAAAACACCTTTTATACCAGGTCAATTCTTAACTGTTCTGGTTAGGTTAAATTTAGCGAATTTTTGAGGGGTGTCACCCTTGTCTCGTGTAATGAATTGTTGCTCTTAAAATACGAATCCTAGAATTATAATTTTAGTATCGTTGGAAGTCTTAGAATATTTCCCAAAAGAAAAGTACTCTTAAGTCCATTTATTTGGATTAACATTTGCTGAAAATTTATTTTTATCGAAATTATTTAGATATTTATTTATTTATTAATTTTTTTGGTGGTGGTAGAACTAAATAACCACAGTAGTTGCATCGAGTACACTATCAGGATAACTTCCTCATTTACTTACCTTTCAAAAATTACTCATAGCTTAAACCACTCATTTGCCATATTTTGAGTAATTTTAAACGACGGAAGTTAGAAAAATGATTGTAAGTTCCAGTAAAATACATACTATATAGCAATCTATAATTAAATGCAATAATGATATATTAAACATTATTTCTTGTTAAAATGTGTTTTAAATGAGTTAATCTGCTTTGAGGAGAATTTAAAAAATGTTTTCAGGTTTTAACTGCGTAAAATTGGTGCAGCATTTTGGCCATAATTTGCCTCAATATTATTTAAAATAATAATATATTTCTTAAAGTAAAATAATTAATGAACTTTATCTGCCAATGAAAAATTAATTGCAATTATAAATGATTTAATGAACAATTAGCTATAAGGAAAAGAAGAAGCTTTGTTAAATCGAGAAGACAAAAGAAACAAACAAGTGCAAAGTCGAGTTGGAAATAATAATTGAATTTAATTATTAATTAGACGGCTAATGAGACTATCGTCAGATATTATTAACTTAAAAATAAATTAATAATTACGTGTATATATAAAAAATATATGTTTACAATTTATATGTTAATAAAAATTATTAATTTAAAATATATACAAATTATAAGCTAAACATAATAGTCCAAGAGATAGCAAATAAGTGTGTTACTAACGTCAAGCTAGAATTTTGTGTGTAAGTAATTTTGTGTTTTTGTAGAAGGCGACCTCTTTGATTTGGAGTAATATTTGACCAACTAGCCTAATAAGTAACAAACAACCATCAACTTCAACTCGATTTTTTGTCTACTAACTAAGTTCGTACTCAGGATCATGAAAATCACATTGTCCGCCAAAAAGGGGGGGACATGGCCGCTCTCCACCGGTTTGTATTTTTCAAATGCCGATTGCTAAGCTATGTCCCGCAGACGAACTTAGCCGACCACATATTCTTAAAAGGCTCCAAAAGATTTAGTTATACACAAAATTCTAGCTTGAAGCTAGTCCGATACTTTTTTGCACTCTATGTCCTGGACTATAATTATATTAATGAATAGAATAAACATATAGACTGGCGATAAAGTTTGATAAAGTGGGACGGAAAAAACACCTTTTATACCAGGTCAATTCTTAACTGTTCTGGTTAGGTTAAATTTAGCGAATTTTTGAGGGGTGTCACCCTTGTCTCGTGTAATGAATTGTTGCTCTTAAAATACGAATCCTAGAATTATAATTTTAGTATCGTTGGAAGTCTTAGAATATTTCCCAAAAGAAAAGTACTCTTAAGTCCATTTATTTGGATTAACATTTGCTGAAAATTTATTTTTATCGAAATTATTTAGATATTTATTTATTTATTAATTTTTTTGGTGGTGGTAGAACTAAATAACCACAGTAGTTGCATCGAGTACACTATCAGGATAACTTCCTCATTTACTTACCTTTCAAAAATTACTCATAGCTTAAACCACTCATTTGCCATATTTTGAGTAATTTTAAACGACGGAAGTTAGAAAAATNAAAGAGCCACGTGATGTCTAGTTATTTCTTATTAATTTCATTCAAAGAAAAAGAGCTGAGACATAATTAGTTATATTTATAATGAATGAGTCTCGCGATGTCCAGTTATACTTAAACAGAAAGAGCAACGTGATGTCTAGTTATTTCTTATTAATTGCATTCAAAGAAAAAAGAGCTGAGACATAATTAGTTATATTTATAATGAATGAGTCTTGCGCTGTCCAATTATACTTCATATAATATACTGTTTATAGGAAGGTTTAAAATAATATACTGTTTAAATAGAAAGGTTTAGGCCTTGAAAGACAGGGACATTCATAGCTCAGTGGAAGAGCGTTCGCTTACTGAACTGGAGGTCACTGGTTCAATCCCAGCTTATGGCGCAATAATTTTTAACGTTATAAATCATTTAGAGGTGAGTCGTCGTCGGGACACTACTCGATTATATAAAAGATTAGATTACTGCAACTACAATACTCTTTATTGTTGTAGGCAATAGACATGTGAGAATTAGTAACTTGATATGTGTGTGTGTGTAATTTTATATATAATATACCTGCATGATACACTTTCGTACTATAGAGTTAAGATTAAGGAAACATTTATATTAAATTTATAAACTTATTTACCTACGAAGATAACAATTAGTTCTTAGATACAATATATAAATCTGATTGTGTGTGAGTGTGAGGTTGATTAATTTGCTTCGCCTTCAAATTTCTCTTCCTCTTTCTCATCCAATTTAAATAGACCTTCAGGTCAAACGTTTAAAATTTAAATTTAATTTACTAAAACCAAAGAGACCTTCAAAACTTTTAACAAAGGAATCTTAATGAAAAGTCGAATAGCCCGGTCTTAATGAACATTAATAATTCATTACTCTACACTATAATTGGGGTTATATTAGCTTTCGTTCATTATGAAAAAGGGGTTTAGTAAACAAAATTAGAAAAATTTTAAATTATAATATTGTAATATTAGCTCTTTTTAATAGTCCAAGAAATAATTGTGAGTTTAAACTAATTTGTTATATCAAACAAATTGTATTAAAACAATGTTATTACCTTGTAAAATTAAATAATTGGTTTTGTCGTAATTTTATTTTATTGTTTTTATTTCCTGGTAATTATATTTATGAGTAATTATTGTACTATAAGACTTTATTAACATAATATTTAGAAATTCAATTTTTATAAGTTTTTGGTAGTAATAATACTAAGGAACGTTTAAATTTTGATTTAAGTCAAATTATAATTACTATTTATAAAGGGAGACAGAAAGAGAAAAATATACTTCAGCGCCGGGTCTCGAACCACAGACCTCCCCCTCATTTCCAGTGTGCGGGAGCTCTAACCAATTAAGCTACACTGAAGAATAATTTCCTCTGACGACATCGATACCTAATCCCGAATTAAGCTTTCAAAATTTTTTCTACAAGTCTTAGAAGTCAACAAACGACAATAATTGGTTAAAGCTCCCGCACACCGGAAATGAGGGGGAGGTCGGTGGTTCGAGTCCCGGCGCTGAAGTCTATTTTTCTCTGTCTGTCTCCCTTTGTAAATAGTTATTATAATTTGATTTAAATAACTAGTACTATGA